>PTFA01000066.1:2522500-2650595 GCA_003342895.1 Casuarius casuarius | reverse complement strand
GGCCGGCGCCGCTGGCTGGTGCGCGCGGCCGCGTGGCGGGAAAGCGGCGGCCCTGCTGCAGCCTCGGCAGCGTCGCCGGCSTCTGCGCCACCCCCCGCCGCTGCCGCGGCCCGCGGGGGGGCACGGAAAGGGGCACGGGGGCGCCCGGGAAGGTGACCAGCCTGCCAAGCACGGGGGCCGGGTGTCTGCCCAAGGCCCCTGCGGCCAAAGCCCAGTAACTTGGGAGCTTCTGGGCCCCTTTCCTGCTGCCCCGCCGTCCCTATTACAAACAAGTGCCAGGTTTCCGAATTCAGACTATTTTTCCTCAGGGTACRGGGAGGGAGAAATAAGAACTCACAGCAAAACACATTTAAACAGAGAAGTAACCGCTATGAAATAATAATAAAGCGCATCAGCTGCTTGAAAACCTCCACCGGGACTAACAGTTTTCATCAGCTCTTTAAAAGAAAACACAGAATCATCTTGCAAAACCGCCAAATCCTATCAGTTCTCATACATAAACCCTGCTAAAAAGTACTACCCAACAAAACTTAACGTCCTCCTTTCATTCAAAAGAAGCTCAGAAAACTTTACAAAAGAGATGCATTGGGATAAGCATTTTCTTTGTCCTGTAAGGCCAAGATTACTATTGATACCTATACACCGAAAGCTTTTAAAATCACTTAGAAATTATATACATAAATAAAAAGAGCAGAGTGGAAAAATATTATATGTAATTATATGGTAATTACTTTTTCCTAGTGTAGGTGTATACACTTATTTTCTCCTAATATCTATTAATTACCTTTCAATATACCTGCCGATAGCATAAACCAGAAACACACCCTTCTGTAACAGCGTTCACGTCTTCAGGACACTAAGACCAGCTGCCCTTAAATCACAGCACAAGGTCTTCAAGGCGGGATTTTGCTTTCCCCAGCAACGAAAGTCCCATAGGCTGGAAGGAAGATCCCAGAGAAACTGCCACAGAAGGAGAGGAGAGATTTCTTGCTTCGGCATGGACGTCTCTGTTATATGTTTAATGCRCTACAACAGTGCCGTTGTTCTTCATTTCAAGTCGTCTTGGAACGTTACCGAAAGTTGCTAAGTCACCTTATGGTCCACAATACTTAAGCGCTTTCCGTAAGCAAGTTATTTTGGAAGTGTGAAAATCTGACTAAAAGTAATGATGGTCGACTTAAAAGGCACTCATTAATTTCTTTACCTTCTGGAGGGCCATATATATCATCGATGAAGATATTCAAAACAAGCCCAGGGTCATGATTTTCAGAGGATTTCCCCGTAATCCATCAGTCAGCACGCCAAAGTCTTCTTGAAATGTATTCACACAGTTATACCGCAGCATGGAGAAGATAAAAATACACTGTAGTCATACTCAGAAGTATACTGTGTTTGCACTTTTCTGCTTTGGGATAGGAAGAAAAAAAAAAAAAAGAGGACCTAAGGTCCCCTCCATTGGAGCCCTATGCTTGCTTGTTCCTCCCTGACCGTCACCCGTCACCTACCATTTCCAGTAGAGCCTACTTGTCTCAGGAAAGCAACTTTAATTCACCACTGTCCACAGGATGACAGATCTTCTGACAGCACAGTGCGGTTTTACAGCTTTGCTTCTATTCACACCRAAATGGGGATGTAATGCCTGTCTGTAACCTAACAAGTTCCTCAGTTCAGCTTTTTAAAATACTTATTTTTATAAACTTACTTTCCTTCTTCTAACTACCCTAAATACTTTATATGACCTTAAGTTCATTAGAAAACATGGAGTGAGTTCTCTCAGGACACATTTCTGGGCATTAGGAGAAGGTGACTGGGAACGGTCAGCACCGAYTCACCGAAGATACATCACGCTTGACCAGCCTGATTGCCTTCGGTGATAAAATGACTGGATTTGTGGACGAGGGGAGAGAGCAATGTCATTTACCGTGACTTTAGCAAGGCTCTCAACACTGTCTCCCACAACATCCTCGTATCCAAGTTAGGACGTTATGATCTGGAGGGGCAGACAACTAGATGGATGAAGCCCTGGAGAAGGCCCGGGGGGTCTCGGTAGGCAGCGAGCCCAACATGAGCCGCGGTGTGTCCCGGCAGCAACCAGGGCCAGCAGCGTCCTGGGCTGTGTGAACAGGCACAGCCGGGAGATGGAGGGAAGGGATTATCCCCCTCTACTCAACACTCATCAGACCACATCGAGATACTGGGTCCAGTTTTTCCAGKACAGGAAGGACATGGACAAACTGGAGCCAGTTCAGCGGAGGCCACCAAGATGGTCAGGGCTGGAGCACTTGCCCTGTGAGGAGAGGCTGAGGGAGCTGGGCTTGTTCAGTCCAAAGAGGAGATGGCTTTGGGGGGACCTAACAGCAGCCCCCCAACACCTACAGGAAGGTCTTTGAGAAGAAGGAGTCAGGCTGTTCACAGTGGTGCRTGGTGGGAGAAGGAGAGACAGYGGGCATAAGYTGAAAMAAGAGAGGTTCAGCCTGGGTATAAGGAATAACCTTTTCCCCCTGAGGACAGGCAGGGAGTGGAGCAGGATGCCCAGAGAGGTTGTGCAGTCTCCGTCCTTGGAGGTTTTCAGGACCCAGCTGGATCAAGACCYGAGCAACCTAGTCTGATCCCAGCACTGGCCCTGCTTTCAGCAGGAGGTTGSAGTAGAGGCCTCCTGAGGTACCCTCCAACCTAAATCTTCTGTAATTCCTAACATTATCTTCAAGTTATATGCTCATATTATATAAGCAAGCAGAAATTTCTGTCATTACTGACCTGAGCAGTTACTAGATACAATTTGGGAAATAGTAGCTACCACCTAGGAAAAGAAAGAAGTGTTGTTGGATCAAGTCCTGAAGATACCAACACGTGTACTTCCAGTTAAAAGCAAGACCATAAYCATACAAAACAGTTTAAAATATTAATCAGTTTAAGTTCTGGAGTAGTTCAGTTGAGGCGAGTGGAACCACTTGCAGCTTTCCACTGTATAGATGTCCACACATTTTGCAAGACAAGCAGCTTAGGGAGGCTGTTGTAATTACACTCGACAAAACACAGAATCATTTCATCTATAACCTGTTGCAACATTTTTACTATCTTCCGGAAATGAAGAAAGTTTGCTGCTCCAGAAGGCAAAAAATGCAAACGACAACTCAATAACTGTGACTAAACTGACTTTTGGGAGGGGGAAAAAAATTAAAAACTGCTCCTGGCTTAGTTCTTGTATTTTCAATTCAGTTGGTTTGAGCTTGAAGTAAAAGATTCAGCTGAGTTATAAATCCCCGCAAATCCCTCCTGTTTATAATAAAATGCTGACAGACTTTAACTACAGTAATATTAGTAGGCCCATTATAGTGCGCCATCGGGCATTCAGAAAAAAACCAATCCTTCTTTGTGTCCCAACTCCATGTGAAGAGATTTTAAGTACCAGGCGGTAAAAACTAAACAGAATATGCACASAGGCATGTCACAAAGACACAGATCTTAACTGATTCTGCTCATGAGTTTTTTTCTTCCCCCGTTACTTTGGTTGCCAACAGGCAAGGTGTACAGAAATGTGATTACCGGGCACTCTGGAAGGAATTGGGAACACTGGAACGTATTCTGCAGAGACCTGCAATCTGCCCATCTGTTCACAGGGAGGGATTACATCAAATCCCATTGAGCTTTCATATTCGCAAGTCCAGGAGGAGCAGTAATTGGTTTATTAAAGTTYGTTAGATTCATAATTTTATCACAAATTCCTCTTAAGGCAAGTTCAGTCACAGCATTAATTTTTCTCCCCTTTCAATGGCTCATTTGCTGTGTAGTTCTATAAATATTATGTGAATGAAAATCACAGGAAATGGCTATTCTGTACTCCGGTGCTTTATTAAAAAGTATCTCTTTCTCAAGAAAACCATAAAGCTAACTCTATCTGCATTTATACAGCTCCTTTCAGAAAATGTGTCTAAGACTCTTTATAGAGCACCAAATTATGAATCCACAGCATTAACTATATGCAAACAATCCRATATATTCCATATGCAGCTGTGACGACTGCCATAAACATTTTATATTCGTCCCGGTTCATCTGTGCTAGGATTAACCGAGTGAGAAAAGCCGGCCAAGGACACCTATTTAAAGAAGCAGCAGGTTTAAGTACATGGAACCAGCACAGTAACTTCTCATCTAAAATACAGCACCGCTAACGACTGCGTAACCTGCAATTCTTACTGCAACAGCAACCTTTTAAGCACAGTCCCACCTTGATGCGTCAAGGAAATTGCATTTGAGGTACAAGAAGCCCTTTTGGTACAGGTCCTCCGAATACTTTCACAAAACTATCAGGGAAAGGACTCTGCTAAAGCAGGCGAGGGCTTTGCATAGGCTGGGGTTTGGCCAACATAGGTGCACACAGCTGGTGTAGGTGAGACGCTTTCTCAGCAGATGCGACGCTTGCTCAGGCAGAGCAGAAGGAAGACTTCCCAGTGCAACACATCAGGACACAGCCAAGCTGGCAGGCCTGAATAAAAATGAGCTTTTGGGGAAATAGGTGGCATTTTCAATGCCTAATTGAAAAACACAGAATTGAAATCCTAGTCTTGCGCATAAAACTCTGGGCTGTCTAAAGGCTATAGGCGCTGCTACGCTTTGACTTCAAAGTTTCCTAGATATTTAGAGCTCCACCTTTGTGCAGACTCCAAAGTGTCTTAGTCCTGTCATGACTGASAAAGTTGACATTTTCCACCTTAAGCCAAATGAAATCCAAAGAATAAGGGCCCAGATGTATAGGCTTTCCTATACGTTGCCTCCCGCRTCCCTAATTGGATTGAGCCCTTCACAAAGAGCCGTGGCTTGCTTTGAAAACTCAGCCAAGGAAGGGATGGAAGAGCTATCATTCTCCAAAGTCCTTCAGGCCCAGAAGAAAAGCAAGAACACGCAACTCCTGGTTTGCAGAAAAATGCTCTTAGCACCAGGATATTAACTATTCTGGCAGAGATGCTCCCCCTTCTGCTGCTGAGCAGGTTTTACTGGGCTGCAAAGGCAGATTAAGAGCTAACAGCCCTGTGGCCAGGGGATTGGGCTGTTTAATGGAAAATACAGAGAAAGTCCTGGGGCAGAAGCCACTTCTGCTGGCACACATTAAAGACAAGAATGGGAGCTCTTCTTAATCCTTGGAAGAAAGAGAGGACGTCTCTAGGCGCAAGGTGCCAGCCCAGGGTGTGGGTCTGAAGGCCCCTTCCAATAGCCCTGACGGAGGGGAGGCAGATGCCAGCCCGCCTGGGATCGCCGGGTGGTAGCACCTGATGCTGCGCTTGCACCGCACAGTCTGATGTAGCAGAGACCCCTGCTCTGGCGGCCGGCGAGCAGGGCAGCGCGCTGAGGCTGTGGGTGCAAGAAATCAGTGCCATACAGTGCAGCCATGCATTTTTAGGACTGGCTTTTTGCACAAAACTCTTCTACATAGGTACTGTCCTGGTCACCAGCGCTTCCTCATGCACATCATAACCAGCCTGGCTACGCACGCCGGATTCGGATTAGGCTCTGGGCACTGAGGAGCAAAAGGGAGATGTGAGGGCACCCAACTCCTCTATGCTCAGGACCTTTTCCAGATCTAGTTAGAAGGAGCAAGTGGGTTGTTAAAATTTGCTTAATAGTTGACTGGGGCAGAGGAATGCAGCAACTACAGCCGAAATATGTATTATATATGTACATGCATATATATATATGCGTGTACATAGAGAGAGAGAGAGAGAGAGATGCATGTACATATATAATATTGCCCAGTAAATGTGTACATTTTACTTGGAGGTGTTAGAATTTAACAGCTCTCACTGGTCAGTCCTCTCCACGCTTGGAAACACTGCTTTTAAGCATTTTAAGCCTACCAAAGTTCAGGACACCAAAAAATGTCCAAGCACTTAAGGCAAAAGGAGTGAAATTATTGAAATCATAGTCAAAAAGTAAGTAAGAATTATGATTATAATTCTCTCTTTTTTTTCCTATTTCTGAATTTAAAGGCCATGAAAGGTATCTGTCTGCAGAGCTCTCCTCGGTAACACAATAGTGACAATCCACCGTAACATCCAGTTGGCATGATCTTGCCTAAGAGGAACCATTCCTGCAGTTAAGGACACAGTTGAGTGCAGATGCCTAAGCCCTTCTGTTACTTTGTCAACGAGGAGGCAAAAAAATACCATTTATGACGGCGGCCTTCTTCTGTGAACAACTGCTCACCATCATCAGAGCCTGAAACCACCAGCTTCACACGCGACGCCAGCCTGATTTCTGCTCRCTGCCACCGCTATGAGGATGAGACCTGCTGAGTTACAAATAACGACTGTTTCGTCCGCGCCCCACTCGACGCAGCTTGCTCAGGGCTGCCTTCTGCTTTCGTGTCACTAGGTGGGCTGACGGCGGATGGCAGGGGAAACAAGGACACACTTAGATGATTTGTTCCTCCTTGAGCAGTAAGTAGAGAAAAGCATAACGCAAAATGAAATGCCCTCTGTAGTACAAAGGGGTAGTTTATATCTAAATATTAGTTTTTGTAAAAGATCCTACATCTCCTTAGCTAGTAGTTTTTGAAAAACRGTAATCCTATCCAGGAGGTTTCCCTGGCTCATTTCTTCAACATTAACAAAAAAAATCCCATTAGAGCTTCTGGCACATTTGTTTATCCCCCTGGTGTCTTCTCCAATACTCTGTTCACTATTTCCAACTGCCGCACTCGAGGCGTTTAGTTAATTCGCTGCTTTTCACTGCCGGAAAATTTATTTTTCAAATGCATTCTTCTACATATTTATTCTTTAGATATCACTCACTCAGCTAAAATTTTTGCATCAGGAGAGGTTCTCATTGCAGAGGCCGCTTTACAACCTTGTCTGAACGTCACAGTGCACTATTACATAACAGCCTATACAGCAGAGTATTACACAGTAAAAGATCCAGTGAATTTACTTTCAGTAAACTACTACACAAAGATTTTTTTATATTATTCTTGTTTTCACAGCGCACCACATACATAGCCCCAATCAGTAATTACTACCAAAAAGAAAGGAAAAAAAATACTTTTTGCTCTCCAACCTGGATTACTTTTCCCGCAGGAAACAACGGCAACCTCTGTCCAGGCATTGACACTTCCAGGTGGATCCTCCTGTGAATTCCACTTCAAACAAGAATAGCTTTAATGCGGTAGTSCCACATACCAGATACATGCGAGTTAACCCAGGACTGCAAGTCAACTGCATGTTAGCTCCTTGTCACTCAGGCTAATTCCCACAGATTAGGGAAGGAAATCCTTACGTTCTCCTGGGTCCTAAACCCTGCCACTAGAGAAAAGCGCTTTGCCTCCTCCTAAATAACCTTTTCTAGAAAACCAGCGTAGCCCATCATTACTACCAACAGCACCAAAAGTCGCAGGAGAGAGAAACTAAAGCGACCGGTCTCAGTCCGTGAATTCGTCCTCAGAGGACCTACCATGAAGGCCACATATGTTGGCCTCCATTAACCCGATGATCACGTGGGTAGTGGTGATCAGTAACAAACCTACAATTTCCAATTCCCCTCTCTGTTTTTCTGCTAGSAATATGCAACTGCTTGCCAGGCAATGCTGAGCATTATAACTCCTCATATTCTTCCTCAAAAATGGCCAGAGGCAGAAAATCCAGATCATTCTTTTATTCCTCGCCACTACTTGAGGATTTTCCCTAAATTCAGCAGAGTATTCCCCTCCTTGATGTCTCTAGGTGAAGGTTTGCTCCCAAAGCCTATGGGTACCACTGGCAGCAGTGTCCTTTTGGAGATGTGGAGAGAAGCCCGAGCGCGCCTTTTCTCTCTTRCCATCCCTTCCCCACTCCTCCTCTGCGTAAGCATGAAGGAAGGGGACTGAAAACAGAACTGGGAGTTCACAGTTTGACAGTTATTAATGTTAGACTTTTGAGAAAAAATAAAATGACTGAAGAGGAGACTGCCTCAAGTCCAACACAATGGCAGCATTGCCACCTTTTACCATGCTGATGCCTCCATGCTAAATAAGTGGAGAGCAAATTACCTTTTTAGTGTCCATGAGCTTACTGTGCCCATGGTGGACATGGAGGGACTTGAGCTAAGCTAATCAAAAAGGATACAGGCAGCCTGGCTCAGCCACGCCGCCAATGGCACATCGCAGGATGCTCAGTTGCCAATGTTTCTTATTCTTCTCTAACATTGTCAGCACTATTTGCTTCCTAAAATGTTCTGCATAGCTGGTATTTATTTTCTGTTGAAAATTTTTGATTGTTTGGACAYGTTTCATGTAGGAGAAAAAACACAGAAGTGCATATAAAATATTTTTCTTCACTTTTCTTATCCAATTGAGGAAGGAAGATTGTAACCACTTAATGCTTTCGCTTCACCTCTTGGAATCATTTCTATGTTAATGCGCTATTACGTGATAGACTTTGGGCAAGGGTCAAGTCACTCTCAGAAGAAGAGACATTGTGCAGTATTGTGAAAGTTAATGGAAATATCTTTAAAGTATATTGAAAAGAACAAAGATTAGATTAAGAATACCTTTAAGTATTCCCCAAATTCATTTTTATGTTGATTCAGGTCTTACAGGAATTAAGGTAAAAGATTTCAGACAGCAGAGGAGGCAGTCTGGGAACTTTTCTCTTTATACAGAAAAGASAGAGATGATTACCATACCGGTAGAAAATCTTTCGTGGACACCTCTCCACCCTGCGCTTCCATCCCCTTCCATGCACTGCTCTCCTCCCCATTCCTACTTTTTATTCCTAACTATTTCTGAGCTGGACAAAGCAGTCCCAGATAAAGAGCACAGCAGGAAGCAATGTCAGTGTTAGGCTGGAACAGCCCCTGCTACTGTTAAGATAAATTCGTCTCCAGGTATATGCTGAGCCTCGCAAAGGCATTCAGTTTCTCCTCATGCTTTAGTGCTTTTCTGACTGAAACCCCCATAACCACAACCATTACACAGGCTGTCCTAACAGAGAGTGACAGGAGTTTAGAAACATCCTTGGCAGGTCCTCTCGGATGAGATAATAACACGAAAGAACCTGTGACGACACTCTACCAGTAGTGCTAGTTTCCATCATCCGCTTGCCGGCTTTTTTGCTTTTTCTCATGTCACCATATGTATGAAATGACTTCTACAAATTCGCTTGCAGAACTGCTGTGCTGTCCCCCTCAAATCTCTCCTTCACACTCTTGCTATAATTGCCAAATGCAACCCGTTARATGGATAGCAGAGTTTTCTAATGTATTTTTTACTTATATTTCAAGTTTATCTTGAAAATATAATTCCAAGCATGGTCCAGCTCTTGACAATGCCTTTCCTCTGCCCCTCTAAATATTATGCTGACATAATTTGTCTCAATCAAAATAGCTCCCTTAAAGTTAATCCCTTTTCATTCACGTTGTTTCCCTTCTTTCTGACTCTTCTGCAACTTTCCCTTCTTGTTAACTCTTCTTTTTCCATTCTCTTTATATCCCCACCAATCCTTCAGCTTGTTCCACATCTCATCGATCCACCTCTATTCCTTCTTCCTTGCCATTCCCCAACTTTCCAGCTTCTGATTTTCTTTCCTCTGTTTCTACGAGCCAGTCTCTACCCCTTGCTCTTTTTGTCCTTCTGTCCTTTAAGTACCTCTGCTTACTTGGAATCTCTTTCTTCTCTGCTGTAGTAATCATGTAATAATTAGTTTTTCCAGAAAATTTACAGAATTTCCACATGTGGCTGCCAGCCAGCTGTTAGCTTTTCCATATGCTTTTTTCCACTTGGAGTTAATGCATACTACCCTTCACAATGTGCTGTCTGCACGTGTTTCCTTCTTGGTGCACGTGTTTCCTTCTTGGTGCACGTCTACCTCTTCCAATTCTTACCCATTGGCCAGAAGTACCCGCCGAGGTTAAACACGTATCACAGGTGTGCTTGCATCCTCATCTTGACCCACCTGCATATCTGACTGAGCAAGGTCAGTGATCCCGTATCTCTTTTGTCAACACAGATTCRAGCTGTTTTGAGACGCTGTGGAAATACAGACGGAAAGCACACTGCGATGTCTACTGGGTAAGAGCCTCGGACTGACTCCTAGAATGAACGCTGCGCTTCATTCAATGCCTAGTGACTCAGCAGGAGGGATCCTGATTTGAAGGAAAGAAATGCTCATAGTCTAGCTTGCAGACTCATAGTCTAATAACTTTCTGTCAAAAAAGGGACT
Organism: Casuarius casuarius; assembly: GCA_003342895.1. Lineage (NCBI taxonomy): Eukaryota > Metazoa > Chordata > Aves > Casuariiformes > Casuariidae > Casuarius > Casuarius casuarius. The sequence goes on along the minus strand of PTFA01000066.1, from coordinate 2,640,408 downwards.
TCTGAGCAACGGTCTGTACACATAAGAAGTCATYACCAGGCAGCTGCGCTGTGAGTTTCAGAAGCAGAAACCGTTCAGTAGGAAACCCGGAGGGACTGCTAAACTCTGAGCTCTGCCCTGTCCAGGATGTTCACAACTAAGCTACCTGGTAACCACATTATAACACTTTTAAAGGTGAATTTCAACCATGTGTGGAAAAATATTCCGATAAAACATAAAAAAAACCCAATCAAACAAAAGAAAAACAAAAAACACAGCACTGAGCAATCCTACGTGCATCCTTCAGGGTTTGGTGGTGTCCAGACTTTTCACCGCCTGAGATCTGATCTTGCCACTTGAATGGTGCAAAGAAAGGAGGCGCCTGGATGCCAGCTTCATCCCTGCAGCTGATTCGTGAAACCTCCTGTCCCACCTCCTTTCTCTCCAACTAAAATATTAATGGGGAGGGTAAGGAACAACCCAGAAACAGGCTAAGCCCTGAACAGAACGCGACTCAAGGCTGAAAACAACGTTCCTGTGCTGCAGAAACCAGGAATTTTACTTGTTAAGGCATGCGTATAGGAAGACAAGGATATTGGGAAGGCTTATGGTGCCCAGAACCTCCCACTCAGCCAATCTGAGTATATGCCTCCAATAAATCTAGTGAAAATCTTGGAATTGAGTTAGCCCGGGGCACAACGGCAATCATTTCAATCCCCTACTGTGCTGCAACGTGCCGTCCTCAACCGCAGGAGAGGAATTCATCTAAAGAATGCGCTTTCCAGACTTGGTTGCATCTATACTGTCTATGATATCAGCAGGTCAACATCAAACACACAACAGTAAAACAAGCTCGGCTGCAAAAGAACACAGGCAAACCTTTGAGTTTCCTGCTGTACTGCTCATCTATTACATGCTGCGTCTGATAGAAGATTAAGAATAATGACAAATCATATTYGATAAACTCAAAACATGAAACACTTGAATTAGTTTGCATTCTTGTTAATAACTATAACTGAATATCAGATTGTTACTAATCTTCATATAATRAGGCAGCAGCTAATTAACGAAGAAAAATCAAATTTTGTTTGCATTCTATCAAAATATAATTATCTAGAAACAAATACTCCGACTATTGTTATACACGCAGAAGGAAAACGTAATTTRGATGCAAAGTCAACATCTTAAACCCCATTTCATACCTCTTGCCCTTTTAGCTAAAAATGAYGCGTCTTTTTGAATCACAGAGCTGTATTTAGTTGTCAGATAGACCCACGGGTATCCAAGTCAATTTTTTCCACGTGAGAACCTTCTGTAAACCTATACCAAACCAGCATCTTTGAGGGAGAATAGCACCTCACTTTATGATTTATGCAAGCTGTATATAAATGATTTACAGTGCGTATGACTAAACATTATCATTATCACAATACTACTAGAAAATTAAGAGCTTGCTGAGTGYAGCCCAGTACAAATAAGGAGTCCTATAACTTGTCTTGGTAAGGATGGACATAGGTCTGTTCAGGATCAGAGCCCTCATTTCTGAATATTGATACACTTTTTGTTAGGGAGAAAGAAGAAATACTTCAATTTCTTTAAAAACAACAAAAAACCCTTACAACTGTAAGTGACACACAACCATTTTCTTTGCTAAGAAGCAACATGTTAGAGTTCAACTGTTTTTTCACAGGGGCATTTATTTATACCAGGAATATAAACCAATAAACTACTTGGGTAATTCAGACAAAAATAACAATCTCTCCACTCAAATTCACTTTTGGGTTAAAGTAATGAGAAATTTCAACCACAGGTGGAAAGGTGAATTGGCAGAATCATAAGCACTGAAGTACTACATTGCACTGAAGGTCCCCATATAATTTGGACTACAGCAGAACTTGCACTATGTCAGCTGTTATTTTGAGCTGTTGTAGGTAATCAAATGCCTTTTTTTCCTATTAAGTGCCATGTTTCCATTCTAGAATATGATGTGGCATTGACAGGGTTTTTTTCTGCTGTTCCCTTCCCCACGGAGAGGTTGTCTTTGTAATATTGGCACCCTATTTTAAACTTTCTTCTTTCACACAACAGTAAGTACATCTGCAACATTTGCTGTCATTACAGGTAGCTAACTTTTATTCGGCACCAAAAGAGAAAAGAGGAAGTGTTTTCTTTCCCTTGCAAGAGCAATCAACCTTGCCAGATGAGGATATTCTGTCTTACTGGCTCGACCAAAAACTTTGGCTCTTTTGACTGCATGATTTATATTACCTATTGCAAGTTAACTGGCTGATAGCTTTGGTGTCCATTACCTGGAACCCATCAAATTTTCTTCCACAGTGCTGTTTTATGGACCACTGTGTTTCACAAATCAAAGACAGTCATAGCGAAGAATGAAAGCTGACTTTTTCCCCCCAGTGAATAATGAGTTCCCTTTCGGAGGATTCAAAACTTCTTTCTTCACAACATAAAATAATGGTGATCAAAATAGACCGAAACAGCATCCGATGCATATGCAAAGTAAAATGAGATCAAAAACATGACACAAAAACCTTGCCTTGCCTGAAAAAGAGTAAGGCACCCACGCTGTCAGCCCTTGCTTGCCAACATGCGTGTATTCATCGAGACCAGTCGAGATTCCCATATTGTCTCCGAGTTTGTGAAGGACCAGCTCCAAAGTTTGCAGGAATGGATTCTCCCTTCTTTTGCCAAAACCCCTATACAAGATAATGAATGTAGTGGTTTTTTTTAGAAGGGTCCTAACACGCACTAGAAATTTATTTATGAAACACGATGTGCAAAAAAATTGGCACCCTCTCCATTCCCTACCCACATCCCTTCCAAAAGAAAAAAAAATAAAATAAAAAATAAACCAACAAACCAAACCAGTTAAGAAATCCTCCTCTGCACTTGAAAGGAAAATGTGGTGTCCCAGTGTGGGTATCTTGAAACGATCCTTTTCATGACAGTTACCTTCAATCTACATCTTTTGGTTCGGTCCAAAAATAATACTTCAATGTTAAATAGGGCACTGTGTAAAAACAGCAGTAATAATACTAAAGAGGATAGAGCTCTTTTTTAAACCACAAACAAATTTTGACTTTACCCTGACTGAAATTAAGTTGTGAAGAACGTGAGAATATTTTCTAATATTTATGTTCCTTGTTTTCTTCCTTTCTTCAACTTTCAGTATACTATTTATTTATAAGAGGAAAGAAGGGGTCAGTCTTGTGTTGGTTTGAGAGCCTGGCTACGGTTATATTGAWTCACATAACCTGGAAGAGGGTAAAGGAACTTGGGCTTTCCAGGAGACCACAACAGAAGCATCCACCGGATGATAATTAACTCTCTATACYGGGCTTGAAGATAACGTGAAAAGAAAAATGTTGAAGAGTAGCACAGGAAAGGCAAAGACTGTTGGGATGGGAAGGTGCCTCTCCAAGACGAAGTCACCCAATAACCCTCTCAAGATCTTCTGAAAGGACCCAAGCGTCTCTGTGGCTGCAGAAGGCATCGCTAAGATGGCATTGACTCGGGAACTGAGCTTCGCTTCCCCACGGCCACGTTAAATGCTCGCTCTTTGGAGARAAGCTACATGGCCTAGTGAAAAATTAATGCCTGTTACCGGAAATTTCCCATAAAGAGCTGGGTCTTCACTTCAGAGCTCATTTAGCTTTATCTCTAGTGGGACTGTGAGATGAGCGCCAGCCTTTAGAGCCACCTTCAGCAACAAGGGCGCCCAGGGCCGTACTGCAAGGATGACCCAGGGCCGGGGTGGGTTGAGTGGGGGTTGCTCAGGAAAGCTTAAAAAAGGCTMGATCGTGAGAAAAATCTCACCTATGCAAAGGTACGACATAAGGAAACATCACAAATGTTAATACAGAGGTTAAATTCCTAGACACTTTTAACTCTGAAGTATTAATAGGAACACATGGTTTTCTGATTTATAATTGCTGCTCCTCTCTTGAAAACTTGTGCTTTTGAAGGCTTTGCAAAGAGCCACACAAGATAAATAGGAGACAAACAGCGTAGATATTTATGCTATCTATTTACTCACAAAAGTAAWAAATTCTGTTTACCTTGAGCAGAAGAGCCAAAAAAAGCACAGCGACACTTCTGTGTGAAAAAAGCCAGATTACAGCGCCTTTTATTCATCTCTACGGCTAAAAACCAGCTCTGCCACTCACCCCATTGCTTTTAGGGCATCTCTCTCTGTACAGGAGCCGCCCCGCGGTCCCAAATTGCCCAGCTCTTTCGATACCCAGCATCGTCCAAAAGCAGACCTGGCGGCTTGGAGACCTAATTGCCCGATGCCACCATCCGGCCAGTTACAATTAATTGACAGCTCTAAAGGAGATACTTCTAAATCACACCATGTGTTTCTTTAGCCACTTAGCACAAAGATAGCAGTAGCGCAAAGATACATGTTTATTAAATCCAGACACCACTTTGGAAGACTTTGGAGGTATTAAACATTACTGAAGAGTTCTTCCTACTAAGAAATTTTTCCTGCATTTTGGAATCTCTTTCCTTGAAAAATGCAATCCTGGATAGCACACCACGGCCGCCGAAACCCTTTACATGGACCTTCTGCACCAACTCATTTGCTAATGTCTCCCGTTAACTGATCTAAGCCTGGCCTCAATCTTCTTTTAATGAAAGAGAAGGAAGAGGATACTTTAACAGCTATTATTAGCTCTTAGTATCTGTCCACAGAATAAAAACAACACCAAAAAAAAAAAAAAGAGGCCGTCGATTCCCCATGCTTTCATATAGCTCCCATGAGACATTTTTCAAGAAAATCAGCTAATGAAAAAAAAATTCATAAATGCCTAACAATGCTTGCAAAACTACATGGTATATGGTGATCTCTTCAGTTCAGGATCTGCATTTGAGATGAACCTTAGATCAATACAAAAAGAAAAGAAGAAAGTCTGATTATTAACCTTTTACAGTTCGAAAACAAAATTTTAATTCCTATACCTTTATGGGAGGGCTCTGGGGCCACTACCYGGGTTTTTGTCGCTGTGGGTTTTTTTTGCAACAGCTTCAAGATCAATATGCAACATGAGCAGCACTTTTCTCATCCGTGTTTCCCTCAACCGAACCACAAGACCATCCTACAGCTTCCTTCATCCATAACGGCCCAAAGGTTCAATTAACGTTATCCCACTGCTGGCTGAAACGTCGCATTTCCTTCAGGAGGCAGAGTTTCACGGCGATTAATTCCCGTGCGGCAGACCAGACGTAACTCCTGGCAGCGGATGCCCTGCTGCAGTCGGGACAGTTTTGGGTTTGGAGCGCCGGCTGGATTCAGTGCGGTTTATCAAAGGCGAGGAAGGAATGACTGGGAGCCCAGAGCAGATCAAGGGCCACCACGGCAGTGACTTMCTAGTCGTGCAGCCGAGAGGAAGGATTAAGGCCAGCAGGAAGGCTCAGAATAAAACAACTCCCTGTCCCGTTCCTCAAAAAGTTGTAAGATCTAAACTTCACGAGGAAATTAAGAAAGGGTTTCCATTTCTGAAAAGGATCATTGACTTCTTTATGCCCGCATTTTTGTACATGTGCAAGAAGTGCAAAACTTTTAGAAACAGTATTTGTGAAAGTAAGCTTTTTACTTCAAATATTTGCTAGAAGATGTGCTAAAATATTTGATTCCTAGAAAAACAATGACATATGTGATTGCTTCCTTAACTGGATAGCTTTATAATTAACTATTCTACTGTAAGTGATGTGCATATAAATGGATTATGCACTTAAAGTTCAAATTGTGCCGTTAGATAAGCTAGTTGCGTATACTTCAAAAGCAGCACAGATTGTGATTTCATTCTCATATTTATAATGCAGCCYGGATAATTTAGAGATCCAGAACGATTCACAGCTAAATTCACAGTGAAGTCTGAAATATGTAGGAATGCATTTTAAGATCTGAAGACAAGAGACTGAAAAAAAAAAAAAGTATCTGCAACACTTTTGCACATTGTTCACTCAATTTTACTTTTCCCCACTCCACTTGAAATGAGTTACAAAACGCCCTTCTTTTACATTTGCCTAATTAAATACCGGCTAATGAGAAACTAAGGGACTTTTTCACGAGCAATCCTCAGGCCTCAGCAGAGGGCTATTATCCTTAGAAAAAAATAATTTACTCTTGGCAGGAAAGCAAGTTTTCTTAATACAGAAATACCTGCTGATTAACTTAATAAACACACTTGTGCTTTTAATACCATTAAATCGGAATTTTCAGTAGTAAATTTGCTTAGTTATAATTGGTTGAAGTAGCCCAACAAGTATAGTAGGTAACTATTTCATTGCCTTGGATATTTAATATCATTTGTTTCATGTGTCGATTGGTAGTCAGGGTTATGTTTGCAGCTGAACTTGCTTTAAAAATAATTCAAAATGCAAAAACTTGGGGAAAAAAAAGATAAAATCCAAAATGTGTTCAGTTTACACATTTTTCTTTATGTCAGCTAAAATATATTTTTAAAGCAAACCTCCATCTACTGAAACAAAGTTGCAAACAACTTCTCCCGCTGATATCTGGGAGAAATGATAAACCTGGCAGCGAGGCAAGAAAGTTAAAAAAAAGAGTCTGGTTCAGTCTGCAGAGGAAACACTTCTGGAATTCAAGAAATGCTGCAAAATCACCTGGGAAGCTCAGAACAGACATGAGAACTTATAAAGGTCTGGTATTAGCTGGGTTACCTGCAACGTTAAAGTTGGAAGCTAATATTAACAGGCCAACGCTAAGAGAACGGCGCTCTTTGCGCATCGAGTCGCTTCGGGACTCATTTAGCCAAACAGCCTCCGCTACCCTATGGTGAAAAATTTTAGAGCGCTTCTTAAATGCATGTAATAGGCACATTTATAAAATATATTTACAGGTATTTATGAAGGCTAATTTAATTACGGGTTTATACGGCACATGCGGGTTATAAAAGAAGATTGAGCATTGGTAATGAACTGAATTAAACGCAGAAAATTTTCTATGACTCATTAGTTATTTATGGGCGACAGCATCTGCTGCCAGCGAGTTAAAGCTAAAGCGTTCTGTAACACGCGTCTTTGCAACCTGCAAAACCAAAGAGGTGACAAGCAACAGCCGTAAGCAAGAAAAAGGGAGGAGAAAGCAAATACATAGAGCAGATGCTGTGAAATCAGGCAATACGATAAACCCCAGGTAAACGGGCGACAAATTGACTCGAACGGGTCCTTACTCCAGCCAAAGCAGAGCCCTCTGCCTCCTGTTTAAACATGTAGCGCCCGCAGGACACTTCCCCAGCGACTCGTGTTCGCACAGGAACACCTCAAACTATCATCCTAAATAAAACACGTTCTTCCTTGTTTGGGCATCGTTTTGTTTCATATACGTTTCCATAGGGAAAGTGGCACCAGAAGAGTCACCCAGCCTGGCGCCGCGCTTCGAGGCAGGGGGTCTGCGGGGCATGGGGCACCGCGTCCCATGTCGAAAGGTACGCCGAGCGATCGAGGGGGCCTCGTGCTGTCAGACCTCCGGGTCAAAATACTACCATTGCTACCGAAGCAGTACGCCTGGAGGGGAATGCTAAGTAATGCATTTATTATGATAAAAGGGGTTTCTTGTCATTWATGGCATGCACTCTCGATGCTGGCTTCCACGCGCCATTTTCTCGTAGAGCTGACAAATGCTTAAGTCATGCAGCAGGCTTACAAATGGGGTAAAAAGATTAACTCCTTACACAAATGCACAGACACTAACTATGCAAAAGTTAATACAAAATGTAATTTAAAAAAAAAAAAAAATCCCCCAAATCACCACATTTTACAAATCACTTAAGCTCTGCTATACATTACTGCATACTATCATTATGTTTTGAAACACCTTCAATAATGTATCATGAAAGAAATGCGAGAGTGTAACTAAATAAAACGATTTGCATTTTTTATCCAAACATGTAGTAGTTCACACTTTATTATTCTTATATTTTGCAGGGAGCATTTTGGAAGCAACAGGGGAAGAGCCATAATAAGAGCCACGAGCAACCCAGTGGTGTGGTACTAGACTGTTAAAGTAGTCACGTGCGGTAAAAAGACATGCCACATCATACACGATACCTCTGAATTTATTAACGGTTGGCAGACGATGWATAGGTAAGCATGCAAATCCGAAAGAGGAGCGAGAACGCAGCAACAGCATTAGCGAGTCCACCGTTGGAAGCTCAGGCAGATCTCTTTGTCCACACGTTTGTCGATAGCTCCAACCAAGAGCGATACATTTACAAGGAATGACTTTCCTTCAAAACCAGTGGAGTGGGGGAACCGCCTCAAACAGCGATACAGATACGCTGCGTCCATTTAGGTCTCCTGTTCCAGCCTTATTTTCTGTGATCATTCCTTCGATACCTCTATCAATACCTGGTCCTGCAAACTCTGTGGCCATCTGTCATGTCTGAAAAAGACTTTATTAGTTCTCATGGCTTCTTCAAATTGTTCTTCCTTTTTTTTTTTTTCCTCCTTCTTTTCTTTCTTTTTATTCTTTTTTCCCCCTCTTCCTGGAATGCCTTACTGTTTCAATCTGCCAGATGTTATCTTCTGTATTTTCTTCACATGGATGCAACCTCAGCTTTCTGAAGGACCTCCCCTGCTTCTAGCAACCCTCTCTTCCCTGCATTTAGCCATGAGAGCTAAGCTTGCTTTCTGTTTTTCTCAATTCTTCTTTGAAAGTATGCATTTCTTCAGAATATCCCATATGATGCCTTCAAACTGTCTCCACGCCATCTGCAAGAACTTAACTTCAGGGTTGCTTTTAACAAGGTTCCATCCTTTTATTAAGTTAAGCAAAACGGTAGCAGATACACAGATTTTTTGGCTCTGGTTTTTCTGTAAGCAACTTTTCCTGTTCCATCTATGCATGCACCCCTGCATTTTTCTGTACCTGTTATTACATCTATTTAATCAAGTTGTTGTTTCTTCTCAAAACTAGACAGTTTAACTTTTACTTCTTCTAAATATCTGTCTGAAAGAAACAATCTTCACCAATGAATCACTGCATTTATGCATTCTGCTACTGATTAGAAAGACTTCTAAGATGACTTAGATCTTGGGGAAAAAAACCCACTGATAGTATAAACTCTGTGTAAGAAAAAGAAAAGCATTCAGAGTATCTAGAGTACTTCTAGTGAACTGCACTAGTCCTACTGAAGATGCCTTTCTTCAAAGTCCAGGCTCAGCAGTCTAGCATTTGCACTGAAAAAATATTATGGAGAAAGTATTTGTATTTAGGTCAATATCTTAATGAGTTAGAAATAAGAAAACTGTGCTTGTCTTAYGTCTTCTGTTAGTAATGAGTTTATATTTGTTGACTTCGGTTCTTCTAATGGACTATTATGCATGAACATAAATAGAAGATAAATATGAACTGAGAAAGCTTCTTTTTAGCTTGCTGTCAGTAATCGGAGCTTAAATAACCAAATTCAAATAGCAAAGAGGCAGACCTCACAAAATGTAGGATTCTATAAATCTTACTTCTATTCTTGGGACCTCCCATGACTACTTCAGTTCAGGCTTACAGTGTTTTCCCCTTTCTGTTTATCCACAGTCCTCTTGCATGTGTGCAAACCATTTGGATAAGGGCAATGAGTGCACGACATGTTAAAAGAGTTGCAGCAAATACCGCACTCTTCAGTGCAGTGCCGATACTTTAACCAGTGGCAGTCTGGAGCACGGTTCAGCCGTTGCCGAGGACAGATTCACGCAGTCAAGATAAACCCTGACGTTACGAACATGCCACGAAACCCGATCATTTGGTCCGAAATGTAACTGGTGACACCTTCCAGGGCAGAGAAGCCAATGAACGATATAACTAAGTCAGACGCCAAATGGGGTGGGCCCTCTTATGCTCATACTGTGTGAATGCGGCAGAAGATATTTCATGAGTCCATAAGTCTTACAGGATAAAAATGAAGCATGTGCATAAGATATATACATATAAAAGACACATCTACAATCTACAAACCAAAAAAGTACTGTCTGAATTCTTCTAAGATTTGAAATTTCTAGTCCCGCTTTGCCATTGCCTCACCAAGCACCAGTGAGTCCAACTTGGCAAGACTTTGCTCTCCACATCTCTCTAACTCTTGGCCTCCCAGCAGTTATCATCGGCACGACTGCCAGCTACGGTGGGGGCAGAATCCCAGTTAGGACCAAGGTAAATACATCTCATTTTTCATAATTATCTGAACTGCTCTACAAAGATAATGCCTTCTCACCATTGTAAAGATTGGAATGACTATAAGCAGTAAGGTAGAAATTCCATATTAATTTATTGAGAAAATACTTTCTGCTTATTAAGAATTTTCTGCTCTTTGTGAAGCAAAATTAGTATTGTATAATAATCTAGATAGAGAGATCTCATTAATGAACTATGTTTTGGGAGGGGGGGTTGTAGTGAAAGTTACAAAATTAAAGTCAAAGCACAACACAAAGGCAAGGAATTAGCTAAAATAACCTCTGATCTTCATTGAGAAGTTAAAAGTATTAGTCAGCCAAAGACGACATTAAACAATAGAGCCATCTTGTACCTTATTCTCAATGATCAGCACCATCCATGAGAGACTAATCTCAATACCATTAAATAATTCTTTAGAAATGGAATGCTTGAAATGTGAAAAGGCAAAGAATTCTGTCTTCACAGTATTATCGAACTTGCTAAGAGTCCAGGGTCAAGAGACAAGAAACAGCTTTGTAGCTATTAATGCGGACATTTCTCTAGAAAATTACTCTGCTCATATTCTACAGAATAGCTGTTCTGCATATCACTGGAACGGCCCATCTCTACTGAGCCGTTCTCCACTCTGAATCTTTTATTGGGTTTTGGTTTTTTCATTCAGTGAAGCAATGCTTTATTCTATGTCAGTCCAGTTTAACAGTCCTCCTGAGAGAATGACTAATATTTCTATCAACCGGTATTTAAATTGAGCCAAGCAGTCCAAACCACCGGCACAACGGAAGACATAGAAAGCCCTGGCCAGACGAGTGCATATTGAAATGTTCACAGCACTAAGATCTTTTTTATTTTTTTTAAACTACCTTGCACAACTTAACTCTTCCTGTGAGCAAATTTGACATTTAGTTCCATCACTATTGTACTTACAAAGGATGTATTTTGCTACTATTCAGAAAGGTGGGGTTTGGGGGGTTTTTTTTGGTGTTTACATATTTTCGAGTCACCTTAAAACCAGGATGGTGTTATGCTGTAAACACAAAAATTCCGATTAGTCAAAGCAAGCAAGGAAGTATAACACTCAGGTGCTACTGGATATTTGTGGGATCTCGTCGTTCTGTACTTTCTTAGGAGAGCTTATGGAACCAGACTAACCTTTTTGTATTTTTATAGCCCTTTTCCTATTTGTAACTGGCTAGTCTAAATTAGACACAGAGCTGATTAAATGGAGTATTTTAATACAAAGGTTGGTTAAGTTCCCTGCCATTAGTGTAATACTAGACTAGTTACATTTGTTAAGTCTATGGATAAGCATCCTGATGAACTCGGACAACGTGACAGTTGATGAACAGCGGGATTTCCTGGATGATCTGCTCATCGTACCCTCACGAACCCCCTCCAGAGCTAGCACAGGTATTTCTTAATCACAGAAAGGGCCAAAGATCACAACCTACATCTCTGTGACACAGGCACATTAGAAAGGACAGGCTCAGAAAATTTCGTAAAGCTGGTAAAGAGGTGTCCTTAAACAGTCAAGCAATACAAATCGCCTACCACCCAGCACATTAATCCCCATCTTCTGCTACAGTCTTTAGTTTCATGCTTGAAGATTTTTCAATAATAAAGTTTCGCCTCCCAAGCTGATTGCACGTATTACTTATTTCAGGCCCTGACTCCAGCGGCTCATCTCCTYGCTCCTATCGCCCAATTGGTTTTCATGCTTAAAACCCAAATGCGCATGGAGTTGCTTTCCCTCAGCTTAGCCCAGCGCTTGTCGTCTTCATATTACTCACTCTGAGTACTGAGGCAACTAATGGGCATCGATCCACCTCTCTCCTTTCTGCACCTTGTTTTTGGAAGCTTTGAAAACTTTGAAACCAGGCACGATACAAAGTCGCTCAAGCAGAGGCGTCCCTCGTGGGACGGTGTTCTCGCACGGCTCAATACATCCCAGTTTCATCAAAAGAAGTCCTTCATTTCAGTGCTGCACTTTTTATCCTGCACTGCTTCATAGCGATCAGTCCTTGGTACTTTCCCAAATGTACCTCTAACCACTATCACAGCTCTCTCTCCTATCGCACTATACAGTTTCCAAGCTTGGAGTTACTGCATTGAATTGTTCCTTATTTTAATCCTGAACGTGCATTGAACAAATCCCATTGGGTTTTTTGTTTTTTTTTTTTTTAAATTACAGCTCTCTTATAAATTTTACTGCTAACAACATATTCACCATCCTACAAGACAAAAGATAGATGAAAGCTATAAATTAAGAGGCTTTAGTAAAGATTCTGAACTTGTATATACTATATTTACCTCAATTGTTTTATTAGGCCATAAATACAGGAACAGCCATACCAGCTTTATCTTGACCCTGCCATCTTCTAGGTTCATTGGATGCTCCTTCATTCTTGCATCCAGGATTTTATGCATCTCTATCGTATATCATTCCGTTTTCACTTTTCTGGACTCAAGGATGCTGAGGCTATGCTGGCATTCCTTATAAACCCTTCTACGCCTTTCCTCATCCCCCTGCTCTGTCTGCAGCAGGGCTTCAGCAACTCCCTTCGAGTTCAGTGACCAAAACTGCACAGTATACACAGTTTATTATCATTTTACTTTCTATTTTGCTTTCTGTTCTTATCCAACATTAGATTTTTTTCCTTGATTGCTAAGGGACACTTAGCCTAAGTTTTCCATTWAAAAAACCCTGTCTTAATCCGAGCTTATTATTTCAGAGCAGTAGCAATTCACTGCTTTATCTGCACTGAATACCACGGTATTCAGGGTTTCAGTGGTACTCACTGTTTCCTCGCCCAGCTGCTCAGGATCATCAAGTTTTTCTGCAAGTCTCTACAATCATTATCCACATCTACTGTCCTAAAAGATTTAGCATCAACAGCAAACTTCAAGAGCATAAGATCCCATTGGAATCCACCGATAATCATCCTGTGCACTGGAAACTATTACTCCTACCTTCCCTTTCTGTTTTAACAACCTAYTTGTCTACTCAAGAGCCTCCCCCCTTTACCCCATGGCAGCTTACTACACTGCAGCAATTCCCAAATTCTGGTCTCCTTTTTCTACCAGTTGTGATCCTGCTTCCTGAGGCTCCCCTCTCTACATTGTAAACAATTTCTGTTACATTTTATGCTAAAAAACAACCAATATTACAATTGGACCACTCGTGTGCAACCATGCATTCCTGACAGGTTCCATTCCCCATCGTTCCTCCAGCTCCCGTTTTCTCCTGCAATGTTTTCTTCTATAACTTAATCATTTGCGTGTTCTTCGTCAAACACTTGAATCATCTTTCAACATACTGCAGTGTATTTTCCGTTCAGAAAACAAAATCTTTTTCCTGGAAAATCCTGCTTTATCTCCTCTACCCACCTCTTTTTGCCACTTCACAGATGACTCTGAGATGCAGGCAGGACCTGGCACTTCTTTGGTGGCAAGGGCCAGGCTCACTGTTTGGAGGGCAACAGGGGACTGAGCTCACCAAATGAGTATTAATGGGTAGGGATGCCACGGCTGACCATAATGAGCTTCATGAGCTATTACCACTGCCCTTTCACTGCCTTCCAGCTAGATTTTAATTAACTATTGCAAAATGTATTTTCTTCTTATACTGCCTCCTGTTTCCTTCACTAAACTTTTTCCATTTGTACAGACACCTGACTGCCCCTCATTTATCTTTTTGTCTTCCTTCAAAATTAATATTCATAAATCAGAAATCAAATCTGTAATAACTCATTTCCATTACAATGGATACAGCCCTTTCATATTTGTCCTTCTCATCCACATGCCTAGGTATTTTACTTTCTCTTTTCTTTGTACACTTGATTCTGTCCCTTGAAACATAATTTTAGAACTTCCTTGGAAGACTGCTTGCTCTTTGACAAGTTATTTCAAATGTAAGCCAACTCACTGTGGCCTGAGTCTTGCCTTCAAATCTGTCCTAGGCTCCCACGAAGCCAGCGCTCCCCTCCTGCGGCACACTGCCTCCCAGATGAACACTACCGTTCGCAGTCCGCTTTGCTCCTCTCCCCGCTCCCTTCTTCCCCAGGGGAGCACAGGTCGTCTAGCACCACTTCGCTTCCTCCTGCTCTGAAACAAGCTGGTAGCAAAAACCCCTGCGGCAAATTTAAGCTAGAGTGCACAYGGAGAGCACCGAGCAGCTGAACAGAGGGTGAAAGTCAGGTGATTTCCATAGCGTGGCTCAGGCTGTTCCATACCCCACGGTGAGCTCCAGTTTCATCTGCTGGATACGCACTGCCTGCATCAGAGCTCCTCACTAAGCRGACACTACTTTTTTTCCCTATGAGGATGGAAGTGTTTCCTATCTGGAAGACTGCAGAACAAAAACAAACAACTGTGTAGCCCTCAGTAAATCTACTGGAAAACTACAAGTTTTGAGCAAATAAACAAATATCATATAAATAAGATGAACAAAATGCTTGAAAAAAATTGCTACAACTCCCCTTAAAATAGGAACTACCCATCCTAAATATAGGCACAGAACATACATAACCCTTGCTGTTATTTTAGCACTAAATATTTCTGCCACATTCCTATCAAGACATCCTCTCCCAAGGAAATAGCCTCTTCCAAAGTTTCAGGGAAAGGATAAATAAATTTGAACAGAAAAATCAAAGGCCATAACCTTTCTGAAATACTCCTCTAGTATATGCATCCCTCCACTTTCCACCAAAGCATAAGATGTGTAAGGACTACTTGCCTCTCCACCAGCCAGCAGAGCCAACACGGAAGTGTGTATAGCTCTACTGGGCCTATCACCAGCACTACATGATGGTCTTAAAAAGCCTTTCCAAAATGTTTTTGCTTTGCCAAAGAGTGAAAATTCAACAAAGAAGAGGTCCTCTTTATAAGATATATCAACTGGGTAAGTGTGTGTCATTGAACATCTTCCTACGAACAGACCCAGTACAAGAGTGCACCCCAGTCTGAAGAGAATTGTGCTACTGCTAGAAGTGATGCATTTTCTTTTAATTAAAACAGAATTACATAAATTAACCTTTCTCTCTGGCATGCCAAATGATTTAATCAACCAGAAAAAAAAAAGAAAAGAAAAAAAAAGAAACTTGAATACTGTAATTATTTGCTTTTGGGGTGGGGGGTCAGAAGTCCCAAAATGGATGTGGAAGCTACGCAAAACCTGAGAGGACAGCTGTGAGATCTAAAGTTGCATTTGTCAGGCTTCGTTATCTTCAGCAGAGCACTACAAAAGCAGGGCCRGGGTAGTGGTAAACTCTGTACTTGGGCCAAACACAATACTTGGGAGGCAATACGTGAGCGTGTTGTGGGGTTCTCCTGATTAACTTGGCCTGCCCAAGTGGCACAACGCCATGCTGCTATAAATAAACCYGCCTTATACCATGGGGAACTTCTTGTACAAACTTGCTCTCCTCCAACTCCTGTAAAACTGGAGGTTGAGCCTTCTTTGGGTCTGCTCTCGGACACAAGAAGGAAGATGGAAAGTGGGAGGTAAAGGAAACCTGCAGAAGATGGAAAGTGGGAAGTAAAGGAAACGTGCATCCTCCACGGTGTTGCTCCCGGGACATAGCCTGTCTTTGCCTGTCAGCCTGGGGGAGACTGAGTTGTTTACATCTCTGCTGGTTGAAAGAAATAGCAAAAGTGGTGGTAGCATCTTTTAATGCTACGGTACTATAGCCATAACCAGCCAACAAGTACTTGCAGCGCTATCAGCAAGCCTGCAGTTGTGTTTGTACTTTGATTCAAACTCGGTTGTAGGAGAACCTCACTTGTAGGAGAACCTCACTTGTAGGAGAACCTCACTTGTAGGAGAACCTCACTTGTAGGAGAACCACTAAGTCTAAGGCAAAAATTCCAGTGTAAAAAGCACCAAGGCAATGGGTAACAGGCGATAAGTCACCTAAAAACCACCAGGGCCCTAAAGCAACAGGAATCCAGTACAATCTCAGGGTAAACAACCGACTGAAAAAAATGGCCCWAGTTCACATTTCTTCCCAGGCTTTCACATCTGGAGAGTCACAGAGTACACATATTGTTACAGCAAATATTTTTACAAGTCCTGAATTCTATTATTCATATTAATTTTTGCATTTGTTTGTTAAAGATGATGTTTTAGAATGGATTCTATCCTTATTTAATCTGCTTGAATTTCCTTTGCAAGGTAAGCACAGAAATCCATTAATTGAAGAAACCTGATTTGTTGGAAACGGGTTTAAAAAGATTTTAAACAGATAAAACTGGTCTAAAACAGATGAAAATCACACGAAATGAAAACAAGTGTTTTAAAAATATGTATTTGTAAATGCCAAAACTCATATTTTAATTTAGTGCAGAATACCTGTCTTGCCTGCTTCTGAAATGAGTTGCAGAATGTCTAGCTTTGATTACAGCTTCAAAGAGAAATTGGTATTTATTCTCCTAGGAAGCAAAAGTGCATCATACCTCTTTGATGTCTTATTGCATAACTAAAAACCCCAACTTTATGGGAGTAAAATTAAATAACATCAGTAGCAAAAATCTCCTTTACCAAAAAGAAATGATTTCATTAGCAGCAAGCAACACTTGCACTGTATTGAATAGGGAAGAGGTAAGCCCTGTTAAAGTGTTTTGCATATAAAATTAAAACGCTAAAGAACGCAGTTACACCGTTTTTCCTCTGAGAAATRGTTTAGCAGAAATGACTTCCCCCACAATTTCTTTTACCAATACTGAATTCCATAATGTGAATCTTACTGTAGGCCCAAACTTTTGTCTTACTAGMCTAGACGGCTGTCTTAGCTGCTCAAAGACATTGCTGGAAAAGTCRTGCATATGTAAAATGGAAAAACGACATGAATGATGTCTTGGTATGTTAGAATGTGAAAAAATGTACCAAATACTGACCTCTTCTTATGGACTGTGCAAGTTTTGTGGTTAAGTGACCGCAGCTTATGCCTACTCGGGRATTTTACAAACACAACTAATGAGGTCAATAGGTGAGCAAGAAGGCGGCTAAAGGGTTGCCCACTATAAAATAAAGTTCATAAATGAAAAATTCAGATTGAAATCTTTGGCTTCTACTGAACTGCAACAAGAAGGCGCCTCCATGAGAGAAACCCCTAAATCCAACCTTTGCTTGAGCAGACCAGTTGCTGCATGCTCTCTCTTGGAGCTGAAAGGTTTGTACCTGAAGACCTACGTGAAGGTAGTACCAGCAAGATGTGTGTATAAAATACATTATGGTTATGACTTCGATATTATGCCTTTAATATAGCCCTGGGAGGGAGAAGTTTGCTCTCTGAAAGGCAGCACAGGTTAATGCATTGGATCTAGTAACGGCCAAGGCCTCAAACAAAATAACCCAAGCAGATACATGAGCACGTTCCCTGCAGTTAGCGCAAGCTGACTGCAGTACGGTGTGGTGGTGCAGAAGCAGCACCATCGTTAAAGGAGCACACAGGGAACGTGGCTGTAAGAGACGGTTGTTAGGAGCTGCACAGAAAATCGGATACAGCTTGGGTCTAGGCCCCTACAGAAGGGTCATAACTTTTCCCGAGATTCACAGGTTTGTTTTTGGCAGTCTTCCAGAGGCAGAGTTAGTCACAGGACACTGCCTAGGGCAACAGGCAGCCTGAGCAGCCAACAGGTAGCTGTAGGGCAAGGGCAAAGCACTTCACATGTTTAAACAAAAACTCTCCACGCAGCTCTGCAACGTGTGCTTCCTTACTCAGCTGCTAGCAAGGCACAGAGGGAGGGAAAAATGGCCCGGGAAAGGGCTGGGAAGTCTCCACTACATCAAGGGATAACTCCCATAGCCCCAGGCTCTGGAGGCCTCTTCCCAGTGGAGGGGAAGTCTGGAGAAGAGACCTGTACTCCGATCTCTGCTCAGAGCTGTGGAAACACTGCCCTTCCAGGAGGGACTTAGCAAAATACAGAATTAGTCTTGATGATAGATACCACCTGCCAAGCCTAAACCCAAAGTGGATGCCTTTTAGGTTACRTTATCCTGTTTCCCTTTTGCTTTCTCTTTCTTTACACCAGATGTTGAGCTTTGAATCTTCAGAAGATTGTTCCATCAMTGGGGTAGATTGGTGATCAGGGCGAGAGAGGCAGAGCCAAGTATTTCAAGCCCAGAAGAGAAGAGTGCGCTGGTCGAGTGCCGTAAAAGGTAGCAGCACTCCCCTTGAGCAGTCCTTCAAAAGGTGGCAACCGCTGCTGGAGGAAAGCACAAGGCTATAAATCCCTGTTATGTGCGCTCAAGACCAGAAACAACAGCTAGCCCATGAAAGAACTCTGGAYGAAGGACACCTAATTTGGGGAGCTGGTATCAGTCCAACATCACACTACATTTTCTTCTGTCAAGAAGGAAAGGCTTCTGGGAATGGGCAGTGATGGCCTTCAGCATCCTGGAGAGCCACAGGCTTGAAGAGAGCCTCCAATAAATGCTGAAAGCTGACAGCTGAGCACAACAATAATTTGGAGCTTTATACCTCGCCCCCATTTCATTCCCAGCACCTGATACCCAGAGGTCTCTGCACATCCCAAAGGATATTATTGGCTTACYAATCCCTTCTGCATCTGGATGAGCTGCAGCCCGTGGGCAGGCATGCAGGAGGCACCGCTGTTCAGGGCTTGTGCCATACCTTCCTCTGTAATACCAGCCAAGAGGAGAATCACCGGATAGGGCAGTGATCAGCACCTGAGGGATAAGCCTGGTGCATTTTGTTCTCTAGGACATGGTCTGATACCCCTGCCTCCCCAAACTACCCAATTTCATGACTCTTATTACCTTATGTGTGACAGAATTGCACTCTAATCCCTTTTGGTTCCCCCAGCACCACAYGCACAGAGTAATGACGCCATGCCAGAAAAAGCAGCTCATTATTTTAAAGGCAAACCCCTGCCTTTCTCCTGTTCGAGACTGATCGGTGTGGTTTGTTTTCTAAAAACAAAGCAGGCACACCATTTGTCTCTTGATTTCCCCAAAGATGATAACAATTGCGAAAGTTTGGGCAGATTCAGCCTGAATGAAACAGAAACTCCAAGACAGGCAGGACAGAACACTTCCATAATTTAATCCTTATTCCAATATGGTCTCAGGCATTCAACATGAAAAATTAAAATAAAATACTCACCAACAACACTAAATTAGAGAAGTTAACACTAGCCTACAGGAAATTGTTCCTTGTAATTTCTAGTAAAGAATTACTAAGTACACTAAATGTCAACAGCGAGAAACAATTTTCTTGATTTACTGAAACCATAAAGTTGTCTACATGTAGTTCAAAGGGTTTTTGCCTTCTACTGCCCCCCCCCCCTTCCTTCACCTACAGAGTAAAATAATTATTCATTAGTAGGTCTTTATGGATAAGCCCAGCAAAGAGCAGGTCTGAAACAGTTTTATGAATTAAAACTCAGCTGTCTGTTTGAGGCTTTAAATTTTCATTTCACCTTGGAGTTCCGAGACAGAATAACATGCAATAAATTTAACAAACACTGGGGGAAGAGAAGACAGTAGCGAGGGAAGCAATGAGGAAAAAAGAGAAGAGGAGCTTACACRATCCAGTCCTCTTGCAGCACTAAGAAAGCTGGGGACTAAGTTAAATATTTATCTGCAGGACAGGTGTATGAAGAGCAAAATTACACTGTGCTTGTGTCAAGCTGAGAGCAGAAAAGCGAGTTCATTTCCATACTCATTTAGATACTGGCCTTGCTGCTAAGACTTGCAATAAAGGTACTACTTGCAACAGGAACGCATGGTAAGTAGGACACAGTTTTCACCTAAACAACATTAAAATCTTAAAACATCTGGATTGTAGTGAGCTGTCAAGACATATTACATAAAACTGTTTGCATTGCTATGAGTGTGGCGACTATTGTTAGCAACGCTTTACATTTATATAGCATTTTTCAAACAAAAGCAATATCATTAGACCCTGCAGGACCTGAGGCCCASAGAAATGAAGTGATCTGTATGTACCCAGTGCCCGCAGTGGGCCAGCGCCAGCTGAGCTGGGAACCGAGACCAGGCCAAAGCCCTGTCTTGTGGCTCATGCTGCCCCATCCATTAATAGCCACCTGCAATAATTCCTTCTCTTGGCACTTCTTAAAGCCTCTTGGTCTAAAGCAACAGTGGCTTTGTAATTCAAGATGCAACTTGATAAGAAGCAGGTTCTTCCCTGCTCCCAAAATAAATATTCGGCTTCAAGAAAGAGCTGTTTTAAAGAATACAGCTCCTGAACCRTATTTTCTGGTACCAAAATAGACAGGTGGAATGAGAAAAACTCTCAGAAAAAAAATACCACAGGCACAAAGTATTCTGTTACATGTCCCATAACTGTTTGTGCAGCAGTCAGCTGCTTTTTATAACTAAAACAATGCAAAAATAAACTCAACTAAAATAATTTTAAAAGAAATTGGAATCTGGCTCTCTAAAAAACAGACGTCCTTGCAGAAGGCCTCCACGATTACTGAAAGGCATGTTCTGCTGCGCAGAAACACAGACATTTTCATATCCAAAGAACACACCTCATGGTTCACAGATGCAAAAATAAATAGACTGACTACATATTAAATTCTAATGCCAATGAATTGTGCAGTACAGAATAACAGGTACAGTGTTGTGAATTTTTTATTACGTCAAGGCAGGCAGAAGCTTCACTCCAAGGATGGCGCTGCATGTGTTTGTCACTTCTCGGTAGCACTGCAAGCTCTCTTCCCCCCACCCCGTGCCTTTTTTGACTTAGCCATTATTGCTCAGGCACAAAATAAGTCAGGTAACTTATTCAAAAATCGTTACTCTGCACAGACAGCTGTGATCACTCTGGGGCTGGAAGCCAGGCTGCTGCTTCTCCTTGTTTATTGGCGTGACACATATCCGTACAGACAAGGAGGAAGGCAAAGCAATGGGATGGAGAATTTGACAGCCCAAAATGCTCAAGCAAACCAACCGAAACAGGAGGATGCTGCATGTGAGGTAAGTGGGTTGGGCTGAAATAAACCCCCTCAATCAACCCCATGGGCTTGTTAAGCTTTGGTTGTAGCAGTCAGGGAGAGAACCGGGCTCGCCAACACATCTTCCCCCCCAGATTTTCTCCCGGTGCATAAGCGCCTACTTGCAATGCCACTGCCTCATTACATTACGAGCTCTGACAAAGACTATTTCTTAACACCTAAGGATGCTGTCACTATCCCATGACTTTGGTTATACCGGTAATTAAACAAGCTAAACAAACCCAACATACTAAACCCTGAAAGAAGCCTGGAACCTACATATGAACTTGACTGCTCATGCCGTTCCCTTTCATCTCACTCATCTGTCTCCTTCATACCAGCAAAGGCTTTTCCGTCCTCATGCAAATAAAATTTTCAAGACTTYGATTTGACCAGAAATCTCTATCTTTTTTCAGATTCCCCGGCCTGCAAAGTCTGAATGCTTAGGATTTCTCAGATTCACCCCRAAGTATGAATATTCATGTTTACACTCTTTTTGACTTAGCAGGAGATATCCAAKTCGGGAGGCTTACGACACTGCACGCCAAGCCACCAAAGGGGATCTGTAACCCAAGAGGTGGCAAAAGGCGTATAGAGAAGCAAGCTAGCTCAGCCTGCGCATTTCTGTACCACAGACCATCCTTCCCTGGGTTACACGCTGGTAACGACTCGCTTGTTCATATGTATATACTGACCAAGAACTCTGMATAGCAGAGAGAAATGAAAAGGAAAGGACTATAAGCTCTATAACACTCTGAATCTGACCCATAATTTCTTTAAGCTTCTCCTTAAAAAAATAGTTTTTGCTATTTCTCTGCTTATCCTGGAGAATCCAAAATTCTTAAAAAAAGCAAAGAAAAAAATAAGGTTAAAAAAAAAAGATAGAAGGCAGTTAAAGATTATTTTTTACCTCAACTGCCAAAGCACACAGCAAGGGACCTAGAAAAATGCATATCATATCTCAGTCCTTGTCTCTCCCATTCCTAGCCCTCAATTTGAGGCAGTCTGCAGACAACATTGCTTTGTGCATTTGAGCATTGCTCTTCTCTGGAGGTATGTTTAGACAAACAGATATGCAGCAAAAGCCTCTTTCTGGGCTAAATTCCTCAATACCTTATCTTCCCCAGCTTTCCAGCCACACGAAGCCATTTCCGCATTCATCCTTCCAGTTTGGAAGGAAATTCAGCAGTACTCTACAGTGGATGGAAGAGGCTTACTCAAGCTTTGGGAAGCAGCRGCCCCAAGGCCTCGCAGCACCGCGCTGGGGGTTCGGGCACAGGGGTGGGGAGGATCTTTGCAATCTGTCCCTGTCCTCAGTCACCCGATTCTTCACTGCCTACCTATCAATAAAACAATATTTGAGAAATGTCTTACTCTTTCATGCCAGTCTTCTCTTGGCCATACCAAGACAAACTGAATCTGTGATGACTTTAAAATGCATAATACCACCATCAAATGTATGTCACTGAGTGTCAGTGAAGACATGATGACATCTTTCCATCTCCTTTTAATATGGAATGGTTTTAGATAGTGGCTGCTTAGCACTGCCAACACTTTTCACGTTATGCAAGTAAACAATTATGTATCTGATTTACACCTTGAAAGTACACGCTTTCCTAAATTCATGACTACTTCACACTGTTTCTATGATACATTTTTTACATGCAGCTATTACTGAAAAAAACCTTGAACTGACCAATTTCCACTGCACCATAGTAGCAAAAYACCCTATGTGGCTGTATTATACTCTGTTTTCACATTCATGTTGCCACCTGTGGACAACCTGGTGTTACTATTGTTTACTGCAGTTAATTTTCTCGGTGCAAGAGACCTTATAACTAAGGTGACAGAAGGAAGGCAGCRGCAGATGGCTGTATCCTTTCTGAGATACCTTCCTCACCTAACAGTCAGAGTGAGGAATAACTTTGAGGAGTTACAAGAAGATCCAGCCCAAAACTACTAGAGCATGAAAAAATAATCTGTGCAATTTCCTAATTTGGTAAATTAAAGGCAATAATGTGCACACAGAAGAAGAGCTCACATCACAGGCTTGCTAAAATGCTGAGCATCTGCAGCTCAGAGCAACCTGGGATTTCTGAGCGCTTCCAGATTTGAGGCTTGCCTGAACTTTTGCAGTCAGCAGTATCTGAAACAAAGTTACAGAACGAATTGTCCAAGTAAATTATGAATCTGCAAATGCGTGTTGCATCCTCATCTGAGAGATATTGCTAACTCTGTCGGATCCAGAATCTAAGGAGACCTCAGAGGTTGCACACAGCTGTCCCTCACTTGCCCTCAAGCCTGCTACACGGCAGCGTCCCTTTGGAGCTGGCGCTGCTGAGAAAGCACAGGAACGAGCGAAGTGTGCAGCTCAACAGGAGCTGGGAACTCTCACCTTGCTGCCTCTGCTAACAGGTAGCTTGCCTCTCTGGAGGGAGCCCCTCTTACCTTCAGGTCCTGAGAGCGAGACAGCCGCTGTCAAGCTCAGCTGGGGGCAAGCAGGGCTCTTGGCATCGAACACTGGAGAGAGAAATCATCAAATACTGCATTTTGAATACACTGGACCTACACACAAAAGCAGGACTAAATCAGGGAGTAGAAAACCTGACTTGCATGAAAAAAAAGAAACACCTTGCGAGAATGCTGCTCCCATTTAAGTAAAAAATTAAGCTCTACTTGATTCTCGCCCAATCAATTCAGCCAATACTCAGCTCTGAGAAATTGCTCCCAAAATACTCAAGTCCTTCAAGGAGTCCAAGGATGATCTCAGTCTCCATCAAGGTAAACAACCCAGTAGCATTTTTAGATACCAATCAAGAGAACAACAAAACAAACAAAACAAAGCATCACTGGCCAAGTGCRATAGGTACTACCGTGGCTATCTAGCATCCTGCTTTCATATTAAAGGAAGATTTAGTGAGCATTTCTCAGTTCCAAGGGTATAGGGATTTCAGRTACCATATTTTCTTGAAGTAGCTGTATTTTATTTCAGAGCATGCACATTTCCTAGATCTAGGCACTTATCYCCTATTTTGACAAAAATTATTCCTGTGTTCCTACTTAGAATGGTGCTCTATAATGTATTTGTTAATTAAGACCATTAGGATAACGGAATTTGCACTTTTAATAYGTCTTCATTTGTTTCAGCCATCTTTGGGAGGGTAAAGTGCACATATCATTAATTTTTGCAAAATAAAGTTAAACTTAAATTTCCCCATGTGAAAATATCAATTCTGATGAATCCATGCATCCTTAAAGRGAAAAAAACAAAAAAATCCCAGTCAAATAATTTCAAAAGTTAGTAACAAAGAAATTCCTGATTATTCTCCTGAAAGCACTAGTATACTTTCAAAATAATTGGAAAGCTTTCTTTTGTAAAGTCCCGGCAGTCAAGAAGCCCCTAAACAAAGACATACATTTTGTGCATCGTTCTGAGATACCTACTACCCGATGACAAGGTACAAAGCAATATCCTTTTCTCTGTTACAGGCACCCACATGCGAATATCTCTGCGAGGGCAACAGGTAGACGCGTGCAGTGTCCTGACAATGCCGACAAGACACCCATGTGCTCCAACTACAGCGACGACGGGGCAACGCACCCACTTACTTAGAGACAACAGGCCACAAACAGCAGTTGACTGCTTTGCAGTTGCACGGTGAAGGAGTTCTTCATGAGCCAAACGTTYGGTGGGCAAGTGCTTTCAAGCTACAGCAGCCACATCTTTTAATGAAAACATTAGGTGTTATACTACCCTGTTATTACACTTTGGCATACAGAGGTACAGCTGTAATGAAATGCCRCTCATGGTTATACGTTAATGTCAAGAGCAATATATCTGTGGGACAAGTATCTCCGCTGTAAGAATTACCTGGGGAAGATGCAAACGGGATTAGACCTTGGACTGCTGACTGCAAAAAGAAGTCCTGATCCAAGAATCGAATAGGCTACAATTAGCAGATGCTACTCGTTTTGTCTTGCTAYGGCTTAAAATGGATGCATTAGGGATAGACCTTTCCAGGCCAATGCTAACACATAACAAAACACGGAGGAGCAACCGAGAAGCTGAGAGGTCTGTACAACAGCAAAGCCTCTTCCCACAGCAGCTGCTAGAGGAGTGAACTGGCGTACGGGAGTACGCTGAAAAAAGGACGGARAATTCTTCTCCCAGCTCTCCCAAACAGCCTACGACTCACTGGGCACTACCCTCTCTACTGTATTTACCTACATCCTGAATGTAACCTTCCGGCCTTTGTATCTTTTGATGCTATTATTACATACAGTTCTTTGGAGTAATTCTCCCTAGGTACCTTATACTTTCTTTACATTAACTTATGTGACCATAGGCATCTGTAAGAGGACTAAAGTTTCATAGCTCCTCCCTTTTTTACATCTCAAACATCAGTAATAAAACATTCTGATAGAAGTGAAAATTTGCATCAACTTATTTGCACTTCAAGACTTGATGCCAAGTAATACAAATTCTTCTACGACATGCCAAATCCCCTATGAACTGGAAAATWAAGAAGAATAACACAAAGCTGCAGATCTATGCAAATTCATCTTCCATATCCTTCATCTATAGCCAAGTTTCAAAAAGTGCTAACTGATTTTGGGTGCCCATTCTGGCAGCAAACACTTGTGAGCAGAGGCAGCCCGGGTCATCTGTGCCTTTACCTGTGCCACCATACAACTGCGAGAGCTGACAAGAGTTCCCTCCTCCAGGGAATATATATRTATAGTTTACGAACAAATTCACTTTGGGGTGGAAACGCCCAGTGTCGAGATACAATTCAACCTGAGCTTAAGTTGCAGAGTCTATAAAATCATCTATAACCCTATCTTGAACAGGAAAAATAAATTTATGGACATACACRGGGGAGACAAATCAGAGAGATAAGTATCATATATAAATCATGGCTACATAATTACTGCATCAGAGATCCATGATTAATCTTACTCTCCTGTTTAGGACAGAAATACTGATATATCAAGGGTGTCTCTGCAAGAGTATTAGAGTCGGACGTGCCCTTCTAAAGTGAGTGCCCCGATCGTTCCCCTTTACAGCACGCTGCTTTGCACCGCGGCACGGTCTGGGAGCTCGAACTGGCCTGCTGCAGGATGCAACTGCAACCTCCAGGAGCKCTGCAGCCGTCCCAGCTGCCGAGGACAAGCCCCTTCGTGGGGCTTGGCTAGAACTGGGCTGCCCTAAATGACCCAGTACGTGGTGGGCTGACATCAGGTCCTCAGCACCCTACCAGTTTTGCCCCACGACACGCTCTGTCCATGCCACCCCATGGGAAAGCTGCAGCAGGCCCTCGCTGATCCTCGAGGGCTGCTGTCCCCGAGGCTGGCCCATCTCAGCCAGGGGAGCACACCGAGGCTGCTCCCAGCAGCTTTGGTTTCCTTCACTGCAAAGATAAAACATATCTTAAAAAAAGCCTCTCATAGAAGCACACTTGGAGAAGTACAGAATAGAGTTTTCTTAAAACCTACCATGCCCTTCATGGGCTAAGAAATAAGACTGCCGAGCGATACACGTGACAACTACSAGTGAATAAAGAGTGAGAGAACTGAATATGCATTTATATTAGTTTCCCAGATTGCTACATGTGCAGCAAGGAAACCAGGAAGCCTGTGCTGAAGTTTCGCCATACTTTAAAGAAGATGTTTCTATTTTCAGCTGTGTTTCTCAGAGAGGCCAATACCATACCACTGCCTTTTTTTGTCCTTCCCCTAAAAAGCTTTGGATAGAGGTATCAAAGTTACCAGGATGCTAGTAACTTCACAAAAGCAGGCAGCCAGATAGAGGAGAGCGACCATCAAGTGTCCCCCYGGGGGGACGGGCTGTGGGTCACACTTCATGTTTACTAGACGTGAGAAAGTCCACCTCGGAGGCAGCCCTGACTCGCCAGGTGACCCGGAGCCCAGCTGGGAGACATGGGGCCATAAGGAAACGGGGCCTCGATCCTTCTGCTACAGGAGCACGATCAAGAGGTCCAGCATCATTTCTGCAGTTCAGCTATAAAGCCAATCTCGCCGCTGGAAAGCATCTTTAACTAGACAGTGTTAAAAAAGCGATAAACAGACAAACATCTGATGTGCTGATAACTTTATGCCATAAATCTCACCTGTAATAAAACACACGTGCTTTTGTAGAGGAATGTCACACAGTTGCTTTTGTACTCCAAAACTGGCATTTACCTTGCCAGTCACTAYATTAAAACTGGAACTTCTCACAGAGTATATGTTTTTCTAGCGAGGCTGGAAAGCAGCATTTAGCTCTAGGAGCACCTATGGAATTACTTTAAAGCGTGTTGTACAAGCCAGTGCAGAGCAGCACCAGCCAGTCGTTCCTACAGTCCTGTTTTCCCTTAGTCTAATTTCATCCGCAAGACCTCTAGAGGGCACTGAATAAAAGAAAATAAAGTAACAGAAATAGACATAAATGTTAAACACAGTTTAAAAATTGGGATCTCCTTTATTTCTTCATATTGAAAACCTTCAAGGTAATTGTATGGATTAATGCGATGCGATTTTTCTTACCCCGAATCCCACGTTCTCTTGCAGACCCTTTTCGTTAGAAATATGAAATGCACTACCAGACTTTACAGCAGTGCGGTTCCCCAGGGATTTAATTTCCTCCCCCCCCCAAGCAGAAACCACTTTCTTGCACCTCTGCTAAAATATGCAGCAGGCTGTCTTATTTCCAAGGTGCTCACAGGCAAACAAAAGCCCCCTCGTCCCAGTAGAAAGTCCCACTAAGGTAAGAAAAAAGGAATATACAGTTGAGTAAAGCTGACCTTTCTACCAATACATGACTGTATTATATTAAAGTTGAAGTTAATGTCAAAACAGACAGGAGCTCTTGCAGAAAGGAGCCACTCAGATGATTACTTTTTGATTTTTTTGTGCATTTACTGAACGCGGGATCAGGCACACTAACCTCATTACATATTCGACCATGACATTACCCATTACCAATGGAATATGCAAAATCCAGGATAAGACTTGTATTAGGCACAGCTACCGCATAGTCAGAAGATAAAAATATTACAGTAGATACAGCATACTTGGTCTTATCTTGCATTGTAAGAATGTCAATCAATAGGGCATAAATCCATTATGTAAAATTTCAGCAATGCTTCAGTGACTTGTTATGGCTTTATAAACCCTGTGCAACTCTGAAACTGGCTATGCAATTACCATGGGCAGAGCTGTCCTCACTTTAACTTAATGTCCTGCTTATTTCTGGAGCGCAGAATAGATCTGCAAGTGCAACTAAACCATCAAGAACTGAGTGCAACAAAATAATGCTTGAAAATTTCTGTGTTCAAACTTGATGTCAGTGCCCTGAGGACACTAAGAGACCTCTTCATGGCCCCGATTCAGCCTCACCTGGAGCCTCCCCTCACATCCCCTGCTCAGGGGCTCCGTTTCAGCTCAGCCCAGGGCTGTGAGCCCCTGCGTGGCCACGGGCCCCTTCATCTGGACTCCACCCCCTTCCTTTTAAGCCTTGTTTGTGATTTCTTATCTTTTTCTGCCCCTGCAATCTTGTGTGCGTGAGCCCCTTTACACCAGTCTTCCCTAATGCATGAATTTCCTTATATTTTAAACAGCTAGAGAACCAACAGCTGCTTTTCTTATTCATATGTTTGAAGATACAGACTCACATGAACTTCTGAGGCTTTCTTCATACTCCAACAGAGCTTGCCGCAAYGCCACAAAGTGTTGTCCTATAAGAATGGAAAATTGGAAAGATGTTATTCTTGCTCGTGCAACAGAACACAACTACATGATTTTTTGATTCATTCCTATTCTGAAAGCCATCCCRGCTGGGTCTGTTCACATATATTCCCTCACCTCCTATTCAGGCTACAGATAAGGTGGGCCAGCCTGTTCACTTCATTTTATTTGTGAAATGGGAGAAAAAACAAATATTGGCAACCCAGAACTTAAGCTAGGAAAAAGCACAGGAGGGGCAAAAGACAGAGACTCTGCAAGAAGCCTTGCATCAGTGACMTCTCATCAGGCAGCCCCCACAAAATCCAAACCCTGAACCTCGGATCACATCAATTTTTGGAGACCGGTGCCTTTTGTCTTCCTAATCTTCTTCTAAAAGTCTCAGGCATAAAGGCAAACAGCAACTTAGGCTGTTTTCTCTTGTCACAGARCTTTCTTGCATGTGATAAGTTCAGGTGACATCATCTGATGTGTATAATCAAGATGTTTTTTTCAGAAGTGTCATTAATTTAGTGATATAAAACAGACAATAAAAGAAAGATATTATGCACTGAAGGACTACCACGCGAGTGAGAGGACTGTTTTGGTGGATAATGTTAATTTCCAAAAATTTCAGGTATTCAGGTCACAGATCTGCTTAAAAAGCAGAGAAAATTGGATTCCACCTATTAGTTTCAAAACCATCTAAATTATGTTTTTCTCAGGCTTCCTAGTAATAAAACCTGCACACATCCCCAAAAGCAGATGGATATGTGTAAGCCCTGTTAGCAACTGTCTGGGGAAAAAAAAAAATCAGGCCCAAAGCTGAATGTCAGTTTAAGGTAATTGAAAAAGTGGTTAGAAAATAATACATTATGCAACCCTAGAGCAGCAATTAAGTATATCATAACTAAAGAAATAAAAGTCATGCATAGTGTAACTTCTCAAAGCAAGTGCTTTGACACATATCCTTATTGATTATTTTCACTGATGATCCCCTAGAAGGGATTCTGCAAGCTCCTGACTGCGTTACTAGAAAGTGCCAAGCATCAGGCTGAACGGGAGAAGTTTGACAACATTTGCATCATCAAAGATGATAATCATGGATTACAAGGAGAAGCACATAGTTACATTTATAAAGATGGAGCTTGTAGCTATTTGGAACCAGCAGGTACTGTTGTTTCTGTAGTTTATGTCAAGTAGAGTACAAAAACCCCCAGGACCACCACCAACAAAACCACACCAGTGGTCTCTTCCAGTATGATACTAATCCCTGCAGTCCAAGAGCCCCTGAACTTTGCTTAGATTCTCATCTGACACATACACCTTAAAGAAAGAGTCACAAGAACCTTTCTCCAGGGAGAAAGCCACTTTTRGTGACTGTGCTCTACCTGTGGACTTCCTTCTGTACAAGGAAGTAGATAAGTCAGAGTACAAAAGCGGGGAGAGGTCAAAAGTGAAAATAAAAGACAGGAACAAACAAGAAGCAATCTAGCACGATTCAAAAAGCTAGCTCAAAAAGGGCCGAAAAGAAGAGACATGTATGGCAAGGCCTCGCAACAGCAGCTTTGGGTCAAAACCACCCCAAGCAGATCAAACGTTATTACAGCTTCATCAGTCAGGGAAGACGCCTACAGCTGAACACACCTGCAGAAYGACGTGGCCTACACAGTAACTTGTAATTAAGGAGTGTACCTCGTGTATTTTGAGGATGAAATTGCTGCCAGTTCAGGACCTTTCAGAAGCTGTATTTTTGTTCTTTAAAGCTAAAATAGGTTGTGTGGCACTCTTCACAGGTCCGGAATTACACTTCCATGCTGCAGGAGGTTGCTCCTGTTTTACTATGCAGCCTTTATACTGATTTCTCAGCTGCAGGTAAGTGCTCTTCAAAAAGATTAAATTGAAGTCCATCTTTCAAACAGCTTGAGGAATTCTTCCCTCCCAACCACAACGAATAAAATAAAATAATAAAAAAAAAGGGATGAGAAGCTGAATCCCTGCTTTAAGCAAGAAGACCGATGCAGGCCTCAGTAATGAATCACCACCAGGTTTCCTCATTGCAGACATAGCAGGTATCAAACGCAATCCAAGTCACACGCAGGTTGAGCTCTTAGAACAAGCGCAGCACTGCGAGAGAGATGAGAGAGGAGATCTAAACCTGAAAAATCGGGAAGAGATGCCGAGGTAGCAGCCGGCAATGAAGATGCAACGTTACTGCAAAAGGCAAGAGGAGAGGGAAGTACTAGGGGCACAATCAAGAATGCTTCTGCTGGTGCATAATCCGAATTACTTCCTTGCTTACCAAAGTCTTCTGCTACTGCCTCCCTCCGACTTTTAGGCTGCAGCAAAATACTCAAGTTGCCTACGCAGTATTAAAGTGCCCCCTACAAGCGGACTGAAGGCAGTAGCTGTAAAAGCAGCAGAGAGAAGTGCCTAACTCTCCTCCTTTCCCAGTGGAAAATAGCTATGTAATTGAATACAAGGTAACAGAAGCTAAAACCTTTAAAGAAATGCTCTGCTTTCGGGTCGCTCCTCTGGGAATAATCCAAGGGCTGTGCTGAAACTCATTCCGGAATTAATGCCACAAAGATTTTCATTGCAACAAAACGAGTAAATATAAGAGGCCATGTCTCAAACAAAGACRAAATTCTGTGCAAATACACAAACGGACTAAATTATGGCTCATTACAAAACATTATTAGTGTAAGTGCTTCCAGCTGAAAGCACTGGGAGCTCACAGGTTTTGCTTCATCTGCCTTCCCCCTCTCAGCCATTCTTACTACATTATTTATCTTGTGAATGTAGGATTTGGAAAGAGGAGAAGGGAAAAGGTCTGTTAGCAAGAGTGAATACATGAGCAGRTATAAATCTGCATAAGAATAATGATTTCAAATCATTCGTGTGATTCAAAATGAAAATRTTCTTATAATTCAAGATTAAAACTTGTAAACCAAAACTTTCTAAAAACAATCCCAAATCTTTTGTTTTTCTCTCATTCATTAGCAAGCGCCTTTAGAAACCCTGGGCCAGAGGACAGCCATTATGCTCATTAAAAAATAAAAAATTCTGGAAGATATGAGCTAACTCTATGGGAACAGAGTAAAGTATAATTCCCTCCCCACTACTACTACTACTGTCTTAAAACTTCAGTTAGAACAAACTGAACTCCTGTCTTCAAACACTATGATGTATGGCCAAAAGCAAAAACCTGGTACACATTCATTCGAAATTATGCGGGTCACTGTGTGGTACTGAGCAAGCTGGCGATGGCTCCTCCACCACCACTGGGATAAAGCATTAAGCGAATCTGAACTTGCCTACGTTTTGGCCTGTTGGCCCTTGGTCATCCCACCTTCCACTTCAGCTGTTCTTCTGGGCAGCATCAGTTTTTTTCCCCCTACCTCAGCCACCCAGATACCCGTTCACTTCTTATGCTCGGCGCCAGTTTGGGTAGCTTAGGACAAACKCAGGGTCAAAGCTTCTGTTTTGAGCTCCTTAAAACAGAGGAACCACCAGGTTGCCAGGGACTTCAAGAGGTCACCACGTCCACTTCCTGCCCCAAGAAATGGCCCACTCTTTCCCCATAGATGTCTGCCTAACATCTTGGGAGAGACCCTTAACTTTRGCTATTCCACTATGGTCCCAAGCGACCTGTTTGTCGCCCCAGTTGTTAATCCCTCCCACCTCCATGTCTTATAAGACCAATCCTTATTGCACTTTACGCTCAAGGATTTCACACTATCCATTTTGGATAAGAAGAATTTCTCCTCCTCTTCAAAATAGTCCTCTGTGCAGTGGAAGACTGTTTGCAGATTGCCACTCTTTTGTCCTCTCTTCACAATAAATAATCACACTTTGACTTGTCACTGCAGGTCATAYTTCCTAGACCTCTGGTTGTTTTTATTGCTCCCTTCTGACTCCCTCCCAGCTAGTCCACAGCTTTCTTGAAATGCACTGCCTACACCAGGATGCGGCCTCCAGCTAAGCTCTTACTGCCTCTGCATAAAGAAGAAGGATTACTTTGTACTTCTTGCAGGTTATGCTCCRTACATACATCAGATGACTGTGTTTGCCTTTATTTTCCTCCCCATCGCAATGGCACTGTTGATTCACACTCAGCYTTTTTCCTTCAGTAACCTCTCATTTCTCTTCCAACATGATTCTTACCTGTTCTTCAACTTGCATTACTCCAAGGGTAGGATTTTTAGTGAACAACATCCACCTCAATCACTTCTGCAGTTAGTGTTTATATAGCTTTTAAAGGAGAAAGGGGGGAAAAAAGCACCCGTCTTACTCATCACAAGTGCTACAAATACATAGAATTGGCATCATTATAGTCAGCCCTACTTTGATTTTGGAAAGACTTTCTCATATTAACCCCACAAGAGAAGCAAGGTGCCATGATCACTATCTGATTCCAGATATATCCCAGGTGATTCCCCCCCCCCGCTTTCAGACAGAGATAACCCCCTCTCCCCAAACCAGCACCTGGCATGGCCCAATGCCTTTATTAAGCCGATTGTGCTTTAACAAGGCTGAGGTGTATTTAAAGCACTGCTACTCAAGGAGATGGCTTTTTTAGAATGAGCTTTTATTCTGCCCCTATTTTTTCTTCAACAAGAAAATAGAGGATAATTAAAAGAAAACATTATTGTAAAGCAACAGAAAGGAAGAGAACAGATCTGGCACCCAAATTAAGGCATTTCACAATTTTAAAATACAAGAAYTGAAATCAGTCACATTCAGCCTTCTGTTCTTATTTTGTCGTAAGCTAGATATTGTTTTTGTACCAGAAAGCATGTGGCAGAGCCTGGGCGCCAGATGGTAAGCGGAGGAGAACACGTACGACGTACTGCATGCAAGAACAAGAAGTCAAGTGTGCAGATACGCACGGGGACTAGCTTGCTAAGCACTCAACAGAAAGCCTGCGGAGGAGCTACACTGCATCACAACTAAATACTGCAGTGCAATCCAGAAACAGCTGGGAAGAGTATCACAGCACAGGAGGAGAGTCTGGCTCTGCTCTGGACTGGTGTTTCCCACCTAGACAACCTGTCCAGTCTGGACACTGCACTCCCATGCGCAGGCCAAGGGGACAATGTAGTAACAACGCTGAGATTTGTAAAATACAGTCTTTGAGTGAAGACTGCAAGAATAGCAAGTAAAGATGAAGTAACAACCATCACATTCAGTAAAATGTGTTATAAAGAGGAATTACTTATAGGGGAAGTTGAGTGCCACTAGCACAAAATCCACAATGTCGACCTTCTAAATGCAACAGAACCTGCAAGCACGATAGGCCAGTAAAGATGAGCTTTCCTATCAGAATTACCAAAAAACCACAGCGTGCTATAAAACTATAATACCACTTCAAATGAAATATTCATTTCTGTCAAAATCAAGAAGAATAAACAGAACAACTTTCCTGTTTCATCAATTCCTGCCCTATCTGTCCAAGCAGGTATTCCTTAGAGATAAATTCATTTCAGCCCCTAATTACAGTCTGGTTTTGTTTCATTTTTTTAACTTGGTCCAACAGAGCTCGGTTGCCATTTCCCCTGCCTTTACAAGGGAAAACAGCTCCTACCGGCCTTCCTTGGCCCAGGCCACGCAGATAACCATGCGCCTGGCTTTCAAGCCCCTCCTAAGAGGCAGGACATTCACCTGAAACAAATTGGCTGAGGGCAAGAAAGCACAACCCTGCTGTTGCTGCTATCTAGATAAGCCTGTGACATCTACAAAAATGTACATAAAAGTGTGAAGAAAGAAGCAGGAAACATAAATTGAACTCGAACAACCTGCATCCAAGAGCCTGATGTGCGAGACAACGTTTATGCGTTTGAGTTTGGATCCTGTCTTACTGAGAAGTAGTGATCCTGCTTTTCTTTATCCCAAGCGTGTAAGAAAACTGCTGAATACAATGGATGGAGATTTTAATGCTTTGTTCAGTTATATTTGTAAAATTACTGTCTATCATAAAAATCAGTGTTATATAACACAGCAGAGCCTCCCAATAGGGCTAGCACAAATATGGAAAACATCATTTTCTAATTGCTTTTTGTCTTCAATGACAATGATTTTTTTTTTAAGTTATTTTGTGCAAGAGATGCCTCTTTTACAAAGTGCTGTTCATAGGCCTATATTGATATATTTTAACATTTCAAAAGCTCCTGTGAAATCTGAAAGAAAGAAGAAAGGGGGCAGGGATATGTTGACTGAGATGCTAAATTGAGGATGTACGTATTCGGTTCAGCTTTGCACTGGACCGCTCGCTACCACATGCCCAGTTAGAAAGAACYTCATGCTGAGGCCTGCAACATCGTGGAGACTGCTCTTCCTGCAGCATTTGCTCATGATGACTTATTTCCCTCTAAGCTTGTCCTCCCAAGGCTGACAGCCCAGCTGAATCCTCRTTCCAATCCTAATGGAAGACATGCAGCACAGCTTTAACAAGCTGTGTATAGCAGCAAGCAGTTACACATTTCAAGTCAATGTTTCAAATTCTTTGATACCAACTTTTTTTTACGGACAATAACTTATTTAGAACATGAGGATGCTCCTACAGCAGTCAGGTGCAGATAGCCTTAATAGATATTCTGAAACCATGGGTATACAGTGCGGTTTTTGTTCACGGACAGTAACGCTGAATGTTTTCATAGCATGAGTAGTGAGCTAATATCACTTCAGAAGAAAGCTGAACTTGTAGAGTTCCTCCATGGCATTATATTCAGGGAATATTATACTACCCTTAGAAACCTCTAGCTCTGTTAGATCAATTTCATACAGCTACTGCTTGATGTCTGATAGGTCTATAACCACATAACACAGCTAAAAGAAGGAACTTGACAATCTACTTAGTATAGATCCACAGGTAAACAATAAAACACATTTTTTTAAAAAGGAAACTTAGCATTGCTGTGATAACTATTAGTCTTTTTTTTTCTTCCATGTTATTTGCCCGTATACAAATCTTCCTAATTTAGAAGTCATTTCATAAACCCATTAGCTATTTAGTAAACAAGAATCATTTACTTCCCATTCTGCAAATGCTAAATTTGATTCTCTCTTGTTTCACATCTCGTGCCATTATTCACATCTGCGCGAAGCGAGCAAACGGCCTGCCACGCATTCATTACCAACCAGGAACAGCCTCCCCTCCCAGCAAGGCACCCGCACCTCACCGCTTGGTCTGTTCCCATCCCCTTCGGTCTCACAGCCTCATTTCCTAGTAAGTCACTCACCTCGAGCACCCATCCCTCCTTTTCCTCTTGAATATTCAGCAACCTCCACTTCCTTGCAGCTGGAGCAACCCAGCAGCCACTCACCAAGCTGGAAGGCACAGGAGGGAGGCAGAACAACCTCTCCCTTCCCTCCTCAGCTGCTCCCAGGCCACGCACATTTATAGCCCTGCCCCGACCGGCTGGCTCGCTCAGGCSCCGGCTCCAGGCTGCCCGCGTGCCCTTGCCCGCAGAGCTGTCAGAGCGCGTCTCCCCTTCCGCTACAGCGTTCACTCGCACTTCGAAAGGCAAAAGATTTTGAGGAACGGGACCCACTGCGCAGAGGGAAACTGAAAGCTGAATTATTACAGTTTCATTGCGTCTCCTGGTCAATCTGTTAGCTGATGCTTAAAACATTTCCATTGCCACATTTTACCCTTTAGTTGTATTCATTTATTTATTTATTCAAAGGCAGAAGATAAGCTATTTTTAACTTGCATATGACTGCCAGTAGACTTTAGTGCCCTTTGAGAGGTTTTGCTTTGATCCTGAAAGTCACTGCAAACTACCAAAAGGGAGAGTGGAAATTTCAACTTCCTAAAATCCTTTGGATACTCTTAGCACACGTTTGAACTCCAAACGCTCCATATAGCTGATATTAAAATTCAAATTTAAAACTTTTCCACTGGAACCTAGGTAGTACTTTAAAGATAGTATCACCCATTATAATAAYATGGATACTACATCTAAATAAAAAACGTTTAAAAGTTAAAAATCTTTTTTTTTTTTTAATTTTGCTTATATGAAAAACAAATCATAGTCAGTCTTCCCTTTACTTTTTTGACAAGATGCCTTCATCACAACATGTACTGCAACTCTACGTGAGGGTGTGGGATAGCACGGATACGGACCCTCATTCTCTTCCCATTTCCTAAGCCATACTGCTGAAGACTCTGGAAAATCAAACAGACAGTGCTAGAGGGGCCCAAAAACTGCCCACACGACCCTGAAGAACTAGTGACCCCCAGGAGGGACCTTCTGCTTTAAGATGCAGCAACGCGGGTCTCACTGGAGGTGTGACGCATTTCTCTAGAAGACAGGAACGACTCATTCAGCGTATTACTCAATCCAGAAATGAATTACTGCTCTCCCAAACTCGGCATTTGACTTGGCTGTCATGTCAAGTGCACAGCATTTAATGAAAGTCAGTGGGCTGTTTCACTCTGCTGACTTGCAGGTCTCAGACTGAGGGAGATGATTTTGGCTTTGCCTTGATATTTAGGATGGAGGCTTGCCAATCATTTTAAAACTGATAAATATATATGTACTCTATAGGGTCTTTTTCTATTTATTTAGTAAAAAGTTTTGGGGTGGGGGGTGGTGGGGACAGAGACTGGATATATAAAAGCAGGGGTATGCCCCAGGAGGACCTACCATGTATCTAGCAGATGTACTAAGTTTCTTCTTTTCTGTCATTAAAAAGCATTTGAAGACAAGGTCTAATAAGGAAYGGGCAAGCTCCAGTAAAAGTTCAGGGCTACCTTTGGAATTAATGTGGGGTACAATCTCCTCAACACCTGTCCTYACAGAAAGATATACAAGGTGGCTTTGCCACCAGAGCCTGGGGTCACTCACTCTGYGAAGGGACAAGACCCAGGACACAGCATCAAAACACACCATCATGCTGCAGCAAACAACATAAAAGTGGTCTGACAGGAGGTTCCAGAAGCTTTTGAGGAGGGAGCTGCATCTCTGAAGGATTTTTCTGAGGAAAGCTCACGAGAAGTTTCAGTATTGCAGGCCAGGCATGATTACAGCAGCAGGTGAGGGAGTTAAATGCCTGTTTTGGGAGCAAATCACTTACAGTGGTGGTCATCTCAGCTTCTAGATGTCACAYGGTGAGGCTCTAACATGTGAATAGCAATCAGCCA
This sequence comes from Casuarius casuarius, assembly GCA_003342895.1. Lineage (NCBI taxonomy): Eukaryota > Metazoa > Chordata > Aves > Casuariiformes > Casuariidae > Casuarius > Casuarius casuarius. The sequence goes on along the minus strand of PTFA01000066.1, from coordinate 2,602,372 downwards.
AGAGACTAGGTGCTCTAAGGGCTAATTTCTGACTTTGTTTCCAGAACACCCTGGGCAGCCTGCAGGGATGAGGAAGAAGCTGAAGTGCCATCACCTGTAACATATCCCACCACAGCTGACTGAAATCTTTTCCTGCCTGGTTTCCCATACTATTCTCAAATTGAGGGAAATGATCAGAAAGCACAGAAACATTTCCAAAGCTTCGGAGCTATGATTACTAAAGAAAAACTCAGATTCTGGCATTGCTCYTCCACAGTGAACCAATGTAGGTTTAGGATGGGTTTTCTTAGGCACCTCTCAGTTGCTTGTCACATTAAGCTCAGGATGTCATTGCTAACCGCTGCAGCTGGACAGGCAGCAGTGTCCTCGTGTTCATGACAGCATTTGAACTGGACGTAGAAGCCAAGGGCAACAATCTCAAACAAACAACGCCATGGGCCAGAGCATGGGGAAAGGGTTATCAACCATTTGATCAAATCTGCTGCCTCGTTAAAGCAACACCATGCATTGCTGAGGAAGAGAAAGGCTAGGCTTCCTATCATTCCATACGTACCGTTTTGCAAAGATCATGTCCAAGAGATGCAAGAAAAATGGTACGCGCTGTCACAGATTTAGCTTGAATTGGAACAATTTCTAGTACAGAAAGGGCTGTATATGCTGAGAATGTGTGTAACACTAATAACAAAATATCAGGAMTATATTATCAGAGCTCTATCTGTATAAGGATTAAACTCCTGTCAAATAGTCCAATGAAGGCAAACTCCGGTTGAAAAAGCAGGGTTTGCAGTGACCATATAAAATTCAGAAGCAGTGGATCTTACACAGTCAGTATGATTTTGAACAGTGACATTTAATAAAATACCTCCTATGAGTGTCAGAAGCATAGGATAAGCTGGGAAGCTTCTAAAGAAAAAGCGTTATCTGCCCAAAACAGCAATGGTGGTCACAACAATTTGTCCAGTAATCCCAAAATGAGACCCGATCATGGCAAGATGAGGAATAAGGTGGTACCCAGCTTGTTCAGTGGGGCCACACTGCCACAACACACGAATCTTGTAAGCTGAATCGAAGTCAGAAGTGTCATTCCCTTAAGGCATTGTAAGTCTTGGTGCTGAAGGCTCTTATGTGACTGCGAAGCTTTAAGTGTCATTCTTATGCATGGACATTTTCGATAGTGACGCCTATGCCAGTATTGTTGAATGTCTCAATATAAATGATGGATCTGTTCAAACCTCAGGGAAGCAGCAGCGTCAGGAAGGTCAGGATCTTGCGTTTTTCTCCTCATCTCCATGTCATGCCACACTCCAGACTTTCCTCTAGGGTTTCTGCTGTGTCCGCCTGCACAAAAGAATACAGAGCTCCTCACAAACTTCTCCTCTGGATCCTCTGCTGCCACGCTCCTAGGTTCAAAATACCATTCAATTGAAGCCATGATCAGTGTGTGCCAGAGCACTCAGTGAGCCTGGTTCTGCCAATAATAAAATTTGAAAGATTGGTGGAAGACTGGCAAGAAGTTTAGGCTACTCTAGGAACAAGGGGGGCAGGCAGTTGGCTTGCTGCTGTGGCTGGCAGAGGGAACTGCTTACTCTTCTGGCTGTCAGAAGAGGGTATGAAAAGACACAAGGTCTTCAAAGGACAGTACTAATAAAGAAAAAAGTACCTTCATTTTTCTCAATTTTATATATCAAATGCTGGCACATCTTCATTAGAATTCATCATGACTCATGTYCAAAGAGCTGCTTCCAACCCCTAAAACACTATCCATGTAGATAGTTGGTTGCAAAGATGCTTTAAATCATAGTTGGCAAACTCACTCATAGATATTTTTTCTCTTTATTAAATATAGCAGATTTTTCAATATTTTAATAAACTCTTCCTTTTCACACCTCCACGCTGCTACTTAATAGCAGCCATCATTTAAATTATGCGTTGAATTTATGTGGTATATTATCTATCACTTAAACAGAAAATAGGTGGACTGTGYTATCATGACTGGTGAGATGACAGTATTTTCCTTCCATGTTGATTTACATCCAAATAAGCAACTTATCAACCTTGCAAATGTCAGTCTGCACTGAGGCAAGAAGCTGTAAGGATCTTAAGTAGACACTCTCCTTGGGACTGAAAGGTCGATGTTTGTGTTATTTATTCCTCCTGTGGAAATGKTTTACTTTATGAAGGACTTTCTAACTGTCCATGAAAACAATCATTCAAGCACGCAACAAAAGAAGTCAGTGCCCTAGACTAAATCAAATAAAAACAGTCAAAAGAATTATTTTGTTAAAATGTATCAATCTATATACAGAAAATAGGCTTAAGAACACAATAGCATCCAAGTGAAAGGAGGAGTGCCTACTTATTTAGGCAGCCAGCATCTCAGGCAGTCAGCCCAAATTTGATTACTCACTCCCTCCGGGGAAGTCAAAACTTCARAAGCCACTAAGGCGGATCCTAACTTCTATGTAGGAATTAACTTATTGGCACCTAGTTTCCACTAATTTAAATACCCTTGAAAACACACTTTCCTTAATCTTTCTCTGTCTCACTTCTCTGCTTGGAACTCCCCAATAACTACTGTCCTGTCTCGTAAGGATTTGATCAACAATGTAACCAGCATTTTGTTCCTTACGGCATAGTTTTAATAAAGAAAACATGGACGATGACTGTGGAAATGAGAAAATTTGTGGCTGGAGATGTCAAGGTCCACGGCTATTTGCAGAGACATAAATCAACCTTAAGATGATAGCGCTTCAAGAGCACAACACTTCTGTTGTGCAAGAAGAGCTGCTTTGAATGAAGGGACGGCATCAATCCAGCTGCTAATGCAAAGTTAACCAAACATCCGTAGTTACCTTCTGAACAATAAAGCCACTCTTGCTGTAGTGAAGGACAGCCTTGCCCTTAAGCTTTCTTGAACATATTGGCCTGGCTAATATTGTAATGGATGGAAAGCATAAAGGGAGACCTGGACATACTGCCCCACTCTGGCAAGCAAGCTGTGTTGCATGAGGTTTGCCATCACTAACAGTGAAATCTTGTGATGATGAGCATCATGTTAAAAGAAAAACCAAAAAAGCTAGGCAGTTAGATAGCACTCCTAGCCTGAACTTTGTTTGCTAAAGGAATAGCCTTTCTTATTGCAACAAGAATGTGAAAGCTTTTTGGGAGCACCTAATAGCATAGGATATGCTATTATCACCCAGCCAAATTGTCAGGAGCCAGAAAACAAGAGGACACCATCTTTTTTTAGATCAAGTTAGTCTAATTATGCAGAGTATTTCTATTCACAGCAATATGGAAACCTTTTTCAAAACACTTCCTTCAAACAAATTCACTAGATACCAAGCTTCACAAATGAGCTGCATGTTCTCTAAAATAATTCCTTCATTTCACACTAGTTTTTAGCTTGTACACTGACATCCTTGTTAGCATACAGAAACAAATCAGCCTTTGAAAAATCCATATGGAAATGCAAAGTMTGCTGTCTGTTAATTAATACAAACTCTTTGGTTTTATGACACACTTTTGCCAGCAGCTCCCCTCTTGCATCAAAAACCTATCAGTGTGCTAACCAGTAAACACTTACTTAATAACATGGATTTTTAAATCAGTTCCTCTAATTTCAGTACTTTACCCTTGGAATAATACGTGAGAGCTGAAAATTAACAAATATAGATATCTTCTCGGTAATGTATAACTGCACGGCTGCGGAGCAAGAAGCCAACAAGGTATTAAGGGAATGTAGTACAGAAACACTACAATGCTATTACATAAATCACTTTTATGCCTTCCTGCTGCAATACTGTTCATACTAAGTGGAAAGATTTTGATCAAGGAAGAACTCTTATGAAGGTAGCTTCGAAAGCTGGAAGACTTTGTTAAGCCTTCACCACCTGGCTACATTCAGTCCAGACAAGGAAAGGAAATTAGATTTATTACTGAACCCAAAAGTTGCTTCTGGGTTAGGGTTAAGCTGATTAATTCTGGGGTTGCCAAGTTTTGCTAATGGGGAATGTTGCTTGCTTGGGGATGAGATGAAGAATTCATGCTGTCACAGGACTAGATTTTCACTAGTGGTGGCAGTAGGGATGTCCCTGGCCTAAGATTAAGAGACTGTTTTTCTGCTATTGAAATATTTTATAATTTCACCATGAAAACCATTTTCTGTCTTTTTTGTGAGAAAATGCCACATAAAAACTGAAAATTTGCATTTATATTCAAAAAAGTTGCTTTCGCATTGAAAAAACGTTATACTTGCTGGGGAAAAACACAATATTTTTCTGCACTCACAAAGGCTTCCAGTCCTTGGTGTCCAACGCTAAATTGTTTCACTTCATAAAACAGAACAGCCGAAACAATTTTGATACACTAYGCTTCTGCTAATGAGTTTGCAGTTTTCTATCTCATAATCAGCCCAATTAAATCAACTCTAGCCGCTAGTGTGTGCTTTCTTTCTAAGGGAAAACTGAATCGGTTGTTGCTTTGATATTCATATTCTCCTGAGCTTTGCTGTTTGCTYCTCAGAAAGAACAGTCTCCCAAAACTATTTTGATATGTGACCTCTTCTGTTGCTGGTGATGTTATCTGCGACTGAACGGCCTGTTGTATGGGCCACGCTTGAAAGGAAATGGTTCTGTCTTTGTTCATATTACCCAGCCCGAGAAACTTCCTTCATTCAGAAACACGTCCATGGCTGAAAGGAGGGGGCAGCCAGGCTAGTGTTGTATGTGCCCAGGGCGCTTGGCATTAAGCCGATAACAGAAATGCAAAATCTTTCTCAAAATGTGCATCTTCAGGATAATTCTGTAAAAAGACAACTCTTGCTATTCCCTTGCGGAGGCTGCTTCTGGATGCCTCTTTTTACTTTTACCCTTCTCTTATCACTTCACATAAGCCCTCACACATGCAAATGTTCTTCCACATCCTCTCTCTCTCCCTTCTGTATTTTTCTTCAAAATTAGCTGAAGGTTTCATCTAGGATGAAACGTCCCCAAATTAGTTTGTGTTACAGTACCTGAGAAGAATCAAGCATCGTTCAGAAAAGGAATCCTGCAAATTAAAGCCTGGACTCTTTGCGGAACTCCTGACAGTATTTTTGCGGATGCCCAGGAGGCTGGCCGGCTGTAATCCCCGGTCAGCACACCGCGTCGCAAAGCCKCTCCACCAGCTGCAAATTGTTCATAATGCAGAAGCATGTTTGCTTGCTGCTTCGAACAATCACAAACATATTATGCATTCCCTGCATTATTTATATCGCTTACTCATAAGTTGATTTTTATTTTTTTATTTAAAGTTTCCATCTGTAGGTTCTGGCTGCATTTCAAGCTCTCCCCCTTCAATCATGTTCTAATGGATATCCGTTCTCCCAGAACATCTGTCCTTTAGGGTCCGATCATGATATGCAAGCTAACAGTGCCAGTATATTTGCAGTACATCCATTTCTCACAATTTTTCATCTTCTCATGTGTACGGTTTTTGCTTGTTTTTTAAATCCCCAGAATCGACTCATAAAATTAGAGCTTCCTCTCATCATAAACAGAAGAAATTAGTTTCTAGTCCTGGCAAAAATSTAACACCATATTTGCACTGATAGGTCGCAGTCCTGACAAAAATGTAACACTGTATTTGCACTGATAGGCCGCAGGATAGAAAAATATTTTCTAACCTTTTAAATCTTTTTAAAAAAAAGCCTATGAAAACATGTTTGTTCAGATGACTAGGGCTCTCATATTCACAACTATCTTTTAATTTACCTTTTCATTTGTTCACCTGACCCTCCTACTCTTGATCCCCACAAAATTGTTTATATATTTAAACTTAAAATGCTTTAAAATGGTGTAAAAAAATATACTTCTAGACTTCCGGCATCTATGCTGTCAATGGCTCCAAATGGTGTAGATCCTAATGTAGCTAACGTTACTGGGTCATTCATCTGAATTCAGCCTTGCTTTATCAAAATATCATGATCCACCTCTGTGTTCGAAGGGCTCATGCATCTGCGGGCGCCTACGGAACACCACGAAGGTGTCGCAGACTGTGGATAAGCAATGGCAATTTAGGTCTAGCTCCCACCAGTAGCAACTCAGCAAAAATATGGCAACATGAGCTTCTGCAAAAAACAAGCCTGAAGCCTGGTAGGCCAATGCTGAAACGTATGCTACGATGTACTTACGACTGTGGTTATCCATATTAGACAAAAGCAAGTGCAGTTATGTTTTAAACGTATCTTATACTCCACATGCTTTTGATTTCTGTATTTTAACAGTAGCTACAAAGAGACATTGTCATCCATACACAGCTGCTGAATTACACAGGGAACTGCCTGTATTGTTTTTTCCTGTCGTCCTTATTAAGGTAGCATCAGCTTCACTGCTGGCATTGCAATTCAGCTTCTGTAGTGCCATCGCACGTAGCGCGTGCCCGTGAGCTCCAAAACCAGTTGTGTGCTTCCTGAGTTGGCAGGAGTGAAAGTACAGAGGCGAGAGATTTATCCTCTGAGAGAAGACGACTCTTCAAATACTTTCAGATTAATGCTAAGCACGTAGGCTGTGAATCCGGCTAATGAATTCAGTGTGTGCACCAGAACATAGGCCTGCAAAGGACCAGCTGGGTCACCAATCCCCACTAACTGCAAGCAACCACATAATAAATGGTAAGAGCAAAGTGGCCTGGAGAAGGTCACAGTCTGCCCTCCTCATTTACTGCGTGCCATATAGTAGCAGTTTCTTTAAAAAACACACACCCCTTAGCAAATTATAATCATTGCTAGAGGAACTCAAAAGTCTCAGAAATTACAGTATGTGACAGGAAAAGCGGAGGAGGTAAGGGGATGGTATGACTGACACCCTCGTAGTCTGAGGTGGCTGCGTAGTTGTTACTGGAAAACATCCAGAAGATCCTAGGAGAACAGGGAAACGTAAGAGGAAGGGAAAGACTTCCCGAACATCAAGTCAGCATCAAGGCACAAAGGTCCTGTGAAGTCCCAAGGCATGGGATGCCACTGAATACAATATAAAGCAATAAATACAACTGGAAAATTGTTCAGCTCTGTTTCCCACACAGCTTGGAAACACCAGCACATCGAGCGCCCAGCTCCTGGAGATCCAAGCTGTGACCGAGACCTGCAGGTGAACTCCCATTCAGAAATGTAATTCCTCCCATACACTTCGTCTTGAGAAAGCAAAACGCTTTTCTGTCCCGGCTATCTGTTTGGAAAGCTGTTCTAGAATTTCATTCATCCCCTCAGTTACATGTCTTCTCATTTCCAGTCTAAATGTACCCAAGACACAGTTGCATCCACTTGATTTTTTAATCTCTCTCMCTCATATTTGCCCCCAAATATATTTTTAAAGTGTAACCATACCTTCGTTCTGTTAGGAAAGCAAGTTGATCCCAATCAGTCCTGTAATGTAGAGAGATAAAGACACACTATTCCTTTACTCATCCTTTTCCACAACTCTACAAGTTCAAAACGCATCTTTTTCTGATTCCGGGTGACCAAACCGCATGAGCCTTGTACCGCTGTGCAGACACTTCCCCGCTCCTACTTGCCAGATGCAGTCTGAAGTCACTTTGAGCTTTTTTTTTTTTTTTAATAGCTACATCAGTGGCGGCTCTTTGGTCCTTTCTTCTGCAACCTCTATACCAACATATGAGCAGCACTTCAAACAAGGGTCTATCAAGCCTCTCCTTGCCTCCTCGATGGCAGCAGAGCTCCAGGGAAGAACAGAGCTATCACAGTGATATTTCCCAGAACTCTCCCCCAGCTTCCAGACACTGGCAGCTCAGTCCCTTCCTGAGTAAAAAGTGAAGTTTTATACTTATTAAGCCCTTTTCGTTTCAGAAATGTACCCTGTTTCCCCCATATAAAAAGCCAGCATTCACCCCGTGCTATAGCTTGGTAACTACAAYAAGCACCAGCCGGTGGGAAGAGCCCTCCCTTTCATGGGTTCTGCACTTGCCGCCCTCTAGCATCAGCTGATGCCCCGTTCCCCTTCTTCCTCTTCCAGTGTGTCCCTAGTCACTCTTGGTAGCCACCAGGCAGCCCTCAGACCGCTTGTCTTTTCTCCACGTCAGTAAGTGCTAGACTGTTTAACTGCTCCTCGGAAGAAATGGGCATAACRCTTTGCAGCCTCAACACTTTCCCAGCTCTTACTGCACCTTTCTGAGATGGAGAGATGGACGTACACAGGGTGCTCAGGATACATGAGAAACAGAGGCTTACAAAGTAGCAGGTGACATTTTCAGGGTATTTTGGCTTCTCTGCTGATGCACTATTTGCTTTTTTTCACCGCTACTGATCACAAAGTTAACATTTTCACAGAAGTCTCTTTTATATTTTATATCTATATTTATGCCTAACATTTCATTAGGTCAGGGAGTGGCAACGGTCAGCTCCGCATTCATCACTGTACGTGTGGGATATTTTTCCTCCCCCATATGCTTTGCTTTGTGTTCATCCGCACTGAATTTCACCTGCCGTTGMCTTGCCCTGGCACTTAGTTTTGCAAAACTCCTCTGTTGTTTCTCACAGTCAGCACTCATCTTCACTGCTCTGAATAACAGCATCATCAGCAAACTCTGTCGTCTTTTCCAGATCATTTGTCAGCTGAATATCASAGGTTCAAGCACAGATTCTTTCGAGACACTACCGGCGTTGCCCTCTCACTCTGAAAATTGATCAGCTATTCCTACCCTCTGTTCCTTGTCTTTTGGCCAGTTATTTATTCGTGTGAAGAGTTTTCCTTTCATCTGAGGAAAGCACCGATTCTTAAGTGCATGATAATAAAGTAGAGCTTTCTCATCCTTTTGGCTTTAAACTCTAATTTCTGGTCACCTCTCTCTGGGAAGGGCCTATGATTAGGTTCATTTCCCCTTTGATCAGCACAGTATCGTTTTGGCGTGAACGCAGGGGGGCTAATTTGGAGGCGCTCCAAGATGCCCCTCTTTCTCTGCGATTTTAGGGTGATTCAGCTGGAGGCAGGAGCGTTCAGAGATGACCCCGAAGGCAGTGCGTCAGTGAACCTTTCCATTTTCCTCCAAGAAACTGAACTTCGTCCTTGAGGACAACGAGCTTATCCACGTAGTCGGCGCACATCTACCAGTGGCGCGCAAGGCAAGCACTCGATGAACAGGAGACTCAGCGCAGTAATCTGGACCCCCCCAAGCACCCTGTGCTGGTTTTATCTGCAGTTCTTCTACAAAACGGGGCTAGCAGGCAACTGAATTTGTTTGCCTTTCTATTAGGTTGCTCGGCTGCCGTAGGAACCTACTTCTCGTAGCCTTGCGACCTCCCACTCAAACATCATGATGCAAGGTCAGGACTTGCACCTGCAGTCCCTTCGAGCTTTGTAGCATAAGGTTTGGAACCTGATAATTCTAAATCCAAGGCTTTATTTTATTATAACTTAGAGAATTTAAATATCTAGGCTCTAAACTATTTAGATTTAAACTGCCATTCTTTGGTAAGCAGGTCTTAAAGACAACGATCTAGATTATGAAAGCTTTTCTTTCTGTTTTGCTCTGTGCTGCAACCAAACACATTTTTTACAAAAAACGTTGAATTTACATGTGCTGAATGTCCTGTTTATAACAAAATATGCTGTTATTAGTCCCTAAGGGAATGACAGTGTGCTTATTAATATGAAATTTTATCCTATCTTCATTATACTAATCCACCAAGTCATAATAATTCTGTCTTCCACAGTATTACAGTAGTTTAAAAAGTTGTATGAAAGACCTTGTACCAAGGATACGGAAGGAAATACCAAACAGGACTAGTCACAAGACCTATCCCTAATGAATACTTCTACTAATTCTGGCAGCCTGGTACCTTACCTCTCAGTACGTCCTGTCCTAGTCCCCTCTTTACCCAGCTCCTTATCTGCCTAAGCCAGCTTCTTATAATTCCTGTACTAATCTACACCATCTCCACTTTAAATAATAATTTCCTCTGGGAACTGCACTTGAATGCTTCCTTTAAATCTAGATAGCTTAAGCCCATCACATAACTGTAGTCCAAGACGTTCCCAGCAAAAAGAAACATTAAGTGGGTCTGACAAAATCTACAGATGAAACTTTTCTGCATTTTATCCCACTTCTCAGTTATGATGATGCTCTCGATTACGCTTTGTTCAAAATCTGTCCTAAGACATTACACAGTGTTGAAACAACCTAACCTGCATGTTCTTTTCTGAATTTCTTTTTTGCTGCTTTTGCATGCATGTTAGTACCCACCGGTCAGAGGGCACTATCCCCTTACTGAAATATCCATTAAGAATTTTGCACTTCCAGAGGCAAAATCAAAAAACTAATGCATTCAGTTCCTACAAAGGAAGTAACAAACAAAAATGAGAGTTTTCCTATCCTTACTCGTTCAAAAATAAATTACACAGCCCCAACAACTCTACTCTTTGTTGGATGTGACAACTCAACGGGTCGTTTGGTATTTCAGTATACTTTTACAGTTTACTACTTCAATAGCAATATTAAACCAACAGTGGAGCATTTAGAAGTGGAACAGGAATACTGCCAAGCTAAACACATTGGCAAGAATTAGTTGAAGTCATTTTAGGAAAACAATGTTTAATATTGTTCAGTAGCTTTTTAATTTGATGGCACTGCTGTGCTACTTTGTTTATTCTTGTTTATCTTTATTTTCCATAGGAAAGCAAATGTTCTTTTCACTGAAGCTTACAGTGCCATCAAAGTTCAGTGCAACTTGTCAGGGAAAAAGAACCAGAAATAGCTCCACATTCTCCTCTCTGGCTACTCTTTGTCTGAAATCACAGCTAGAAATTTGCAAGTGAGAACATGCCTTGAAGAGAGAGAACTCGGGTCAAGATACATATTCCCAACAAAAACAACCATCTTTTCCCTGCGGTAAAGCAGCGTTGCTGAGCCGATTTCCATCTTGTGATTCAAATCAACAATTAAATTCTCGGTGCCATGAAGCATGCAGCAGACATCATTCCAAAAGCCTCCCATGGATACGTTTTCTAGCATTTCCCCAGAACATTTTCTGAGTTAATCTCTGAAGGACATGACCTTCAGGCACAAGTATGTCATGTAAGCATTATTCCCAACATATAACTCTATACACACATCTTCAGATATTCTTACTAAARCTAAACCCAGAGAACTAAAAGATAAGGAATATCTATAGAATATGTTTAACAGAGACAAGACAATGACGTTCACCCAGCTAATGCTAGTGCTCAACCTGAGAAGGGGGGAGTGAAAGGAAAAAATTAAGCAGCTTTCAGAAGAGGCAGCGGACAGAGTGGTAAATAAATAAATAAACCAGCCAATCCAGATGCGAACCGAACTTCAAGGAAAGCAGGTTATTAAATGGATTATCAGAGAGCATATTTGGGAGATCATTTTTGCCAAAAGCAGGCCCATGTTAAAAGGGAAGTTACAGTACCTTAATTGTACTTCTCAGCCATAGCTGTTGAGATCACAGGTTGATCACCTGAAAAACAGGAAACAGAAGGTTAATAATATTGTTCATATCTTCATTACTAATTAATAAGAGCATCTAACAGCATACGTTTATGCTTTATTAAAATAGGAGTTTTCAGCCTTCCAAACGGTTAAAGAAAAGCAGAATACCCAGCTTCTGGTATTTGTTGTTTTATTTCCCACACAGGCAGCTTCAAATCAGAAAAATAACAAGAAGAGAATACCTGAGGTTTTCATTAAAATAGTCTACATATTTTCAGGAAGTCTGGCCACTCAGAAGCTAAGCAAAAATTCACAGTAATCTTCATTCTTTTAGAAAATCTAGCATAAAACATATCTATCAGGCACTTAYCTGTAATTTTTTTACGGTTAGATATATTCTCTGCCCTTTCCCAATCTGAAACACTTTCCAGTGCAGTCTCCTACTGGAGTTTTACAGCTCTTTATTATGTGTGTGGGCAGGGCCCATTACCTGACCTGTCCTGTTTGGCGACTACCCACCTGGGTGGGGAAATAACTGATAGGAAGAAGAGTATTTTGGGGGCCATTCGTCCAGTTTTAGCACAGGTGAGACTGTGCTAAAGGGAAACTTGGTCTGCCCAGAAAAACGTAAGAGATTCAGGAAGCATTTGGGCCTAAAAGCGCACACTGTCAGGGTTGGGTTTTTTTCTTCTCCCACCGCTCCGAGGGAGAACGTGCAAGGACCTCCGGCAAGGGTTGCCTTTTGGTGGGCACTGGGCAGAGACTCTCCAGTGTGAGACCTGGGACACGGGGTCCTCGTGGTTTTGTGCCGGCTGGCGCAGTGCAGGCAGGCAGCGGTCACTGGGTATGCCCTTTTCTTCCCCTGTGGAAAGCCAATGGGCAAACTGGGTGGTCACTGGGTACCTCCAATTTTTCTCCTCAGTAGATCTGTAGACCCCCTCTTGCCTCATCCAGGTTGTCAGTAGCCTCCTGTACCAAACTTCTGCAACTGTGTACGCTTACTAGCTAGTAGCATATTGGTACATATTTTGAGGAACAAAGGTTTTTGGATAGTTCGGGGAGTCACACAGAAAATGTGACTGTTCGTTAGCCATTTTTGATAGAACTAAACCTAAACCACGTCTGCAGCTCTGAATGTTTCCACACTCCAAGGGTATACATGGGCTGAAAATGCAATCTGAAGCTAAAGCTTGTACAAGGTCTCATTTTCAGACTAGGCACGCAGAATATGTCTACACCCATCAGGCTCACCATGCGTGCCGCAAAACTGTCTTTCGCAGCTCGAGCCGAGCTCTGCTTGCTCTACGCAGCAGGAATCTCCAGAGAAGGGACTGAGTCACGGCATCTAAGCAGGATCTTTATTTGGGGGAGGTCATAAATTGTTACTGGTTGACTTTAAAAATGAGTTGTACAGTTACTGGGCTCATTTCACCTCTCTTATTCTGCAAAATGCAGATCTTTCCTAAGAGAGCATTTGTCAGCATTATCATCGGACAATTTCACATGAAGCAAAGATATTTTGCAGGTTGCAGCTTTCTCTTTTAACTCTAGTATTTGCTAGTTGTTTAAGTAACAGTACTCAATTGCTTGGAATACGCAAAGAGCTATGACTCTTCCACACTACCAATAAAACAGCAAAACTCATTTTAAAGGTTATTAATTGACAGCACAGAAGCTATTCAACGTCAAGCATGTTCGAGTTTTCCATGCTCTTAAAGCAGAAATCAGGCACATTTAGGTACACACAGTTTGCTTTGCAATAACTGAAACTGTTGTTCTGTTCTGGAGTGGAACAAATCCATGGTAGGCTGGGCTGTCGGATTTACAAAGCAACTCAAGGCTTTTATGGTTGATGGAAGTTTGTGAAAACGCATGTTATGCTGACTTAAAATATCACATAAGGYGAAATAAAATGGTATTTGATTAACCTTCAAAATAAGCATTTCAATAAATACTGGTAAGCTATGTTAACAAGGAACCATATGAGTGTGGGAGTACATAGCTTTTTTTCTCAGAACAGGTCAGCTTGACCAAATCCTTTCTCTCACCGCACGTACRCAAAAAGAGAACCTCAACCAGTGTATCAGGACAAAAATAAACCACCTGCAGTTAATTTTTGAGGCTGCAGAGTTAAAAACAAATGGCTGCTTGTATTTCTGAAAAAAAACCAGACAATTTGACGATTTTCATTCACGAAAAAAATAGCTTTCAGCAGACAAATATACTTACTCTGGAGAGAACTCATATTCTGTCATTTAAAYGGACATAGTACATAAAGTTGGGGATGGGAGGATAGTTGTTCCCCCAGTACGTGCACTGGTCCGTAGGAAATACAGGCACATTTTACTACCGGCGTAGCTGCTGCTAACTTGACAATCCACCGAAATAATTATCTATTTCACCCACCAAAATCTACAGCATTAAGACTCCAATTAGTCTGCCCAGAGGACGTCCAGTCTTCCATGCCTGTAGCTGAGGCAGAGGACCAGAATGAACTGCATCACCATGGGAACAATGTTTACTACTTGCTTTACTAAGAGATTAATGCCTATTGTCGCTAGATCTTATGATAAATGATCACCACTTTGCATTTTCGTAATGAAGATGCATCATTCTGTATGTTGCTCACACACTACAGAATGCTTTTCCTCACAGTCATCAAAGGCTTTTAGTTATATATATTATTTTCCAAAAAATAATCTGTTTAGATTGTGAATGTTTGGGATTTTAATATATAAAAAAAAGAATGGCTCTGTCTCTGTATTTTCTACTGCACTAGAAGATAACACCGCAGCTACAGACTGCGGCTATTACATCAGCGAGTGGTTTGGTGCAATAGGAGCGGATCGGGAGATGAAAGCAGGCACTGCTGAAGCCATTTCATCTGTACGCAATTTGGGTTTTACTCTGGACTTTATAACCCCGCCACACATGTGGTTCAAAGCTGTCGGAAGGATCAGTCACTCATTTGGACTCTCACATCGCTATTAGAGCAGGGGCAGAGGATTTTGCACCCACTGGACTGAAGCTTCTGCTTTAGTTTCCTTTGAAAGGAACCTAGTTCACGCGCACCAAGATATGTTCACGTGCCCCAAAATGTSGTAAGCGGAATAACTGGAGGACTCACTTCCAAACCATACCACTGCTCCAAACTAAATATTGCCTATTTTCAGTCCCAGTGGAAACTAGTGGGATACGTGAGAGAAAGGGTGAGGAAAATAACCCTAGCACGGCAGGGTGAGAGAAGAGCGTGCCTTTCTGTATTTCGGTGCTCTCTCCCAGCCTCTGCCTGGGAGGATCGTGTAACACTTAAAGTCACCCTGCGAGGCAAGACTTAGGGACCTTCAGTCAGCAGTGATAACAGTTAGGCAGTAAGCAGCCTTGAAGCCTCTACGCCAAATTTACTATGGAAAACTGTACATTTGCCCTTTTATTTGCTTTGCTGTCCTTTGGGTGATGGAAGAATCAATGAAAGGCACTATGAAATCCTGCTGCCATGTTTACTTGCAACAGTAGCTGTATACATTTCTTTTAAATTACAGAGGAAGCACAAGTGGCATGTTTGTATAATCATTTCATAAAACTTTGCTGACTAAATACATTTTTGAGGCTGTAATTCCAGACGAGTGTAATTTCTACCAGTGACGGCTGCCTGAAAAACAACTCCTGTCATTAAATCTGAAACATGATTTTTCAGTGTATTTCAAAGATCCTGTTTTCTTTAAAGGACAGCATTTTTAWTCTTGTTTAATACTACAGTATCTACGAGAAAAACGTGTAAAATATTTCACCTGAAAGAGAGGAAAGGATAAGTTTGAGATAGAGAAAGGTGAGGAGAACTCTGATGCTGCAAACACCCATGAGCAACGTCAAAAGCCTGAAGGACAGGTTTGAACTGTACTTGCGCCCAGGTTCTTGTCGTTTTTCATTTTCTGAAGACTGGAGGAATAGATGGGAGAGTATAAATGCTGCCAGTGTATAAAGGAGTTGTTTCTCAGGTTTCCCAAAAAGGGTTCCTGACCTTTTACTACAGACACAGGAGGCATCTACAGACTCTTTTGGTACGCTGACGCTATGAGTTCGGCACGGCCAAGACCTGGGACTTTGACCCAGTAAAGTTGCGGTTTGATTTTAGTTGGTGTTTGAGGACCGACTGCCTCTGTGCGTGCATCTACATTCRCTTGGTTTTATTCACCAGATCTGGCATGGGCTTATGTATATTCTGCAGAAAGGCTGACAATATTTTTCCAARCTTACTGTTACTGAACACGCGCCTGCTGGCTCGCAGCCTGCTTCAGTCAAAGCAAAACAAGTCAGCTTGACCAGCTGAACTGGTAGGTTCTGGTTTGCCTGGCTTTAAATGATTTCCAAAAAACTCCCAGAAGCAGCCCAGATGTGAGGCTTGCGGAGGTGGGGGGTGGTGGTGGACACCTCAGCAAGCATGGCCAAAGAGGAATGGCTGAACAGTCGTTTCCACTCGGTAAAGACTGTGTGCCCGCTTTGGAAARTCTTAGTCCAAAAGTGAAGTTAAAGCTGCACCAGAGCCCAAACGGATCCACCTACAACCTATTTTGCAGTCATCTGATTAGGAACTGACAGCGCGAGGTGCCAAGCGCAAATTCTGCATGAGACGGGAAGAGATTTAGGATTTTGCTTAAGCATACACAGAACAAAACTGCCACTGCTGCAGCTGCTCCTAGGCCATAAAAAACGTTGTGTTTCCAACCACATACTCCATATCTTGAACTTGGGCAGATGGACGTTCTCCATCATAGGCCCATACGTGATCCCTCGCTCAGACTGTGCGCCTCCCCCCAGCACAGCAATACTGTTTATAAACAGGGACGTCAGAAACTTGCACGACATAATTATACTGAGCTTTAAACAAGTGGCTGTTCTCCCTATTTATGCATACTCATCACTCTCCTGAATTTTCCCTCCTAATCTTCATCTTAATGAGGTTCAGGAACGTCTGAACAGCCTATTCTGGAATAAATGCTCCCGCGATTTTTCATTCCTCAGGCTGTGGACCACTTATGTTTGCTCATTTTAGGCTCTGTTTGTCTTGGTTAACATTTACTCCACCTACATGGACGTATACAAGGAAACCCGCAGCATAAACATATATCCTTAGCTCTATTTCCTCCATCATCCCTTTGTCCAGTAACAAATAGAATTAAAAAAAACAAACCATAAGCTGATGTCCTCCATTGGTCAAAACAATACACACACCTGCAAAAACTTTAGTACCTGAAAGCAAATGGGCATCTACAAGGCCATGCGTGTTAAGAATCACAAACACGTACTCATGTTACAGGCATGCACTTCCACAAAGATCTGTATGTGCACGGTAGCAATGCGTTGGCATCTTCCCATATAGGCGTTGTAGGTCTACGTAGCAGGAAACAGGACGGGGACCGTTGGCTCATCACAGATTCGTCCCACTGCTCTGCTAAAACTCATAAAAAGGACCAAATTTTGTCCCAAACATTGAAAGCAGAAGTCTACTGTGYTTCGATTTTTTTTTATGTTTTTAGCAGCCTGCTGACTTAGACATTTGAGCTTTAATTTATACTTACAGAAGATCTATTTGTATCATCTTGGCACTTAAAGTATCATTCAATAGCAAGTTATAGACATAATCATTTTAGGCTTTAGAGTAAATTTGCATAACTTATTTCTGAAAAAAAAAACCCAGGTTTTAGTACATTTTTAGAGCTTCTGTTTGTGAGATAACGGAAAATTGATATTAATTTTCAGTAGGTTCCAAAGTGAAATGTTTTTGAAAATCCCAGYCAAAATTAAAAATGATATACTTAGAGAAGTATGAACAAGCCCCACACAGAACAAAACCACCATCCCAGAGGAGTATTTTAAACCTTAGCAATTTTGCCACTAGGTGTTCTCAGGCACTTCTAAAACTTGATTTCAGGTTACCGTAACGCATTTGGTCTTAATTAGATTTGATCCCAGGTTTGAAGAAGTTCAAACATATTTTTTCTTCTCATACTTCCACTGGCCCTGGAGTCCTGCATTTTGATAACATGTGTTTTCTATTTCCCTACTTAATGTACARTGATGAATGAACATCTGCAGGATTTCCAGAATTTGTGAACCATCCAGTCCAGCATGCAAACTTGCACTTCATGATAGCCAAGATCCTCCGAATGAGGACAGAACTGAGCTGTAGTATTAATACATCACAGCCAAATTAAAGCTTAGCAGTGCATGAGTTGTTCGGATTTGTATTCGAGAAAGACAAACGAGCATCAAAAACAGAGGAAGACTCCAGAAGATGTTAAGTTTATTTTTTAGACTTTTCCCTGAAAACTCTAAGTTTGGGTTTGAGAATCTCGCTTCGATGCTCGCTTAAGAATATCTGGCTGAGTATTTCCTTTCCTTATCAAAGGAGTCTTTCGAATGGAAAAATCATGAGGAACGTCCTTCTTGCCCCATTTCCACTTCTACAATCATCTTACTAGGTAAGCACTAATTTCTGCAAACTCTTTCAAAAATGCTTTACATAACTCTTTTTTTTTTTTTTTTGCAATGCACTATCACTATTTTTTTTTAAACACGTGGCTTGTTTAGGTCGCTTTGTTAATTTTATTGTAATTTAGCATTAATTAATAGCTCCATGGTTATAAACTGTTTATTAAGTTATAACTCTTAATTGTGCCATAGCATTGCTTAATAAAACAATACACTATTGGGATTAAATCACGTTAATTAAATTAGTCTGTTATCCTTTTTTATGGGTAATTTATTGCATGGATAAAAGCGGTCATGAAATTATTTTCATGGCAAGTAGCCCGAAAAGTTATGTAATAACTCTGCACGCATTCTTCTGTACTTTAAACATATAGAAAAACTGACACTGATTTCAATGGCTGTACGAATTAGTAAAAGGATCATAATTACCGCAAAATAGCCAGAGCATCATAGAAATTTAGTAACGGAGGATCAACTCGTTTCTTAAGTCATGCTGAAACACAGGAACAGCGTGCTCAGCTGCAGCCAGTAACCCTCAGCCGAGAAGGCTGGCTCTAGCAGCAGCCTGCAGTGAAAGCTCGCAGGGAAAATCATAAGCAGGACAAGTATATCCTGCCAATTTGCAGCAAATTGCTGCTTCAGGATGGATGGAGCTAAAGGTTGTATCTCTGCCTGGTGCAGTTCTGGAAGGACTTTGCCTCCCCAGAGCTGTCAAACAGCACCTTGAAGCCGGCTCAGTGGCAGGGAGCTCCACGCTAATCATTAAGTGATTTACTCCACAGGTTTGCTTTAATTCTGCCACTGCAGAATTTCATTTAATATACTTTAACCYGCAGTTCTGGCATAGTGAGAAAGATCAAATAAACTGTGTGTGACCACCTTTCCCCATGCCACTGAGGAGCTTATGTACCTCTGTGCGTGACCTGAACGGCACCTTCCACAGGCAGAAGACTCTAAATCTGTCCGGTTCCTCCTCGCACAAAGCCATTCCATCCCGTTGTCCTTCCTCAGGCCTTTCTTAGTCCTATTAGTTATGCATAGCCAGTTATTTTCTGTTTGGTATTGCTTAGCACTCGTCATGACTAAATTAAATCTTAATTATTTCAGATCATTACTTCATGTGTCAACATCATTCAAAATTACCATCCTGTCCTTGTCAAAACGCTTTCGAACCTTTCTGAAGCTGGTATCGTCTACAACTTTGCAATTCTAGTCTTCAGTATATTGCCTAAGCCAATGAAGAAAAAAATTGAACATGACAGACTCATGTTTAATATTTGCCATGGGCTCATGACAGACTTGAAGACGCTTCTCTGTCTGACAGCACGCACATAGAAGAATGTTTTCCCGATTCAGCCATGACCCTGTTAATGGTGATTTAAACTAGATCAGATCTCCCATGTTTGCTTATTAGAATAGCACATGGAAAACTTTCAAAAGAGCAACTCGAAGCAGACTGCCTCTCTCCCTCCCTCGCCATCTACTAAACAAATCACTTAGGCAAAGAAGGGATGTAGCTTCATTGAGTAGCAAAATCACCATCAACTGGGCACTTTAAAGCTAGGTGTTGAAAGGCTTTTCTCACCTTTGTTTGAGAGGAGACTGGTCAGTAGTTTTTTGATGTTATCCCCTCCCATCATCCAGCAGTCTCAAGTACGGGTCCTGGATAAGGGTTCAGAGATTGCTCTGGCCTGTTCTGCAAGGCTTCTGGATGGATTTCATTAGGACTGAYGATTTGAATACACATCATCTCTCTAATTATTTTTCTAACTTTCTCTATTCCTCCTTGCACGCTTGCATTATACTCCTTAAATTCATGAAGAAACTCTGATTATATTCCCAATACTTCTTATGATGGGAAGAAGGATTTAATTAAATATTTGTAGAATACAATACTCAATACTTCACTTTTTGAAAAAGAGTGAAAGGCATTTTTTTTTTCTTCCCAGGAAGAAAACTAAACCTAAAAATACCTTTAGATAGATATTTTACCCCATGGAGTATGAAAATATTCACACTCCAAATCCCAAAGGTTGGCTCAACTCTTCTAGCTCAGATCTTTTTATGTTAGATGGATGGGTATCCTCGCATATCAGAGCCCTTTGATAGACTGGCAGAGATGGTGCAAAACTACTGCATTTTTTGGAAGAAAATGTCAGAAAAAKGAACAGTTCAGCTATAAAGCCTAGCAAAAGAACTGCGAGATGGCTGAGCTGGTATGACTTCTCAGCCCTATCTCACATACTCACTTAATAGTTGGTAAGGTGATAGCTTTGTCCTAATCGTTATTTTAAATTATTCTGCCTTTACAAAATATTTGTACAGATGAAGCTTTACGCATAAATATAACCACCTCTACATAATTTTTYCCCTTTACTAATTTAATTCTGCAATCCACAGGGCTTCACTGCAGTGATGCCTTACAAGAATTTGCACACTTCTGAAAAATGAAAGGCTGGAGACTACTCAACAAAAACAAGGTTCTGACTGGCTTTATATACAAATATATACACTTCTTCAGGACTCTTCCTCCTCCTAAACCTGTTTCTTTTTTTTTCTTTTTTTTTCTGTAGAATGAGGAATTTGGAAAGTTTCRTTTCTGCTTAAGCAATAGGCTGGCACCTGAGAGGACAGGAAGGGTGTCACAGAAGAACGAGTGATGCAATTATAATAAATTCGCACCACAGTTTCTGCAGAGCAACAAAGCTATATGCTTCATAGACCCCTTTCTGAATAAATGAAAGGTCTGTGCGGACTGACAGGGAGCTGGCTGCTCCCCCCCTGATTCTCACTGCTCCTCAGCTCAGGTTAGGTTTCCTCCTCACTCCTCCATCCACACCTTTAGACACAACCGCTAATATACTTGCTGGGGATTTTCAAAGGTGAGCATGTCCCGGCCGTTCTGTGCTTTCCACATCACAGCACGGGTCAATACACAAGTGAATAAATGCCTCCGCTGGAGAACTAGAGCAGATGCCATGAGGATGTTTTGTGATTGCTAATTAAGAGGGAGGAATGCAGATGGGAACCGGGCTGGTTCCTGTTGCCTCAGAAGCACAGGAAGCRGAGGAATGCCTAATTCTGCAGAAAAGCAAAGACAGCAGACTTGAATATGAAGGCAGACCTCCCTGGTGACTCTCAGCAGCGTAGGAAGAAACTCCCTAAATGACTCAGGCAAACAGGTACCTGCTTTGCCACCTCAATACCTGGGGAAAGTATGCTCTTCAAACAGAAGCTCTGCCTAGTGCCTGCAGGGCAGTTCGGGGGAGACACAAACCCATTTGTACCATTCAGCTGCAAACTCCCATCTTGCTCCAGGACATCTTCTGGGGCTTTAAGCATAGGCTCAGTCTGGATTTTACAAACTCGCAGTATCAAAAAACCCCAACTAATTGCTAATGCAAGAACTCCACTGCCCATCCTTGTTTTTCTATTATTTCACTGCCCATGAATACACATGCTGATGTGACATTTTAACTTCCTGGCTAAATACCAAGGCTGTAAGACTGTGACTGTAAGATATTTTAACTTACTGAAGACTTGTACGCACTTTGACAAAAGAGTCCATCTTTCCTGTTTTGGGACTGCTACAATGTTTTCTTATTTAGCAGGTAATGCTAGGCTTAGGGACTTAGCGTTGATATCTTCTAATCCATAGACGTTGTACAGAACCAGGTCCATATTTTTGTCCTCATTCGGTAGGTATCACGTGTTTCAGTACTTCTGCAGACAGTTATGTAGCAACTGAAGGTTCAGAAGAGAAAAGCTGGGGCATTCAGAGATTCCCTTTATGTTCCTCTCCGATTTTTCCTTCATGTTCAGCCATTATAAATGTTCCATTTGATGTAAGGGAACACTACGTGCAGCATTCAAGTGATACATATGCAAATCGTGATAGTTTGTTGTTGAAGCCACTCAGCCTAAGTGCTCCTGATGATCACAAGCGTGCCCATAAAGTGCTATATGTCTTCAGCTGATGCACGTACTGGGGGGCAAAGTGCTGATGGGGACACAGCTTCGCAGCCTGTCTCCCCCACGCAGCTCAGCCAAGGTGGTGAAAGGTGCTTCTGTGCCTTTCTCAGAGCGGACCCAAAAGGACAGGCAGGTCCAAAAAGACAATCAAAAGAGTACACAGAGGTGACATGTTTTATGTCTGACAGAAGGTAGAGGGAGGCAAAGGAGAAAGAGTTCAAACAGAGGAGCAGAACTGCAGTATGGCGAAAAGAAAAAGGAGAACGTGGCAGACAGCAGGGAGGAGAACTCCACATGCCGTGTCATTTCCAAAGAACAGTGTAACATTACACTCAAATGCGGTCACCCACTAATAGACCATTTTTCTCCATCATGGTAATGATTCAGGAGCATTTCAGAACTTGCCATCACCAGGCACAGGTACTCAAACTTGGGATGTGCAGCAGAACGTGCCCTGTCCCTCAGTTAGCACCAAAGCAGTCATTACTCCTGCAGAAAGTCGCTTTGTGAAAGCATGCTTTAGAGTAGCTTGCAAGTGTTTTAAGCTTCAAAAATCTATTTTTGTAAATGCTTAACAAGGGCTCTGCACTTCTTCATGGCGCAGCAGCATGTTAAAACAAAAATAAAAAGCACAGCTAAGTTAAAGGTAAGAAGGTGATGTACAACTGAGCGTGTTCCTGCCTGCCTGGAGGAGACCTCCTGCAACTGAGGAGGAAGAGGAAAGTAAAGTGCACTACAGTAAAAGGACAAATAAAGCAGAGAGTGGTTTAGACTTCATTTTCTAGAACTGTAATTGTTATGCTGAAGTATTTACGCCTGTTTTAGGTACACAACCACCCACACATCCTCTGATACAGGCGACATGTCACACTGTCTTTCAGAGACAGTTGCGTAAAGTCTGTCAAGACAGAGGAAGGATAATTGCAAGGATAATTTCCAGAAAACCAGATTCAAATAGCTTTAAGACATTCTTACACCAAAAAAGAGGCCCCCAAGACGCTGTGAAATGGCCCTCTCGTACACTGAGCGTTAAGCAGCTCAGATGACTCCGCCAGCTCAAAATGTCACCTCCTTTACAACTTCACAAGTGTACACCGCTTGTATTCTCCTCTCTCAGTTTCTAGCAGGTCAGCAGCAGCCTGTGCTTGTAGCATATCAATCTGAAGTGTCACCTAGCTAGCCCAACATTTCAAAAAAAAAAAAAAAAAAGTTTTTATCTTATATTCCTCAAAAGCGCCAGCGTGATCCAAAGAGTTTTTATTTATCTATTTTTTTAAACACAGCTAATAAAGAAGGTGACATCTCACGGAGCTGCACTCAGGACAGAGTTACCGAGAGCATCAGAAGAGACCCAACATCCAACACGCGGTGTTTAGAGAAAGAGTGCATTGATCTTGTTACATCAACTTTGAAACTGCCTTCTGCAGAAGCTATAGAGAGCTTGCCCTTCAGGCAGGTTTTCACAGGCTCTCACAGCTTTACTTTGATTGCTGTTGTAGCCAAAATATATAGCTTTAGTATGAAGGGATTATGTGTTATCCGACCCTTTGGGAGAACCTCATACTGCGACAACAACTTTTCTCTGCTTAATCCTTTAAATTTCACAAAACTAAGAAAGGTAGAGTGTGTCTAGCATTAAAAATTCTTTTCTAATGTCTCTTCAGCCCCCTTAGTGCCAGGCAATCACTGAATGCTATYTGAAATCACACATGTCATTCTTAATTTGCTGATAAACTGAAATATGATGACTTCTTGGATTCATAGTTTGAATTGTCTAGTGTCACGCTGCTTGATACRGCCTTTCTAGTGCATTTATTTTCAGGGTAAAGAACAAAGTCAGAAAGGACTAGATCACGGCCCGGGAAATAAAGAACATTCTGCGCTGCAGGATCAATTGACTTTGGTATCCTCTTTCAAGCCTTATCCACACGGATTACCCTTTGGTATCAACACAACCCTTTAATCCCCTGCTGTGATTCGCTATGCTCTCCTCTGCCTCACACAAATCTTCACCAGCAGCAAYTCTTTCCTGAGAGACCTGGTATCCTGATAGCGAAATGACATTAGTTCGTTTGAACGCAGATTTACTAGAGTTCATTAAAGACGGGAAGCAGGGAGGGAACACAGAGGGTTTACGCTGGCCTCTGTCACCAGTCCCCAGGCTGACGAATCTGTGCTTCCATTTTGGGAACAAAAGGCTTCCATTAAGTTGGGCTTAGCAGAGCCTTCTTTTTACTCTTTACTCTTACGCTTGAGCTCGGCCAGACTGAATCCAGGAAATTTGGGATGCTTCTGTCTATGGAGGTAGCAAGCCCAGAGAAAGCAGTAAGGACAGGTGCTATGAGAGTCCTGGACAGCCCAATGTATTTAAGGGACAGGGCTTTSGGGGCAGTCTGCTTGCAGCTAAGACCCAGCAACTGCCGCCATCAAGAATTTTCCTTTACTTTAGAGACGACGACAACTGAAGACTTCAAGGTCATACTATTGCATAATTATTTGGGGATACATTAAATAAATTGCCAAAATTAAAAACAAACAGAACTCTTCTCCTCCTGCTTCAATCCACTTGTTCTTGCACTCAAATACGTATACAGAGACATACACAGGAGGTTGTAGCATTTCCCCATCCATGTTCTCCGACTACAAGAATATGCTACAATTCATGAGAAGTCGCTYGTTCTGAGCAGCCACCACTAACTCTTCCCTTCCCTTCTTCCCCCGCTTCCTCCTGGAGGGGCAGAAGCCTGCATGCAAGCACAGAAGGCGACTTCTTCATACGCTCTCGGCAATGCTAACTCACACGGAAACAACCATATGTGCTAATAACGATTTGAAGGAGTGAATTCCTTCCTACGGATGCGTAACATTTTGTGCCATGTGGCTCCTTCTGAACACAGTGTTTCTACAAGTGCAAAGGTGATACAAAAATCTGTTTTTGTATTAAAACTGAGAAGAGCCAATACAGTATTATATAACATAACGTGTAAGATCACCTTTACTGTGTAAATGTGTTCACTAGGTAACATATTCCTGTTGACCAAAACTTACACGGTTTACAAAGGACTCGGTGAGATTCTACAGCTAGGGTTAAACAAAAGGGAAAGCAATCTCACAGCAGTCCCAGCTATCCATAAAATCCCCAAATGTAATCATCTTAAAGGCATAAATCCAATGGGTCTCACATGCACACAACTCAACACCAAAGGCAGAATTCAGATCAACAGAAAATACCGGGCAGCGTGCAGGAAGAACAGCAAAAATTGGCTATATCTTCTATGCATGCTTTGAATCATCTCCATACATATTCACCCTCTGATTTTTATTTTGCTTTTATTTCTAGTGGTTAAAATGACTGAAGACCAGTATCCTGCCAATACCCCTTCTAACCCAGCACACTCTTTAGATGAAACAAAAATCACTGGTACTACTGCTGAAGGATGAAAGAACATGTTGCTGCATCTGCAGATTTTAAAAATCAAAGAGGCAGCAGCCTACTACCCAGAGGACACGGTATAAACCAGGAGCCTGGATGTACCTGGAGATCTTGACAGCAGAAAGAGGGACGGGCAAGCGTGCTGGAGTCAGAGCTCGTGTATCCGCTACCAAGCGGATGACGATCCTGTTCAATCGTGCTGCGACTCAGATCTCAGCCCTTGATCTCAGCAGAGCTCCCCTCTGGCACAGCTCGCGCTCCCCTTCCTCTGATCAGGCTCTCCACGAGAACGACAGTGAATCGGGAGCTGTGCATCAGAAGAGGTTCCAGATAAACCGGGAAGATTTCAATCCGCTCAGCTAGTATTCCAGCCTAGTGAAGGAGAGACGGACGCTGTATGGAAATTATACTTTGACTTGGGAAGACAAGGATTTAAGATGGTTATTACGCTTTTCCTGCTTCTTTTGTTGTATTCTACAAAGCTAGTTGAACATTTAAAGGAAATGCTTTTGTTTCGAGGCATTTTCTTACTTCTAATTAATTTCCAATATTTGCATGCCAAGCAGAGAAGCAATATAAACTGCTAGGCAAAAGAAGTCCAGTGGTTATTCATCTCCTATACCTGAGAAACAGATTGATGTGGCCAAGTTGCTAAGTCTAGCACGTAACAAATACTTCTTTGGAGGTTTAGTTCATAACACCTCTTTGAATCTTGGGAACGTGGCGGGGGGGTACTTTTTAAGAATTACTTTCTCCCCATCCTTATAATTCTGGTGGGTAAGTCATCTGAGTGTTAAGTGCTCTGATCTTCCTCGTTATCAGAATGCTAAAAATCAGGGGTTTTGCCCTGGTACTAAATAACCAGGAGGAGAAATAACTTCTCCACTGATTAGCTGGTGGGCGTCAAATTAACGGTTCTGAATGTACAGTTTTGTCCTTCTTGTCGATGCCAGTAACGTCCTCAAAATTTTAATGCACTTATTGAAGCCAGTATTGCAATTCATCCATAAGATGGGGAACATGCTTCGGTGTACGGCAAAGGACAAAGAAAGTCTGCAAGAAAGACTGGATACATTTTCTCTCCCTTCTTTCTCTCCAACCATTACAGGATTTCACTGTGAAAAAGTAACTCCATTCATTGTTAATAAGCCTGTTATTTTATTCTGTAAATAACAGAAGCAGGAAAACTTGTATGGAAGGAAATGGGACCTCCCAGTGGAGATGATGATGAACAAAGAAGAATTTTAATGAGAAAACTATATGAGAAAATTTGATTTTTTAAAAATCAGAGTGAATATARATTTGAGGCATAATAGAAACTGAATGCTTGTTTGAGTACAAAGGAAAAACAATCATGGAAAGCAATCATGTAGAAAACAATCCATCGCAATGGTAATTATAACACTATTCCAAACATGCAGCCAGTGCATGTTAGACTTCGTGCATGCTAGAGTTTTGTCTCAACATTATCATTTGCTCTCATCCAAAAATACAACCACTGCTCCAAAGAAATAATCAAATCACACATGCCTCCACCTTGGAAATCTAATTGAACAGGGAGATAGGAATTATTTCACAAAAACAAGGCTGGAGAAAATAGAAATATACATGAAAAAGATCRGTAGAGTTTGGTGAGCGAATGAATATGGGGGCTGCAGTTTTTCCCTTCATAACTAGTGTATGCATCCAGAGCTGCATCCGGATTCAAAACAACCGGTGCAAACAGAAGGCTCTTGTTCTTTCTGTATCAAAGAGTCAGATGGTCAGCACAGCATCTTCTACCGATTCCTTTCCTTTCATGCTTCCTCCTTTAATTATCTCATTTGTTTTGAGCTCTGCACAGTGTAACCTTTTTGGTATCCATAAGAAATGCAATTTATTCTTATGCCACATTGGGGAAAACTGTTTTACGACCCAACTGCGCTAACTAATTGTCTTACAATGAATTCTTTCTTGTTAGCAAACAYGATGCTCGCCGTATTTGAAAGATAAATAAGGCCCCATTTGAATAGCACAGTTTTCATGCTTACCTTGAAACAAAGATCCTCTGATACAACACCAACCTAAATTAGAAAATGGAATACTGTGACCCTTGTGTAGACCTTCTTCCTCTGCTCAAACCTAAAAAAATTAGTAACTGAATTATATGGAGAGAAATATTTTTCATTAGGGGCACCGGAGATTCTTTCCAGGAACAGACTAGATGTTGGCAATCCAAATGCTAAGTTCCCCCTTGTTAAAATCACTCATTAAGTTTGTGAACAGCCTTTCAGAACTCATTATCCTTTGCAGGATAAGTAACAGCAGTAAGATAAAACAAGAGATACACACTTTTTGCTAGCTACACATGCATGCATACTTGCCTACCTTAGCCAAAAACAACCAGTGAACAAAACTCAAACATCCAAAATCTCTAGCGTGTGTTAGACAGGAGATTTTCAAGTGTACCCAACTCAGAGGGGTCAGCCTCAAAATGTTTCTATCAGTTTCTTTTCTTTTCTTCCTTATTACAATACTGAACTATGAAATACTGCTCTTCAGCAGGTTAAAACACAATAATTTCAGGACATTCTCTACCATGTAAAAAACCATGGCTTTGACTGATGTAACAAAAAGTAGTGTGGTCACCAAGGAAGACTATTTTTCTGTGAAGTTGCCTTTTTTTTTTTTTTTTTTAAACCAAATCACAGTCTGACTCTAAGCCCTTGCTCCTGGCAAAGAATAATTAACTTAAAGCTGCTGAGGTTTTGCAATAGTATTAATTTTCATGGACAGTTGAGTGTCAGGTAGACACATTTAATTAAAAAATTAAAATGGAAATTACTTTAAACTTTAGATGATTTCAGTGTTCTCATTCTAGAGACCACAGTTAAACAGAGTTATTCACTTCAAAATGGGGAAAGGCATTTTTCTCCCTTCTCTTGATATTTCCGCAAGGATTTCAGTTCCACCTTTGGTCCCTGCAACTCTTCTGTCCTGAAGCCTTACTCAAGCCATTTGCAGCTACTGCTCTCCAACCTCTTCTCCCATAAAGTTCCCAAAAGACCCAAACCCTGCTGCGTGCCAGCAGAACGACTACGTCTTCCGGCATTTGCAAGTGAATCTCACTGGCCCGAGCACAGATCCTTGCGGGACTTCACTGCTTCCCTCCCTGCGTTGCACAAACTGGCCACGTTCCCTTCTTCTCCCTCTTCTACGCTGAGGACCCACCTCGCTGGCCTGCCTCGCTGTGCCCAAGGCAAAGAGATTTGGTGTGGAACTAGTCAGCAGGCAAATCCTGTAAAAGTGCTGCGTACTGTATGGGAACAGACTGCTTCATTAACACACCTGCACCACAGCTTAAGCCACGCTCTACAGCAAAGATATGCAAATCTAGATCTATATTTACCGAGTAGTCTCTTACGATCAGTAACGAGTGACCCCCGTTACATCTATCTGCAGGCTGCTCCAACTGGCAATTTGAAATCACGTTCATTAATAGTTTTAATTAAACCATGCAAAAATGCAACCACATTAGAGCACTGAGATACCAAAGCTGGAAACAGAGACAGATTCACACACAAAATGCTGCAAGGTATGATTACATACTATGATTATTAAAGCTTACAAATCAGTTACAACTATAAAACCACCTCTGAGAATAATTACTACTATCTCTGTACTTCAAGCTTAAAACAAACAAGTTGTTTCATTCTCACATCATGAAAGCTTTTATATTAACCTATGCTTTTTATTATGACAAACTTAAGAGGCTGATCAAAGAAATCACACCCCCAAAAATCTAAAAATATAGATTGTTTTTTAAACACAAAGCTAAAAGGACCTAAACGTATCTTGAGCAGCGCTAATGTCATGTAGAAAATGCGCAGCTGTGAAAACCCTTCAGAACCACAAATGCAAATGTGAAACGATGAAAATCCCAAACAAGTGAAAGTACCACTGYAGCTGTAAGGCCAAATGCTGGAGGAACAAATCCTTACAGTCCACAGAAAATACTGCAGATATCAAAACACGAAAGCGGGTAACCTTTGCCATTGAAAAATATTATTCCTGCAAGTGTCTTTTATAGACAAAAATGTGTGTTATTAAACTGTTCCCTCTCTTTGCCATTGCATTCATTTTAACACAAGCACACACAAATATCAGACTCCGACAGGCTCACTTGACTTTTCTGTGGCAGATAGGAAAACGCGTGCCACACGCTCACCTAGCCTGCCAGACACTGCCTCTGCTCGGTTGATACAGCACGGAGCAGTTATCCGTATTTCTTCAAACGATGAGCTGGTTTGAAACACAGGTTCCACACCGCATCTCAATATGGCATTAGCTCTTAAGGTGGGGATGGAAAGCAAAAGTCCTCAGATCACAATCAAATCATAGGAATGGTATAAAAACAAACTCCTCACATCAAATTACAACTGTAAGTACATTCACGCATGAACAGCATGAGCCTTGAAAAGGGAAAAATTGCCAGGCAAATTATACTAGCTGGCAGGACGTGCTCTGTGCAAAGGTGTAACACTGTGATATATAAATACTGTGACTTTTTTGCTGAAAAAAAGTCATTATTCTACAGCAGTGTGAGCCTGATAATTCAAATTAGATCTCAGTTTTAAAACATTTGACATAGGTATAACACAAACAACAGTGCCATTATAAACTCAGAGATGCAATTTCATACCCTCCTTCCTCTGCACGACCGCATGGTATTAGATTTAGTATCAGTGACTTGTACCGACGCAGGGGCAGCTTGCCTGGGAGGACATTACAGAGGTAAAAAGAAAAACATAATYTGCATTTAGGCAAACGTAACAAATTTACACTTCTGGCTGCTGCTGTCTTCTATAYGTTATGTGGCATGCTCTGAAGTAACAGGTAATACCTACCACTGCTGTTCTTGTCGCTGTTTTGAGAGAAGTTTTAGATAGGGGCAGGTTCCCGTCCTCTAGACCTGCTCCTGCCTTCGGGTTCCAGCTCACCGTGCTGCTGCCGCTGAAGCGCCAGCAGCCCCCGCCCGYGATCGCTGCATTGTGGCAGGGCAGCGTTTTGCATTTGCGTTGCAATCGGTGTGATCACGCTGCCCATGTTTCCAGGGAAAACCTGAAACCGCGCTTCAGTGTATGTTTTCTGCTGCACCCCCCCATGCAAGAAAAGAAACGATTTCAGCTGAAGAGCTGTTTCCTGCAAATGCAAGACGCCTTCCATTGGAAAGGTGCAACTTCTAATAATTTTTCCGAATTGGGGAAATTTTCCTGCACTTGCTTTTAGGATGACGTGCTGTATSTGGGCCTGTTGAAATGAGACACCTTCTATACTCCAAATACAGACTTATTTTAAAGACTCAATAGTTCAAAAAACCTTATTTGCTTCTGACTGAATTCACAAGTATGCTTTCAAAGCAGCACGTGGGAGGCAAGCACACCAACTGATTAATACCACCTCATTTCTCTATGGCTTTAGCATGGTTTGTGTGGGAAGAAGTTTCACCTGTCCTACAGGGTTGACAGGGTGGTAATAATAATAACTATAATGTGATTTAAACTTGCATAATTCCTATACAGCGAAAAAGGACATATTTACAATTACATATTTACAGAAAATAATCATTTGCCCAGGGAAATGATCGACAACGGGCAAATACATTACAAAAAACACAACCTGTGAAACACTATTTTGCAGTGGTGCTGTGCAGTTGGAGTGCTTTGCAATTCATTTTTAAAAATACATGAGAATAATACACTGACCAAAGCACCCAGGACTAGTAAAAAAGACGTGAAAGAGGTCAGAAGCGTAAGGATTCAGCTTAGCACCAATATTTTGGTATATTTTAATGAAGGATACTGGTGCATGAAGAACGCTTTATGAGAGGAAACTAGTCGGGTAAATGAGTCAACACCAGGATCGCCATGAACCAGCGACCAGTGTGACTCAGAAGAAGGCAGACATAATTGTAGGATACATTAGGAAAGATACGGAGAGAAATTACAGCGTTGTACTGGCGACACATACTCAGAAATTCTGCATTCATACTGAAAGAGGTACACAAGAGGCTATTGAAAAGATGGGGAAAAGGGCACCTCTACTAGAAGAGCATCTTGAGTGCGACCCTGGATACAGCTGCTTGCTATAAATATTCCCAGCCTAAAAATCACAGAAGAGGAGGTGCTTCTCAAGTTCACCTTTTTTGTTGTTTATTTTACACAAAGGCAAGTGGATATAAAGCAGGAATGATTCAATTTAGTCTGGAAATTAGACAGCTAACCACTTAGGGCTAGATCTCCAGCTATTAAAGAGAAGGATTCAGAAAAGTACCTTACTTGGAGCTAAGGGGGAAAACAAAAAACTTCTAAAATATACCATGATAATTTTATGAATAGCAGACCCAAGCAGTGTCCTGCTGCCCTCCTTGCAGTTTGCAGGCATCCTTTGTAACTTTGTTTTTCTCCACTTCAGCTGCTGGAGCAGGAGAATAGTTTTCATTGCTGAACCTGCGAAGATAATGGTCTGCTCTTCTACTTGCAAACAGACTGAGGTCAGACATTAATTGTATATAGCCTAAAAAACCCAGCATCATCCATATGATCATCAACAGTATCTTTATGCCCGGTGCTGACCCGAGTCTACTCATCAGCAGCCTACAAGCGAAAACAAGTAACATCAGCACCTACCTAGTCCCAGCTTCCCTAGACCTCCTCCTGCATATTCTTCTTCTACACTCAACATCCCCTGTGCATGCAAGAGCTCTTTACTAATCTGAACTGAAAAGAGGATATTGTAAGAGCCAGGGTAAAAACATGAGGAAGATAAAAGGTGAGGACACCACCATGCAAAATAAGTATAGTAGTTACTTCTTACGATGTCAGAAGAGAGATACATTTACAGACATTTGTTTACACAAAGGTAGATTATAAAATGCAATTTGAGTGGTTTCTCATCTGCTTCAAAGATTTGTACAGAAGAAACTTCAAAAAGATAAGGACACATCATCATTTTGAAAATGAAACTGCTATCCAAAGTCACATTAATGCTGCTCATTCTCCTCCGCAGAAATAAGCGCATAACTCACCCACAGTGGTTGACTCCTGGAGAGGAAACACCATAAAATTTTCCATATCCTCCAGGGCTCCAGGGCAAATGTCTGCATGGGCAAGACAGTGAAGAACTATGCTACACATGAACCTTAAGCAACCTTCCCACTGATGATGTTTAATTATCTGCCACACAACTATGGCAGTCCCAACCATAAAAATTAACTGATCCACTGAACCTCAAGTGGGCAGAGGTCAGCTATGATCTTTGCAGAGATATGAAGGACAAGCCTCTTTAGACAGCAAATGTTTTGGGGACAGCTAAAACATTAAATATATTTAACTATTACAACTGAATAGTTACGAACCAATGGGTTTTCAATCAGTTAATACATTCAATCATTCCTTCTCCAATGATCCCAGCTCTGGACAGCAACGAGTATTAGGTATTACTTCGGCAAGGATGAATGCATATGCACAAAAATCTTAACATTAAAAACAGGATTTCACAGCTGACTCTTCATACGGTAGTCAGGAGGTAATTACTTTGAAAAGACAATGTCTTCGACAATATTTGTTCATCCATTTTCAGCCCTATTGCTTTATAGCAGTGCCGGTGCCAGGAAGGATGGGAGGTGAATGAACGGCAGGGCTCATGCTGAGCCCCCTTCACCCCTTGGCCTTCACGGGCTGAAGATTTGAAGATGGGTGGAAGAGGTGACTGCTGTACCCGAAGCTCTCTGCATTGCACGCAGCTCTACTGACACAGTCCCTAAGCCTTTCAGGGATCTTTACTACACTTTAAACTGTTTTCTCGAGAAAGAAAAGAAGGAACTGCTGCAATTATGATCTACTGCATCATTCCAGCCAAACTAAGGAGAAATCGGATGGCGCAGATGATTAAATGAGTGCCTGCTGCATCAGCTGGGAGGAATTTCTACTTCTGATTTTAAAGAAAAACAGAAAAGTCAATGTTACGGTCATAAGACCATCCTTAGCCAACTCCATTGTGCTAAATTGCTGCGACCATGTCTAGAGAAGAGAAATGATCCGATGGGGATTATTAAAATGATCTATATTTTACTGTATCTTGCAAGGCAAGTTTTTCCAAGAGCCACCTTTCAAAAGGCAAAACTGAAGTGTTGTGAAAATAAAGAAAACAAAAAAAAGACATAGGATGGGGCTTGGTGGGGGGGAGGAAGAGGAAAGAGAAAAATGGAAGTTTTGCCTACGAAGACTAATAAAGCGGACATGTTTTTTCTTTTATCCAAGGAACATCAAATTTACTCTAAGCTATGAGTGCAAAGTAAGCAGAGAACATTGATAGAAATCCTTGTTCAGAAATCCACATGAAATCCCAAGATCGCTGCAAACTCGTTTTTGAAAAAAGAAGAATGTTCTTATGTGCATTGTTGTGGAAGCTACATATGGAAAAAGATGCACTTAAATGGAAGAAGAGTTTGTGAAGGAGTAAAAGAAATGACTAGATATCAAATGTGAGAAAACACTGATGTGGAAAATGTGATGTGGAAAGAAGAACGTTGACTCTCAGAAAGAAACAGGGAGAAAAAAAAAAATTGATATACTAAAAAGAAAGAGGAAATTCCAGAGGTCAAAAGGCATACAAATGAAGCACTAGAGGGAAAAGTGTCCTTAATTTTATAATGCTCTCTGTTTAGTGTTCTTAAAATGCCAGAATACTATATTTAAGAATACTTCCATAATGAAATGAAAGGACCAAAAGGGCATTTACACACAGTGATACAGAGAGACTGTGGCTACTCTGGAAACAACCTGCAGTGAGCAGAAGGCAGGGGTAATTGCCAGTTAACGCAATGCTGTTACACATTTTTCTGGCTGGCAGTAAGGAAGATCCACTGGACACCAGCATTACATCCTAAAGCCCTTCCTCTGCCACCTCACTCAGGGCAGCAGCACATTCCCTTGCTCTAGGATGAGAAGAAGGAGAGCAGAAGATTCATAACGGTGTTCTTTGCCTTGCTGTCATGTTGCATCTTCTTCCTTGACCTCAGTAGAGGACTGAAGGCAGCTCTGAGCCAAGGACTTACTGAGATAAGTTACCTTTGTGATCCTTCTCAGTTCACAAAAATGAATCTTAATTTTTTCTCCAGCAGACGCAGCACAGGAATTTCCTGAAATTTCCACATCATACTTGTCATTTCTAACGGACAAGCATTTCTCTGAGCTTCTGCGAATCAAAGACATCAAACGTTCAACACCCTTTATGCTTCAACCAATTGCCCAGTAGTTTAAATAACTTCTCAGGTTATGACACAGCATACAAAATGTATGGAATTAGCTGCAAGGCATGCTGACTGCTACCCGCGTATATTCCAATTTTCTCATGGTCAGGAGAAGGACGTTAGAGAGGTGGTCAACACAGTAAACGACCACAGTGAACTGTCTCTTTGACACATATTCCCCTGCATACTGCCACAGACCCATCAGAGAGGCTGAGGGACCATAGCTACCTCGCTGCTAGAGCTCTGATGCGATTCCCCCGGCCCCACTGCTTCGTGCAGGCAGGCTCTTCCCAGGTGTGCAAAACATATGGGCCACTATGCATTGCCAGAGCTGATCCTGCTCCCCCAGGGGACCATAAGAATGATGGGGCCAGTTATCTTACCATGCGGATCAAAAGCCAGCAGTAAACCGCTTCTTTCCACCTTCAAATTGACCTGGATTATACTTCTTAGAGAAACACAGAAATTTGGCACTGTTTTTTCCAAAGCAGGATTTGCTAGTAATCTGCTATCTGCATCTAGAAAGAGCCTGAAATCTTAACATGTCATTTGGGAGAAAGCAGAATCACCTCCCTGCTTCCCCTCGCTTTCCAGCTCATTTTGCATTTTCAAGCCTGTTAAGCTTGTATCTCCACAGTAAGCCCATCGAGTCAGCAGGGGATTTCTGGCGATAGTAACAGTAGAGAACCTGGCTGACAATGCTGCTAGTTTCCTAAGACGAAGAAATCCCCGTGGCCTCCCCAGCCATTATGTTCCATCAGCTTTTGCTAACCATCTCAGCCTGTGAAGTTCTGTGGATTTTTCGACTAGACATTTGCAACGTGAATCTCTCCCTCCTATTCCTTRCTGCAGACACTGGATCATTTTTAAGTGTTCTCAGAAATCACTGGCAACGCTGTGCTTCCCAGCAGCCGCTCCAGGAAGGTCGCAAGGGCAGCCAGCTGCCAGCTTCTCCAGTCACTCCCCGTACCATTAGGTGCCGTTGCAATGAGCATCAGCGACTGGGACGGCATTCGGGAGCCTTACGGGGTTGCCTGTGCAGAGGAGGCTTCAAAAGCAGGTAACTTCTGCGTTTTGGGTTCCTCATGGGATAGGCAGATGAGCAGAAGGCAACTATCAAACAGATGCAAAATTAGACAGAAATACAAATTTGGAAAACATTTGTAAATGAATGAGGACACTCTGGGTAAGGTTGTGAAACACAGGTGTGTGGCCAGGTGATGAAGAAAGTGTATTTACATACAGTTGACTTCCAGGACTGACATTCGCGGAAGGCGCACGCAGCTTTGGCCAGGGATGCAAAATTGCATCTGGTTTGACRAACAGTCGTTAGCACTGAATGTCAAGCGCAGTTCAGATACACCTGGAGAGGCACTACCACGAAGCTCCTTCAGAAACAGTCTGCATTACAGCAGCGGTAACATATCAAAAATGTGAAAATAACCAAATAAAACAGTACTCTTGATATTCCTTTTCCTTACTTTTAAAACTGAACTCCCATGAAACCTGCAGTTCAGCAGCTACTGAGCAAGACTGGGAAATGCCGGATAACACATTCCTGGTTTCTAGAGCACATGCAATTGATATTGTTCACAGATATTGTTCAATCAGTAATAGTTGTTTGTTTTTTAAATCTAAACTCAGATATTCTTAAATATAGAGAAATCATTATTGCCAAATGGATGTACTTAGTCTTTGACCACCATTAATCTTGGTCTTATTTAATATTATTAATACTGCACATTAAAATGATTGACTAGGCTATGCTGAAAGAAATGGCAAATAGGCACTAATGTTCCCAGCTGACCTATAATGTTTCAGGGTCACAGTTTCAACATAATTGAACATGGAGCCACACCACCTATTTAAGTATATCAGCGATTACTACGGAAGTAGGATTAATTCTACAAACTATTAATCTCTAATGATTGAACACATTGTTCACTAAGTAATTCTCCCAAAATTACTACATTCCCTCCAAAATTAAAACTGTATTTTAAAGTCTTATTTTTACAATGTACAGAACCACAGGTCAAGCTGGGTTTGAGACACTGATAAATGCCAGCGCTTTGGAGATAGTCTAGTCACAGTGAACACAAATTCTACAGGAACTTTTAACTTCTCACATCTTATTTTATTAAAAAGTACCTGGCATAGAACTTTTTACTGAAGACTATAATAGAAGTGGTACAATAATAAGTAAAAGCACTTATATAAAAAGACTACGTGATTCATTTTTATTGAGGTCCACTTAACCAAAAGTAGTTCTTTGGCTCTGCTTCTGAAGGACTAGTCAGATACTGCGTGCTGTCTTTACAACTGCAAAGAAACACTGAGTTTCCTCTGGTCCTGGTGTAAACCAGCACCTCTCTACACCTTGGGTGACATTTGAACAAAGTTTATTCACAGCCCAGATCCTGACCAGAAGTTATCATTTTGATAGCCCTGCTCTRTAACATCAGGACTGGCACATTAGTGACAAGTAGGCCCAGGGGATTTTGCCTGTAGTATTGGTTCAGGTATTGCCACATGTATTGTACATAAAGGAAGAATTCTAGCAGGTCTAAAATAAATGAGAAAAGAGAGAGAACAGATAGCCAGAAGAGCAGCCTGCCATTACATCCCTTGGCCATAAATGTTGAAGTGTCACAGACACGTTAATGCGGTGCAGACTTCTGCTAAGGTCAGGATGCTCAGTGCACGTGCCTGTGACATGACAGCATCTTCTCGTGTCTTAAGGCAGGCTGGTCAAACCTCCTACAGCTGCTGCAGCTACATGAGCTGGCAAAGCAAAGGGATTTACGAAATATCGCAGGCCCTCAGTGCTGAAATTACATCACAGCGTAGTGAATTAACGCCAGACCTCCTCGTTGGAGACGTAAGTATGCCCTGAGAGAGGAGATGATTTCTTGCAGTCCCAAGCGCAAACCACTAGTGGAAGCCCCTTCTTTCCTCTCCGGCCTAACACATGACCCACAGAACGTGCTGCAGATGGGAAACTCTCCTTTTTTGTAGATTTAACGAGAGTCATAACTTTGTAACATTTGTGTAGCATTTAGTATGACCAACAGACAACTGAAAAAAGCTCCTGTAAGCCACAGAGGACCTGTGTGTCTTACTACCCAACTGAAGAAAAAATACTAATAGTTTGTTATAGAGCCAGTTACAGTAACATCTCCTCCTTAAAGGGACCATATAAAAGGTACTGTTATTATAATGCATATGTATCATGACAAGATCTATATGTATTCTTGGGTTCTGACTTGAATTCTCACTTTTCCACTGCTATACCTCATGCTCTTCAACCAGTGGTTTCCCTACAACCTATTCTGCTGGAGACACTTTGGAGTCTCTGAACCTCTTTCTTTCCACTCCCTTCTGTGGAAAAGGCTGAAAGTATCTTCTCTTCTCTGTAGGTTGGTCCTTATTTAATGCTCAGAAAAATCACAGAATACTTGAGGTTGGGTGAGACCTCTAGAGACCCGGAGATCATCACCACCTCACCGAGAGTGGAAGAGCATCGGCAGACACTGCTGTACCTTGTGCTCATTTACTGTTGCCTGCACACATACCCCTTTGCAACCACAGAAGTAACTCTTAAAAATCGGCAGCATCGCATATCTCTGCACATGTATCTGTACCGTTAACAGTGGTGCCCGCGAGTCAGACAATGCCTTTTAACTCAACGACACTTCAGCAGGTGCCAATCTCCATTCTGAAAGACATTCCATAATTCAGTGGTGCCAAAGAGCTTTCTGAATGCGACTGTTTGGCTTTCTTCAACACGTGTTGAACAGTTCTGACATTTTCCAAAGACCCATTAGATTGCAAATATCCTGGCTGCTATATAATGTGTCTAAAATTACACTCTTCAGCAAAACACATACCAAACTGTCTTATTATGTGTCATTACTATAGTCAGTATGTCATCTCTAGCTGTACAGATGTTATCTGAGAGATCACATGTAAATTGGTCACATTCCTCAGTACCATTATTTCTGGATAGTTGAAATAATAACCAAGACACCATATTTAATTTTTTGTAGTATACACAAACCCACACCAAGCACAGACCATCCATCTAACATTGCTGGAATTTGGACCACAAACAGTTTCGTTCGGCAGTCTCAAAATGGTTTATATGTTTCCTTCAGCATATAAAACATCAAACATGATCTTTATTTAAGCTCCACGGGTTCCTGTCCTTCCACAATATTATCCTTCTCAAGCACTGAATCTAGGGAGCCAAAAGGCATTCCCCAGCTCCCAAGTGCACACCTTGGCTGTATTCAGGCTACACAACACCATTCAATCTAGCTCCCTTTAGAAGGAAAATCCAGACCATGCAGGGAGCTACAGGGGGCTCAGATAGCTTAGGTTTTCTTCACCAGATCTTCAAGGGACCAGGAGTGCGCAGCACACCATGAAGTTTAGACAGCGTGTCTTAGCACCAACAAGTACTCCCTGCCTGAAGAGAGCTTTACTACTGTCTTACTCTTGCTCACCAGCTGCAACATAAGTCTAAATCCTCTGAAGCAGCAGTACGAAAAACAAGAAGTTCCCTTTTGCATGTGGTCCTTCCTGCCCATCGCATTTGCCTTCCCAAAGAGACAAAATTTTCACCTAAAACTTTCCAAATGCTTGTCTCACCACACATTTCTGGAGTGCTCTAGCTGTAACACAGTCCATAGTTGTCTGCCCTACACCCCTCCTTCCTACTCCTTTGTCTCTCTTTACACTCCTGCTGTTTCTCCTGCTGGTCCTGGTCCTGGTCCCATGCAGTGTAYGGAAGTGGCAACCATCAACAACTCAAAATTGGGAGCAGATACATAAAACTCAGATCTGGTAAGTGAAGGCAGTGGGTCTGAATTCTCCCTTAGACTGGGTGACAAATGCCAGAAGCCAACCGGATTGTAACTCTCAGCTCAGCGGCACAGCTCAAGTGCTCCAGCACCAAAGAACAGCTTCATGCTGCTGTTGCGGTCAGGGCTGAGAAGGGCAGGAAGAAAAGGGAGGGGGAAAGACTGAGCTTCCAYTGCAAAGACAGTGGTTTCTGCCACAACCCATCCATCTTCCCCCTTTGTCAGCCAAGCGCTTCGAGATGCGTTCCCATGCTCCATTAAGCCAGATGGAATCGGCCTGGAGTTGACCTGCTAATGCAAAGACATCATATTACTCTAAAAGAGACAATTCGTTACAGGACGGTGCGTAGGCCTGCAAACTGTCCGATATGAGAACAGTCATATCCCGGTTAATCAACTATGCCCACTTGTTGAGCGGGCTCCATCTAGGCTGTGCAACAGTGAGCACAGGAGAATAAAATGCTGCTGTAAGATACCAGCACCTCCGTGCAGCAGTATGAGGGCCTGCAGCAGACAAAAAATAGCTTCAGTTGTGAACACCTCTAATCTTGTTTTTTAAATAAACCCCACTATGCAGATAAACTACAGGCTGCCATTCACCCCTGACACACCCAGATGAGGATCTGTTCCTCCTGCAACTGAAGCTTCACACCAGCTACCGCATCTGAAGCCTGACTGCTCTCCCAGATATTAGAGAAGGGACTACTGAGAGGAACCATCCGCTCGGACCGACCCTTACTCCAGCACTGGCTACAGCAGTGCCTCTCCCAGGGACACGCAAAGGAGATGGCCATGCTCCCAGATCCTTCGACTGTATCAAGGCCCCTCTTTTCCACCCTACCAGTCCAGCTTTTCTGCTTTTGGAGTCTCCTCCTTTCTCTCCCTCAATTTTGCAGCTGGCACAGCTCTCTTCCATGCTAGGATTGAATGTGACCTGCGCTTCTCCRTACCACAGTCTGCAGCTCCAGATTTGAGGAAAGAATACATCCAGAAGCTGATGATTCATGTGCTCCCTTATAATCCTGCTCCCAAATGGCCTCCCCCTCTTTCAGGGTCATTATTATTAATGCCAGTGGAATCAGAAATACTAAAAAAGCCCTGAAATAAATGGGAAGAAGCAGTAGTACTGGAGGCAGGGCTGCATCTAACACTAAAAGCAAGAGCATGGAGTACCAACATCACTATTTAAAAGAAGAAAAGAAGGACAGGAGCCATGGGACAAGGAGTGGTCCTTTTTTAAGCAACTTCTAAGGAGCAATGGCAGCTTTGCTTTGCTTCTAAGAGCAAAGGCARCTGCAGCAGCTCTGTTAATCTGCTGTTTGGTGCCTGCTGTGATGACGYGAGGCAACGTACACCACTTCTGGCTTCTTGGGACATCCCAGCACAGCGCAAAATGCCATCCTTCACACAGCCGCGACTACATCACTTCTCAGGAATGGAGCAGCAGTGCCAACGCAAAGAGCAGCTACTAACACCAGAAAACTGATCTGCAGTGACACTAGGGCTCTCCTGCACTCATACGCTTTGCCATGTGCCTACCTACATCGACCAGCTTAAAACGTCAAGTGAGAGGGAAAAGGTAAAATATAGATGGCAACAGGTGCCCTGGGCGCTTTTAGTCTCTGCATGCCCACCTCAACACAGGACAAAAGCAATATTCTGCATTGAAAGGGTGAACAGGCACCTCCATAATGAAGAAAGGAGTTTCCAGGCCTCCTGCTGGCAGTCAGCCAAAGAGGGCTATCAATGAGATACCCCAAACATGTCTGAAGTGTTTCTAATGCTTRGGTCTGGCCCAGCACGTGGTTAAACATAGTCACTGCTCTCTCCAGCTTTTGCCTACCTTTAGATTCCTATTATTTTTCTCCCTACAGCATGGAAACGAGACTGAAGCAAAGACTGTGTGCGGGTGCTGCAACTTGGCATCGTCTGAAACGCCTGCTCATTTGATCAACTGCCTATCAGCAGAAAAAAACCCTCAACAACTGTAATATTTAACTAATGAATATGGAGACAGAGATATACTTGCACACAAGTTTTTGCCYGAGCAACCAAAAAAGAGGACACTGTCGAGCAACTGATCAAGAATGTAGGTCACGGCTGTAGTCACTTTTACATAAAACTTTAAAACTAATTATTACACGTTACTGGGGAAGGAGACAAATTGAGATCCGCTTCATAAAAAATTGAAGACAGGCAAAAAAAATTTTTTTGCACACAAGATGACGACCAACTATTATAATTTGTCACTGGTTCAGCACTACAGGAAACCAAACATCATTATTTATGAACAAATATTTTGCTTAGCAAAGATATATATGATGTAGTAAATTACAATAACTTTTCTTAAGCTATAATTTCCACTCTTTTCTAATAGTATATTGTAGCAAGAAATAATTACATTGTCTGGATAACGCTTACTTAGCTTTTAAAGAACAATTATAACAGCCCAAAGAAACACATGAGTTGAATTCAAAGTTAGCCGCCATAACTTCTACCAAGAACTTGTCAGAAGCAGCAGCTCTTCCAAATGAAGGACAAGCAATAACTGAGTTTAGCAAGCAAAGAAAAAATGCATTGGCAATGCCCATTTCAGCTTGAAGATGGCAAAATCTAAACTCACGTGGCAGAAACTATCAATAGACAAATCCCTAACAGTAAGTTACAGCCATTTCAGCCTCACTACTCATGTAGAGAACAGCCGTCTTCAGCAAGCCAGACACACACTCCTTCCCGTTCCACTCCACACCAATTCTCCCAGCTTATCTTTCCTTGGATGTACTGCGATAGAAAATGTAAGTGCAGAAAAGGCTGATTTACAGAAACATGAACAGTTTTTAAATCTACAAAGTTTAGTACTTGCTATTAGTTTCAAAAATAGCATCTTTGGAGAAAGTACTAGCCACAGGAAAAATAAAACATTTACATAAAGTGTCTAAAATACAAATTTGCCTTTTACTACACCTGCTTTACATTTGCCTACTTTATTTATCATTTGTGGTTTTCCACAGTCCACTGGTAGGTTGCTGTGTCCTTGTTCTTGCTTGTGTTCAGAAAGATTCAGGAAGCTAGCTGGCTCATTTGGGGAAAAAAAAGAAAAAATTAGAGGAAAGCACAAGGACGCTAATGAGATTAATGAGGTCTGTCTGGTGTACAATATTACTTCGCAAAAKCCTGAGATAAAGCCAACTGCTGCAAAAGGAACATAAAAATACRAACGGTTTTGTGAAATACGTGTATGCATGCAAACAAAATGTGAAGCACCCCAAAAGCTCTCCTGATCCCTGACAACGCTGCAAARCGGTATTCAACAGCAGCTCTGGGAACGCGGTTGTAGACGTGATCGCATTTTACCCAGGCTGGTAAGTTCGGAATATTTTACATTTTGCCTAATGACAACCTAAGAAATAAGTGGGCAGAAAGACTAAGGGCATTACTGCCCAACCTTTAAAATAACATGAAAGACAAGTTTCTCTTTAATTGATTATAAATGTTAAATAAACATCTAAGCTAGAAATAACTCTCCTCCTTTATTCATTTTGTAGATTTTACCATTCAAATCTAGCTTTCCTTGAAAAAATACTTCCTTACTGCCTCACTTACAGTGATCTATTAAAATCTATTAAAATAAAAAATTAAAATTTTTTTTTAATTTGAATTCCTCCAACTTCTAAAATAAAACCTAATTTTTCCTGTAACGATGCATACTTTTCATTAAATAAATTGGTAAGCAGTTTTGATACAGGGAACAAACACAAGCATCACTTTATTTCCTCCCCTGAGAAGGCCACGTGAACTTCTACTTTTCTACATAAACCACACAAAACCCTACTATTCATTTGTGTCTCTTGTACTGTTCAAACTTGGAGCAGGAGCAACACCTTTTGAGCCTAGGGCGATGGCATCCACGGTCCCACACGCCTTCAGGGCACTCGAGAAATCTCGCATCCCTTCTCGGAATTTCAGCTCAATAACAAGTGAATACCCAAACATGTTTTTAGCTCCGCTCTTACTCCACGGGCTAAGCTCTTTCTCCCTGGGTGAGCCCTTGGACCTCGCTAGCACKTTTTCCCATCCGAAGGGTCTCTGTGACCTGCCTTGCCCCTGCGCTGGGGCAACGAACGGCTCCTGTCAGGATGAGCGATGTGCTCTCTGCAGGATTTCAACGCCTGCTGAGAGCAGGTCAGAAGCAAAACCCAGCCATACATTCATAATATCACCAGCTGCTGTTTAAGAAAAGGTCGGAAGCATTTGCTGCCCTTGCAGCCCACAGGAAGAGCAAATAGCTCCCCCTTAGCATCACGTAAGTCCAAGGGTAAGGAGTCATCCCTTAATTGCACACAGCTATTTGCCGAAAAGTGTGTAGCAGCA
Organism: Casuarius casuarius; assembly: GCA_003342895.1. Classification (NCBI taxonomy): domain Eukaryota; kingdom Metazoa; phylum Chordata; class Aves; order Casuariiformes; family Casuariidae; genus Casuarius; species Casuarius casuarius. The sequence goes on along the minus strand of PTFA01000066.1, from coordinate 2,558,505 downwards.
GCCTTCTGATGAAAACACTGAGAATTACATGCGCTGCATTTGGATTTATAAGGATAAACTCCAAAATAGGTTTTCCCCAGATGAAAGAGAAACAAGTTTTAGATCCAAACCCACTCCGATACAAAGTCCAGAAGCAAGTCAGATTGCGCAAGTCTGATTTTTGAAATTCCTGTTTCCAGGAACACCTGACCCGGTACTTCCTTGCCATCTATCACAGCGTAAGGTGACCAGGGAGCAAATTAAGCAAAGGCCACACTAACAACTGCATTCAAATATAACCATTAAGGAACTATGAGCAGAAAGGACCTAGAGGTACAACTGGACTTACAGGACCAGTACCAAAATCAAATTGTTTATTGCCTTTAAAACTAATCATAGAGCTATTTTATAACTCTAAATGGCACTTCAGAACCGACAGGGTAGTTGCAGTGTTTTGCAGCGGCTGCCTTCACGTGTCTGTCAGCCCCCAAATACAGCGTTGAGGCCAAAGGACAAACAAACCCTACCTGATGCATGTGACAAGGCAGGCAGGCACAAGGGAAGAAAGCAATTTTATTTTACATTCCTGAAAAGAAACTGAGTACAGTATTTGCTAGCAAATGACCCAAGGAAAACAGACACGAGCATGCTTCTTTTGCAGAATTCCTCCCCTTTATATACCAAGGAAGCCCTAGAAACTCAACACCCGTGAGCTCATACGCATATTACAAACTGCCCTCAAAGCAAAATGACAGAAAACGCTGTGAGTTGTGTTCTATCAACAAGCATCATGCACAGGAATGGCAGACTGCTTTCTCTTCCCTTGTTTTGGTGTGCCAAAAGAAAATTTGAAGTTCAGAATGTTGAATGTGTTTTTGAAACTTTTCTAATACAGTATTTTTTACAATAACCTGTAAATATTAAAATGCTAAATTAAAATGATAAAGGCATTCAGCCTTCTTTTGGGCTTTTAACAAAGTTCTCTGGAATTAGAGCACAGACTTGCATCTTTGCAGAAGCAACGATGTTTCGGRGCGAGGCAGCTGGTTTTTGTTTTAATTTCTGTTTGGAAGGTACTTTCTGAGCATTTCTGTTGTCAGTGTTGCTATGAAACAATAATTCTACATGAGAAAATGTCCAAAGAGAGTGATAGTCCTCTTTCCCAAGCATTTGGTTAGCTGGGAGCTATGTCTGCCATTGGCACATCTGCACAGTACTGGCACATCTGCCTCGACAGTGAACCAAATACCAAACAAGGCATCTATCTGGAAATCAACAGTGATTTTTTTTTTAATGTGCCACTTTTGGGCTGATGTGATCGTATAAGGAATGCCTATCTGCATACGAATTCATATATCAAGTCTTCATACATCAAGCATAAACATTTCTCCAAATTCACAATCTGAAATGTGCTACTGGTTGGGACTAGGCACTTGCCTAAGTACGTTCCAAAATTAAGCTATGGTGAAAAACACCTTTTGGGGGCTGGTGGGAAGAGATGGACAGGAAATAACTGCACCTGTAAATCGGGGTTCCTGGCCAACTTTGAAGCAGTCTGTTACCCACATGGTGAAACCAAGCTGCTCAAGCTCCAGCAACCTTCCAGAAGCAGCATCGCACCTGTCAGTGACACTTCCTTTCCTCTAYACAGAATTATTTGACACGCTTATGTATTCTCACACAAACATATCCAAAGTACGTCACTAATTTGATCTCTTCAGAGAAGCAAACATTTCATATATAAAAGAAAAAGCCCTGTATAAACTTGTGACACCAGGTTATCTTTTAGAATTATAAAGTAACATATGGCAGTATTATCAGCATTGCACGACCAGCTCATTCTTATACGTGAAAGTCAGTGAGATGAAGACTAAGGAACAATAAACAAACCCAGTCCAAGTGCGACTCAAGCACAGGGTCTAAATACGGGTGCTCAGTTATACCAGCTAAGGAAAACAGACTGAATCAAATGCTGTCACTTTTACAGCCCTAAAATACCTACACCAGAATGCACCAGCAAATTCTTCAAACGGTTTTACATCCCTCATTTTTATGCAGCATTTTCAAAGCTTCCTTATAGCTTTTTTTTYCCAAACACATCAGATATGCTCGCCATAGATAAAACTTCTCCCTCAAATAATTTCTGTTACAAGGAAGTATCAAAGGTCAATTGCAGCCAAAGCTGATGCTTCTAATAAAACCGACAGAAAGCTCAACTGGCAATTGAGGCTGTAATCCCACAACTCAGGGACAGGTTAGGAACAGAATTAATTACAATTGTCAAGTCCTGCTTCAAGAAACCAGAGCATAGCAGCTAATGCTAATACACACACATATGAGGCACAATCTAGTGATTGCATCCAGTGACTGTTCCTACTGGCTGCCGTAACTTCTGAATCGCATTCAGCAAACCTCCTATGGAAATCTCTGAAAATTTATAGATGGGTTTTGTTGGTACTTCTATAAAAGTAATCAGTATATTAAAAGCTCATAAAGGTGACACTCCCCAGAACATAAACCTTCATCATGAGGCTGCTTTTGGAAGATATGTTGGTAACTTAGCATAAACATACAATATAATCAAYTTAGGATGAGTGTGTAGGGAAGGCAGAGCAGAAGAAGAGTAAAATAAACAAATAAAACAGTATTTTTGTTTTTTCTCTACAAGCTTCTCCTCCCTTCCCCCAAGGATCTCAGTATAACTACAGCAATATGTCCACAGGGCAAACTCTATCCAACAAAGGTGAAAAGTAAATTTCAGATTAGCAACTCTGAAATCCTCCTTAGAGTAGCTGTGATATCTGCTTAGTTCAACAGGCCTGGTTTTCAACACCCAGCATCGGTCTCAGAGAATCCAGTAGCTGGGGTCTGGTCCGCATTAACAGAAACATCCTGYGCTATAGACCGCTATAGTCCACCTGATTGATTGATTTCCCAGCAGACAAAATTAGAGATGACATGCAGAAAAAACAAAAGCAAAGACAAGAAATACACTGGCCTTATGTTTTTTGAAAGGTACCTTATATTTTTCAAATGCCTCACACATTAATTGGTTATGGAGAACTTCATCTCCAGATAAGTTACATGTTAGAAGAGCAGACAGTTACAGACATAATTCACATTTTAAGAAAGGTCAGAGCAACTTTTTGTATCAGCACATCTTAGAACGGCATGGATTTAGGGATCCACAGACTTCACACAGCCCGGAAATCCTAGAATCAGATTATCCTTTTGCTCATGCTGATACCAAAGCCTCTATTACAGGCTTAAAGTCATGCAACCTGGAGAGTATCGCCCTTTTGCTATGAAGCTTTTGCTTTCCAGGGGAACACTCACACAGGGAGACTTCCGCCCTGTCCAATATTCTCCCTTTAGAATTCATTTCAGTAGCGCAGGTKGGAGATGTAAAAGAAGAAGAAAAAAAAAGAAAAAAAAAAGGCTCCCCAGCCAGAGGAGATTGGGAAAATATCCCAAAAAACTTCAAATTTTATCACATCTGTGAGTTACTCACTTAAAAGGGGCTGGAAACTTAACTAAGCTACAAATATTGGTAAGAACTGATGAGCCTACAAGGTATGGCCCGTCATGAAAGGCCATGCCGTTTCTGCCTACGGTTAATGGTTCTTCCATGAACCAACCACAGCTTATCCTCTACTATAAAGCTTATCTACATACTCCTTATGTCTTATCCTGGGAGAATAAATGGCCAAAGTCACTCGGTGAAATAACACCACGCTACATCAATGGGTCACTAATGCCTCAAACAGACTTGCATAGATCCCGAGTAAGAACGGGAATTACACGACAGAAAAAAAGAAAATGGACTGGACTTACTACCTTGAGTTTCTCTCCCACTTCAAGGAGGATAGAGTCAGAAAATGTCAAGGAAAGCGAGCAAAACTCTTGGATCCTCTGCCCCATGCTTGTCTTCCAAAACACACCATCCTTTGTATTTCCAGCTTCCAGCAGCGAGATAAAAGAACAAGACGGTCCTGGTCATGCCTCTCCAAGGCTGCTGCCAGACACCTTGGCCACTCCAACAACACAGGAACTTAAAAGTCCCAAGTCTAACTGCAAGCTCTACATTTTGGAGCTACCACYGAGCTGGGTAGAAGCAAGAGGAGACTTTCCATGTCTTTACCAGGTTATACATAAAGGCTTGTGGGGAGAACCCTGAAAAATTTAGTATTTATAGCAGAGCTTTAATCCCTGATCTATTAATGAAATAAATGGTAATTAAAAGTGTATATTAAATACATGTATATTTCTAATATACACGTATATTTCTAATACATTTCCCATGAATAGTGGAATATCATGAAGAAAGAAAATGACACAAATATACACATCTATTTTACCTTCCTCACCCAGCTGACGGATGTTATTGCTCTGTAGACAACAGAGTAATTTGCAACTTTATTTAGTCATATGGGAATTATCTAACCGTAAATTGTGCAATTCAGGCAATTATTTCTGTTCATGTATCATCAGCTATTTAGGAAAACTACTCTTCGTCCTTCTACCTCAAGCCGGCCTTAAAGCAGTTTATGGGACAACACCACCTTGCCCTGATATCTTGTTATAAGCTTTTCTAGAAATGGCTTGCTCTCTTGCTGTACTCCATGACCCAGCCTCTTCCCTGAGCTTCTCCACGGGATACATCCACCCAAGCCCACTTCCTACCAGCAGTCCAATGGAATGAGATCCTGCCCTTGACGCCATCCATCCGCTAAACTGCAGCAACTTGGACTGCATCCTGCTGCTGCAACCAACCAGGTTGGTGCAAGGACGGTGACTTACCTGCCTCACCTTCAACAGTTCAGTGACTCAAGAAGTATGTCTTCCCAGTCAAAACACAARCCCAGCATAATGACTAGAGCAGGCCAAAATTTGGGGTCGCGGTTTTAAATGTAGGCATRAGAGGATGGAGAAATGTTAGTTTAATATGAGAGAGGACTCTAACGCTTACAAGAGTAGTGAACTTTTCTCCCTGTTTTCTTCAGACAAAGCCCATCCTGTGCAGTTTCTTGGGCTTTAATTTTGAAAGAGAAAAGCAGTGCTTTTATTAGCGTTGGGGCTTTTATACTCCCTTCTTTAGGATGAACATGCATTATAGATAGAAATAAAAATACGTGCTGATGACCATAGTATGACTAATTGGTTTTCTACAAAGTCCTACCACAAACCTAAGAATTCAAAGAGAAACTGGGGGAGGACATGATTAATTATACATATGAAATCATTTTACTACAGAAATATAAAAAATATATATGTTCTCATTAAAATGATAAACCCTTACCCCAAGCTAACCACTAAATATACTACGAAACCAGTGAATCAGCATTTACTTCAGGCAAATTCTCAAACATATCTAATGAGGTGAGAACTTAAAATACAATTAAATTCCCCTTATTTTCATAAAGGCTCTTAGCTCAGCATATCGCCATTCTGAAGCTGCTGTATTCAGAATTTGCTGAAATCAAGAACCAAGTTCATTGGGACTTAGCTAGGCCTCTGGCTAAGTACGCTCACCAGGAGGTGAAAGGTAAAACAAATTTCACCTCATCAGCAACCAGAAAATGCTTCAAATTTAATTTCATTAGCAGAAAATAAACTTCAGGCTTTAAAAGCTGGCATAAGGAAACTCATATATAGCAAGGAAAGTAAACAATGTGTAGGAAAATTTGCAAGAAAATTGCATTGCCTCTGACCTCTTATAATTTCAGTTCTTTCTACTTCTTACAGGAGTTTTTATCCTCAAGCCTTGATACTTCTTCGTGGCAAATTTAAACAAAAAACAACTGACTCAGAGCTATGTTTTTTCTGTACCTCATATGATTGGCAAGATTGTGATTACAGCCACAGCACAAGAAATATCTTCCAGCATCAAGTTTTCAAATYATCCAGCTTATATCATTACAAAGGGGTTAATTAGGGTTAGGGTTCATATTCTGCAGGTCCTACTCAGCTCATACTCTCCTCCTCAGCAGTTGCACGTAMTCAGCAGCTCCAAGCACCATCAGCTCCCTGGAGAGATGGAGACATCACAGAGCAATGACAAGAGGAACCAYCATCCTTAATTCCTAACTTGTAAGAAAATAATGTGACTGTGTCCATCTGCTTTTTAGCTGATAACATGAATCCTACCCTCGTGTAAGTGAAGCTCCCACTTCGACGAATGCTTTGAAGGATCTTATCCCCTCCATTGAAAATACAGGCAGCACAGGAGGACCAGGCCCCTGCCTTGGCGACCAAAGGCGAGTGCCTACAGTCCGATGCGTGCAGCTGGACTCCCCATGCAGAGTAAGCCTCAGTGCTCCCTAGGTGAGATAAGATGGAGGGATTTACTTGGTGTATGCAAAACACCTTCTGGCCGCAAACCTCCCCAGCCATTAAAAATTACAAGCCTGAGCTCAATTACGAAGTTATTATATAAATTTTGTTTATTAAATTACACATTTTTATTGTTGCTCTACTGCCTATTGACAGAAATGAAGTTCAACTCCAAGCAAAGAATCACCACTCCATGGCTATGTGCCTGGATCCAAGCCTGTTTAGAGACCAAGAGTTAGGGTCCAGTCTTGCTGTTATTTTAGGATGCCTGCGCTAAAATCTGTAAGGCATGTAGACACTGGAACCAGGTTGAAATTAGCTACTGTTGACACTAAGGCCAATATAGCTGTAACAACCGTCTTCAAGTTCAGCCTGCCTGAACTCCTTACTGCCGCAGGTTATTCTGTGAATAGTGTAAATGTACATCTGTGCAAGCTGTAATCACACGTCTCAGCAAGATAATACAGATGTATGCTCGGTGAGGATCAGAAACGATTTCACGAGATTATAGCATGGTAAAGCCAGCTTAATAAACTTAAGAACGGGGAGCTCTGGGAACTGTATCTGATCATACATCTGGCTTTTTGCTCTTCTTTCAAATAATGGTATTTCCTTGGCTGTAAGGAAGTCATATGGGATAACAGACTTTCAGACTTCAGCGATCTCTTATTTTTATATTTGCTAGAAAAGCTCAAGCTAATCGTGCATGCAAGTCTGACACACCCAAACAAAACACCTTTTTCTATGTTGAAATGAAGTGTGCCATGCTCACTGAGCAACCGCACGAGTGAAACAATATACCCTTTATGGAAATCTGGGCCTCTAAGGAAATCACAGAAGGGAAGAAAAACCCAAGGATTCGACTGAGACTAACAAAAATCCAGGGCAACATTTACACGTCACACAAGCCCATTCAATCTCAGGGTTGAATGCTGTCTAAAGCTGCGTAGTTCTACTGTTGCTTCCACTGCCAGAGGTCTCTATGGATAGTGCATTTGTTTTGCCGCTGCTGTTGTAAGACTGACTTCACACTGAGGTTTTGCCGAATAAAGTGGCATGATTTATTTCTGCAGAGATGTAAATATTGAAAGTACTATCTACTGAAGATGAATATTGGCTCTGAGAAGCAGAAAGTTATTCCCCAAGCTGTCTCTCTGCCTAACATGTGCCATAAGTCAAATTATGGAAATGGAAGATCTTCATCATAAAGTACATGAAGTATTAATACTCACTTAACAGTACCGAAGTAGAAACAATGATTTTAAATGAACTCAAGTTTCACGAAAGCTTCTGACTGCCAGACCTTAAAACTGAAGAGCTCTCTTTAACTGAGAAGTAAATATATGTGAACAATTTGGCAATATATACTTGTTCTCAGTGACATTTAATATAGACTCTGAGAAGGTGTTTTGAGCACTGAAAGCTGAAACCATAATATTTTTAATTGCACAGAACAATTATAAACACTAAGAACTTCTGAAACTTCACGTGTCCCTACCTTACTGAAGGAGTTAGTGATTCTGCACTGTACCCCAACAGCCATTACCAAAACCAGGCACAGAGACCTGGCAGAAGGGGACAGTTAATCTGCAAGGAGAAAACTGCCCCGCTGAAAGCCACTGCAGGAATTCTGCACAACCTTCTCTAAAGCATGTCAGCCTCAGAGTRTTATTTTAGGAATGAGATCAGTTTTGTGCCCTCTGGGGCTAACTCCATTTTCTACAAACTATAGAGAACTTGTCTATACGTATTTTAGTGCATATGCTTCTTCCACAAAACAAGTCACAGCACTGCAGTTCAGAGATTTTAATAAACAGCTTCATTGTCTCAAACTAATGTAACTTCAAAATATATTATGTACCAGTGAATACTAATTTCCTAAATTCAGAGAGGTGCAAATAAAGGAGATCATCATTTTCCTACAAATAGCAGACCAAAACCCTCCTAAAAATCTCCATCATCAGGGAGTCTACCAACATCAGGGGCAGGTGCCCRCTGCCGAGACCACTGACTATCACAGCCATGATCATCATCTGGCAATTTCTTGACTGCACCTCTTGCCTCTAGGCTTAGATTGTAAAGTCTTCTGAGCTTCTCAGACCTGCGTCTGTCTACCACTGATCCTAATCTGGTGACAGATAATAAACAGGAGAAATTAGTAGATGACCTCTCTTGCTCTGTGCCACTGTAGGTTATCCCTACTCGAATACAGTATGTTTAGCTAACACAGCAAGTTTGGAGCAATTGATTATGGTCTACCTCATCTATTTAAAACATAACGTTCCTTCGGAAATAGATTACTATAAAATGAGGAATCACAAATAGCTTCTAAAGTAAGATCAACAAAGCTGGGCTGAACACTCAAGGCCTCTTAGGCGACAGAAAGCAGCTGAAGATGCAGCTAGTCCACTGGAAAATCAAAGCACTTTGAAATCTGACAAATTTGGAGCAGAGGAAGCAGTGTTTTCCCAAATACACAATCCAGACACACATACTTAAATATGCAAATCATAACATCCTGAACGCAGCCCCACTTAACAACCTGAATAGCTACTTGTGTGTTTTTAAACAATTAAGCCAACGTATACCACACCGAACAGCAGCTCACTCCCACTGTGATGCCTRCGAACCAAAAGTCTGTAAGGAGGAAAGCTGTGTTGATAGAAAATGTCCAAGTCTGAAAGCACAGGCAACACTGACCAGCTTCATCCCTCCGTCTAAACCACATATGCTATTTAGACATGATCGCTCGTGAAAATGCTGTGGTTTCAACAGTCACATTCAACCAAGAGATAAGAAAGAATACGTACATATAGGTATGGGGAGACTTTTGGAGAGCACTGCAGGGATTCAAACAAATCTTGGACCACTCTCAATAATTTGAGTATTTTAGCAAATCCTAAGGCCAATTAGCATTTATACAGTTTGTGCATGCAAGCCCGCACAACAAAAAAAAGATTTATGCCGAGCTGGTGCCTACAAAACAAAGGAAAAGGAAACAATTCCTCTATCAGGTTACTTGCCAAGAGAATCAGTTTGAGACCTCTCATGCACCTCCCTGACTGAGTTCACAAGCTTCCAACGCGACTGATCGACGTATTGACTTGTCTCGACTAACTGTGCGCACCCCGCACCCCGCACCCTCCTCCCATCATGTCCTTGAATGTTTCATTAACTCCATCAGGTTTTGAGCTCTTTGTGCGAGCCAGCAGAAAACAGCCAGTGAGAGACCACTTTATTTGATAGCAGACGACCTTATTTCTCTTTTCTTGTTCGAAAGCTATCTTATTTGCTGTTTCTAGAGTAGAAATTTGCCAGAGCTCTATCTGTGTTTTCACCTTCTTCTTCTGCCAACAGAGGACTCCCTGCATGGCAAACTGCCTTTCCTCCCTGCTTATTACACACCTTATCCATTTGTCCGATCTACAATTTTCTTCCCTAAACAGTCTCTGAGAGTTTGGTTCAGGCCCTCATRTACTCAAATTTCCTCAAAACTATCTATTAGGATTTGTTCCTGTTTTATGAATGACCCCTGCAATGCACATAAGTTGTGCAAGGAAAGTAAGACCATGTCTCGGCACGGAACATGTGCATRAGCAGCAGCGCATGCAGCTTTGCACCGGCACCCAGGCACAGGCAGCTCATCACAGCAGTGCATTTGCACTTCCTCCAAAATTCTTATTTTCCCTGATTGCTGGACAATGGAATACTTCTGCACTTCTTAATTTTTTGAGAAATTTCATGCGCGCATGTACACGTGCACGCTTGATGGTAAATACGGCCTTCTTTATCAACTGACAGGATGCATTGGTATTTGCATCACTTGCTTGTATCCATAACTCCACCACAATCTACCATGTATATGCAAACTTTTTTTTTTTTTAAAGCAATTTGATAAAAACTTTATGTTCAGAACTCTGGGATAACAGTCTCTGGCTATTCTTGAGAAGTTTCTCTGTGAGACGCAGAGAACAGCTGTGGACTGCAATTTTTGTTATTATGGCTATGCCTGTACAGAACAAAAAGAACAATAAAWATGTGAAACATAATTTTAACTCATAAAACGCAATGAGGTATTAAAAATGCAAATGTTGGAGCATTTTACAAATTCGCCTTCTGCAGATCTCAGCATTAGGAATATCAGGATGGTCAAACGTCACAAAAAATTCTTTTCTTAAAGTCTAAAGTCACACACTTCCAATAAAACACATGCCATTAATTTTAGTGGAAGTGACAGTGACTGCAGGTTGCCAGCACATTTCTAATCCAGCCCTTTTTTTCACTTGCTTTGAGCTCTCAGAGCATTTCGATTACTGAGCTAATACTTTGTTCAGATCAGAAAAMCTGCTGCCTGGGGCCTTCTCCTCACCTATGCCACCACGAACCTGGTCCAGCCATTTTTTTTTTTTTTTAATGAGGGTAGAAATCTTGTATTTTGTCCCTCTCTCCCTAGACCTGGTTCCCTGTTCACAACCGCAGGCATGCGGGAAGGATCCCTGCTTCCGTGCTGCTTGGGGGGATCGGCAGCGCTGTGCCTTCCCACCCCAGCTCTGCGGGGTAGGGAAGCCGGAGAAGGCTGGGGGGCACGCTTTGCCCCCACCCTACCGACGGCAGGGGGGCTTAGCCTGCCGCAGCCTTGGGAAGTATGCAAAGGGCTGCTTTTTCCTCGTTATGGAATTTGTCTCTTTAAAAAGGAATCTAAAATATTTAGCAAACGTACACCCTTCTATTACGAGGCCGTTTGCAGCCACTCTGGTCATCGTAAGAGCGGGTATGGCATGCTGACCAAGAACCGCGTTGGCGATACCRAGCGCCTGATCCGCGGAGGTGCTCAGGGTCCAAAGCTCCTTACGAGAYGACCAGGAGCTCCACGTGACCACCAACGCTGAAGCAAAAATCCTGTGTGCCTCCACAGAGTTAAACAAATATTAGGACACCTCAATTACCAACTACTTCGGAAAAGCAGATCCTCGGTGTAACACTGAGCACAGATGGATTCAGGCATCTGCAGCTAGGTGCTACTGGTTATGAGAAACTCTTTTCTAACGTTGGCCTCAAAATGCGGAGCAGGGAAAAGGAAGCTCATAATGACTGCACTTTTCTCATCAAGTATGCAATTAGGCAGCAATCCACACTCGGCAGACTGCAAGGGCACTCCTCCGATGGAGCACTAGCGCTTATTTAGGAATACGCCATGTATAAACCGTGTTTTAGTTGATGTAAGTGATGCTTTGGACAGCAATAAAACAGTTAAACGCATGTAGCCGACTCGCTCTCCAGCACTCTCGCTTACTGCGACTGAGGCCTTATCTTTTTAGCCAGACAGATCATTAATTTTCCTAGGTGTTTATTATCCACATGAAGTGTCCTATTCCTCTGGTATCAAGTGTTTTATATCTGTGGCTTCGCCTGTGTGAAATCAGTAAGATGACCAAAGACCTTGATATTATCCTGATGTTATTATTCAATATGACATCTCTATGCCTCGGTCTCCTGAGCATAGTAAAAATAGTTTTATAGTCAATTTTGCTGCCAAATAAATCAAGCCATAATCCTTTTACCCCTCCAAAATCCACGTTTTTTTTTCCTAGGGAAGTCTAGGTACCAAAAGACATACTATACGACTGCCTACTAAACTTCAGACTTCCAAGGTAGATGATGAATAGCTACAGTTTATTAGATAACTCAACTTACTATATATGCCAAATCACATAAAATCTTGAGATTTTATTCTTAGATGGTCTGCAATTTGTGAGAGTATGCTCTTTTTCGAAAGACTGTGCTTTTAATGTTAAAAGCCAAGGATGACAGTTCTATCCGTTAACAAAAACGTAAATTTTCAGAGAAGTGGCAGGTGGCCACATGTCATGTTAAATTGGTAGTAAATCTTGYTTTTTTCCTGGTGCGCTCTGTAAGCTTTGTTAGATACATAAAACTTTGGAAGAGCAAGTATAACAGAGAAGCAGTGTATACTTCATCCATACAGTGTAGATTTCTTTTTTCTTTTTTTTAAACACATACTAATAAGTACTTCTTTCCCTGCAGTGACATGTCAATCTCCRTGAGCTGTCACTTCAAATAGTTTGGCTTACAGTTACAGCTTAATTTCACACGCTTCCTTCATGTTACTCTCAGCATAACTGGGACTTACCTTTGCTGGTATCTTGCTTTTAGCCTTCGATCAGCTGCAACAATTTTGAGGACAATTAAGGCTTTTAGGACGTACAGTACATTCATATTTAGTTTCTTTCTCCCTCCTTTTATTTGCATTAGCTATAAAGATACCTTTCAGTTTGGAGGCACTGTTCAAAGAGAAGTGAATGAATGTACTCGGTCAGTTTTGGAGCAAACCTTTGCTCCTCTCCATGCTAACGGTATTTTTCATCTCTTGGGCGATCCTTTTAAATTGAGCAACTTCGTAAGGAGGCTCGAGGTCTGCCTCTAACATGAAGACGGAGAACAAGGCTCCGTATATGAGCTAAACAGCCTCGCTCCTTTGCTGTTTTCCCCTCCCAGAGTACAGCACTAGCTATGCACCTGGGAAGCAAATGCTATCATGGTATGGGAATGACTTAGGCTCTGCAATCAGACACACATTTAATGCTCCAGATTTGGGGGGGGAATAACGGTATTTTTGCTCATCMCTGATCCTGCGCACCTGTTCAGTCTCCTCTGGGAACCAGTCCGTGCCCATCTCTTCAGCTCTCCAACAGCCCCACTCTGCAGGGCCCTTATCCTGCAGGGCCTGTGGCCCCTTCCCTGGCCTTTCCTGCACAGTGGGATATGGCGAGGCCAACCAGACTTCTTCCTCCTGTCCCCGAGACGGGATCTGCACTGATTTCAAAGAAAAAGTCCATTTTCTTTTGGAGTGCCATCCAAAAATGCTTATAGCTTAACAAAATGAAGAGAAGGATGTAGAATAGGAAACTGGGGATACATATTGAGGAGAAACGCCATTAAAAATATAAAGTTGCAAGAGTATACCAGCCTGCTTTCCCATCGCTAAACTGTCTCTAACAACCTCCTAATAAAACATAAGAAATATCACTATTTCTGTGAATTCATCTCAGTGCACACTACTGCAGGGAACAGCGCTACAGATGGCAGAAGCAGCCCCCATCAGGCCTATTTTATACTCAGCCGCAGTAGCACCACTACTCAAAACCAACATTGTAACTGCAACTCTTTAAATAGCCGTTCCATCCCTCACACAGCTCTGCTCTTTCTATAAAAATACTTTAAAAAGCCAAAGGCAAATAACTTAGCTGATACTAAAGTAGTGCTGCACTTATCCTCAAACGAAACTTTTCAAAACAAGGAAACTAAAATGAAAGAAATATGCAAATTGAGCCTTATCTCTACACCCATATGCTTGCAAGGTACACACTCATTTGCCTTACCATTATCTGCAAATGCCCTCCAGTAAAGCTTTAAGCTGATGCCACACAATTAAAATCACATCTCTTAAATTTTATAAWCTCTTTGTCCTTGATAACATCTTCACATCTTCACCCTTTTGCACTTTTTTTTTCTTTTACCATTTTTAAGTCCACAGACTCATCCTATCTGTCACTTAACTACCATCAGTCAGGAGAAGATCCATATTCCCTAAAAATACCCAGTTYGCCCTGTGAGGAGTTCAAGAGAGGTGTATTGGGTTTCTCTAAGCTTGTCTTCTGATCACACAGATTGGAGTCAAGGCAGAGAGCACTTATCTGATCCTTCTCTCCAGCCCTCCAATATCCCCCAAATATAAGAGCTATAACTCTATCAAGATATCATAGCTAATCCCAGGGCAATTYAACACACCTAATACCATGAGCGTAGCTGGAAGATCCAATGATAAAAAGTTCACAATGTCCAGTCAACGGTATACCGAACCACAATTTCAGTCTTTCACTGAGAAGAAATTAAGTTAAATGAGTCTAAATTAAAAAGAATTGCAACACAGGAAAATGCAGCTGTGTGTGATAAGAATGAGGCAACAGCTAAGCTTGTGCACAAATCCAGTTAATGACAGTTAATTAAAAGTATCATATATTCTACACATCATCTAAAAATTGACTTTCTGAAGATGTATTAGAAAATAGTGAGGCTAACTGATCATTTTTAAATCTTGTATCTTGTGGTAGAGAGATAAAAATATGCAGGAAAGAAAATGTTGATTAGGAAAAGAAATTATACAAGGACTTCATTTAACGTCATAATTGCTGAAGTGCATGGCAGAATAGCTTTCTTCACAGAGGGCTTGCTTTTTGTAAAGAGGATGCTCTTCTGAAACCAATCTAAATATGTTTGTCCCTGATTTATTATATATTTTTACAWAAATACTAGCACACAAGAGTCTTCAATAAGGATTCAGAAGCTTCCAAAGTCAACTACTATGAAACATGTGCTTTCATGTATCTTAGGCTTATCTTAATGAGCCAGTTCATATATCTTTTCTAAAATAAGTTTCCCAACAGTTGGGTTTCTCTCTTCTACAACAGTGAATCACGATGCTGCTTACCTGCCTCTTTTTATAAAGTAAAACACCAAATACACCTTAGCCTCATTCCCTATGCCACCTGCAAACATTCACTCTAGAAAAGGAAGAGAGTAAGGCTTTGGTCTAGCCATTTTCCAACAGCATCCTGGAAGGGAACAGTCACAGAAGGCACACAAAGCGACCATGTGAATGCAGGCAGGACAACGTTGTTTATTTAACTAGCTCTAAAAATGCCAAGCATGTGGGTAAGAGAAAGGTCTCGAGAGRAGGAAAAGAATAAACAGCAGTTAAGATTATTTTTCATTTGCCGTTTTCTCAATATACATATTTTAAATTATTTGATACATCTCACAGCCTCTACAATCTTTAGACATACGAAATTAAAAAAATAGATTTTTAGATTTTGTAAAGATAGGTTACTGTTTGAGCAATCCATCAAAGCCAGTCAGACATACAGATGCAAATATATGAAGGCATAGCAACCCTTGCCTAGCTTGTAGTGTATTTAACTAAACATAGCATATGGTCTTCAAAAATTGTATTGCATAAGTACCATTTCTGACTGCCTTCTGGAATTTTTTGAGTTATATTGCATTGACACATAAAACTTACTGACTAGCCATAATTGTACAAAGTAAGTATGAAGGCATAAAGGCAACTCACGTGGTTTAGGGGGTCCACCAGCTCTCACCTTGCCAAGGAACACCTCGGCGTTAACTCACACTGCTCCTTCTTGGCTTGTTTCCTCTTGTTTGAGATTTACCAGCAACACGTGTCCCTTCAAAAGCAGGCCCGAGCCATTGCGGGAACACACATCTCTAAGACCACCAATATTCAATTATATAAAATTCTCCTAATCTGTAATAACCTTGGCAGAAGGCACTAAAAACTGAGAGTCCTGAGAGTTCAGTTCTCTGACCCATGAGCACAGGTCTCGGCTGTCTGTTCTGGTTTTAACTGTAGACATTCAACAAGAAAAAGACAACCTAACTCCTACGGGTGGGGAAAGCAAGCTGAGTAGATCTGCTGCWCCTATTACCTCCAAGGACACTAATTTTCGAAAGTAATTTTCACCTCTCGCAAAGTGTGTGATTAATGGAGACACAATCTTAAAAAAAAAAAAAAATGAAGGGACTTATGTTAACTTAACTGATCTCTATCATAAATAAAAAAAACATACCAAATAACCAGAACTCACAAACTTTATAAATTGACCAAAATCTTGACCAAATATTTCTTTCTCAAGGTAAAAGACTGCCACTACTCATGTAAATAATGAAGTAGTAAAAGGTACAATACAGTGCATTAAATCTTTTCCCTTTGGAAAAAATCACCTTTGTATTACGGTGCTTCCCCAACTCCTATAAATCCAGGAAAAGATGACTTTTTAATGTATGAAAGTAAGTACACATTAAACATACTCTTTATACATACCATTGTAAATTATATAATGTGAAAGCCAGCTAATGCGGCAGGCTGAGCCAGCCAGCTAACACCCTACACCTACACCTTACTGGATATACATCTTTCATACGTGAAATGAAAAATCAACTGAAAGCCTAGGGTCCTAACACAAGAATTTCAAAAGTTGAAATACATATAAAGTGAGACTATGTCACATAATGGTGACTTGCAAAAATTATTCCTCGTGGGAAAATCTATCGGGGAGCAAAAGTACCTAACCCTTGAGGCACAGAAAGGAGTAAAGGTTGTGACCAGCCAACAAGACAACTTGTACAAACGGGACTTCTGTAAGAGCCCCAGGAACAGTGAAAACAAGTGATCTTTGCAGGCAGTAGGATAGTGACCACCCCGAAGAACAAATAAAAGATACAGACTGGAAAACCAGAGCAATGWTAACACGAAGGCATGAACAAGAGCAACTGTGCAAGGGAAAACGGCCTTTTAAATCTCCTCAGAGCTATTAGCACATGAAAGACTAGAGAAAATCCTTCTCCGATTTAACTTTACAGCAGTGAAACGGCAGAAGCAGGAACAAAAGCTCCATTATAAATTTAGCATCAAGCAGCAAAGAAAAACAAAGGAAAAACACTGTCTCGCTGCGCATACCTAACTGGATTCAGTCACTAGCTCACCCAAACAAGCAGCACATTTGACTTCTCCCAGCAGGAGCACAGGTGTCAATAACATAATATTCGAGGCTGCTAAAAGCTGATGAACAAAAGAACATTGTAAAGACTTTACAAGTGCAGCAAAGGCAACCGAAAGTATTCAGAGGCTTGTAGATAGGGTCATAGTGCAAAAGATGAGGAAATGGCTCCCCGCAAGGCAAAAAAAAAAGAGATCAAGTGGAAATCTTACTGACGCGAACTAAATCCTAAAGGAGAACGGTCAGATTAATGTTAATGTTTTCAGAAAAAGCAACTGACTGAAAAACAAGAGGTCACGTCTTGAGATTTCGAAAGGAACTAGCCTACAAGCAATTACATGTTTTTCACCGAAGGGATGGCTGAAAACTGAACATTTTTCCCAGCTGCAAAAGAAAGCTGTGCCCGGCCCTTCTGTGAATGGATGCGCACCTTTCCGGAGAAGATAATCAGAAAGGACGGGCTGCAGCTGTCTTCTGGTTCTGAAAACAATAAAAGACAAAGCTCCTCAATGTTGCCTGCGCCAAGCTCCACTCTCACCTCTGTACAGCAAGAGTGACCTTTTGCTATGAAGAGATGCTAGCATGCAGCCAACACTGAGTGAAAACGCAGGAAAGCTGCAGGAAGCTCTTGCTCTTCCCCAGGAGCCCAAGAGGAGGGTGATACCTGACTATTATGAATGACACCAAGAAAGAAGCATGCAGTGCATTTCTTAAAACAAACAGAAGTGAAAATGAGTGTACTTTTCTTTACAGAGACAATCTTCTTTCTCCAGTGGGACTGTTGAGTCACGCTATTTTATCTTGTCATTTCTACTTTTCCAGGACCTGAAAAACCATTCCTAGAAATTTTCCCATTCATTTCCATGGAAATTGAGTTGAGGTCTGCACTGTCTTCATGTATTTGGAAGCTGTGTTTTCTCTGAATCAAATTATCCCCAAAGTGAATAAAAGCCTATCTGGATACAGGGAAAGCTGTATTCTGAAGGTAATAACCTTTCTTTTTCTTTTGTAACAAAAGAGTTGTCATCTTTTGTATTCTGTATCAAGTTCACCATATCGAGAATATCATCTTTGCTCTTTGCTCCTGAATTTTTAAGATCTTAGCTTTAATATTGAACTAATCAGCTGTATTCCAATATCCAAATCTAATTATTAGCAGAGATAAAGCACGTTCCCCATTTTTTCCTGCTGGTTGCAGGCTAAGGTAGTGTACATGACAGAGCGTAGAAGATTGCCAAGTACCCGTAAAGAGGACAGCCAGTGAATCACGACAGAGCGGCTGGGTAAGGAATATTGGAYTGAATTCCCAATACAGTCCTCCCAGGACTCCCAATACAGTTCCCTGCCACTACTCACCATTCATCAGTTAAACACTTTTTTTTWAATATGTAACTTGATAAAATTACAAAGTACATTTTCTGTTCCCATGCTTCTCCCTCAATCCCTCCTGGAAGGCTGCTTGTAAAATGTGATTTCTGCGATTGTTAGAAACATGCACAAAGTTTCCACCTTAAATGGACTATTTTCTCCCAATAATTCTCCCGCCAGCCTTGGTCTTTAGGTCAAATTACCTCTTTCACCTCTGGAAGTTTGCTCCCCGGCATGCCCACTGTTGTCACTGCTTCAGCCAGTTTCCTACTCACTCTTTCTTGACTTAATCACTATCTTTTCTACCTTTATTAATAATTCCTCATGTGAGAACACATCAAATACTTCGCTGAAGTCTAGACAGATTAGATCTACAGATATGTATAGATAAACAGTTCGTTCTCAAGTCCTTCACACTGCTGAAGTCAAAACAAAGCATCTGTTGTCTAAATTGCCTAATTTCCTATCCCAAAATAGACGTAACAAATGTGCACTTCTCCAGTCAGACAATATCAATTCTGTCTTCAGAGAGGTTTTTTTTAAAAAAAAAAAAATGCTGGAATGCAAAAAGCTGTAATCTTCCAGAATTCTGGGATCAAAATTATATGGCCCCTCTCTCTGAAACAGGTTGAGCTTTGGGCATTTCCGGTTATATTCACTTCCACCCTGCTCCAACTTCCCCAACTGTCCCCTTGTTCTCTTTGTATTTATACGGCTCAAGTTTGATTCGATTTCATTTGCTTTGGAGAGTAACATTTTCCAACACCCAAAATGCCACTTTTTAAAAAAATAAATCTCCTCTTCAATTCCTTGACGGCTTTCCTTACACCCAGTATGTCTCCGAGATGGTGGTTTACACAGATGCCAGGAATCTTTCTTGCCTGAGCTGAGAATGCAAGTTACAAATATATTTCTTTTTTCATCTCTGACCTAAAGACACTGTAGCCCCCTCCACATTGAATTTAATTTGATCTCTTCAGCAGAAGTCCGAGTTAACTAAGGTTCTCAGTTTCGCTGAGTACAAACCACAGGAAAGAAGGATACTCCTACCTGTAGATGAAAGTAATACAAAAAAAGAAAGAAGAAACACAAAAGCCAGGAATAGTTTGTTCTCTGCACCAATCTCTTTCCTCTATTTTGTTTTCTCTAGTCTAACAGAAGCAAAGGAATAGCAATTACGAGCCATGGGAAGCTGGGTGGTTGGGAACTGTACCTTTGAAGAGATTTGCTCTAAAGAATTTCATGTTTCCAATATTTCTTTTTTACTCATGCAAAGTGGCTAGGTATAAGAATAYACACTGACAAATTTGCTCAAAATAATGCTTTCACCATTAAAAAAAAAGGAAAGATATCATCAATGATTGTTTAAAGAGAAAATACAAAGTATGCTCATAGCAGATACAGAACTGAAGAGCAAATCATTTATATCCGAAATTTTAGAGACCTTGCTGGCAAACCAGACTGTCATTCRGTTCCGAATCAAAATTCTCAGAGAAAAATGACTGGACAATGGAGGAAAAAAAAAAAAAAAACCTTTGGTCCAGTTTATTGGCCAAAAAGAAAGGCACTCAGCTCTCAAATGTGGTGGGGAGTGCTCAGACGTGCTTACTGAAGAGCATTCAAAATCCTACAAGGAAAAAGACCTGAAGAAGTACAGTACGTGGAGATCAAAATGAGACTCCAGGAGAAAACAAAACAAGTAGCTACACACAGAATAGAAAGCATCACAAACACACTCCATACCTGGTATTTGGTATGTGTCCGGGCTTGTGAAAGGTGTATGGCTTCCTTTACAGAAAGTCACTTTTCAAAGCAACTGCTCACACACATTTTACTGCTGTTGGCTCATCCCGACCTTGGGAATACAAATATTGTTTCCCTCCATTATGACTAATACAAACCCAGGAAATAATAGAGGTTCTAGATATACTCTTCAAACTAYAACATAAAAGTCTGAGAGTAAGGCAGACCACACGCTGGATGTATACATCACCACTTAGGAACTAAAAAAGTGTAGAGAGGGGTATGGAAGACACGATGTGGGGCACGATGTGGAGACACGGGGGCAACCGYGGGGATTTCACAGCTGACACAGCACACAGTTGTGAAACAACGCTTGCAAACAGCTGCAGCAGTACAAGGCAGGGTCCCACCATCCCACCATTATATATGATACATATTGTAGAAAATAACAACTATCACATAAAAATTCCGACGAGAGAGACTAGAGTAGCCCCAATTTGGGCATCTCGTATCCAAAGGTCGGAGGCAGGTATGATCCACAGCACACTATGACAGCTAAGCCCCAGGACACACCACACCACAAATTACTGTCGTAAAAGCAACAGCAGTGCCTTGAGGGAAAGCTGCTGGTCCATGCATCAGCTGATCACAGCTCAGAAGCTAACCACACACTGCTAATTGTCAGGCCACTTATTTGACATTTATACTCTCTTTTGTGTTTGAGGTGCAAGATGCGTCAGAATAAAGACAGCTTTTTTTTTTTTTTTTGAAACTGATTTTTTTCCGAAGCCAAAATGAGCATTTGCAAGGATTATGCTAGCATCAACAGGTGGCTCTTCACTGCAGTTTGCTTTGTTTTAATATGCAAGTTGACTATTTAGAATAGTCTGTTTGGAGCCTTTGCTGGAGCTAGTTATATGCTATAGATAGAAAACCTGAGAGCATCTGGTGGTAGAGATGATGAAAGATTTAAGATACTGTATCTGTAACCYGTCAGGGAGCAGCAAGGCCCAGATGCTCCTTGATGGAAGGTGAGCAGGAGCAAGGGGCAACCCCAGCATGGGCAGCGCCCTCACCGACAGGGCGCAGTCCTGCAACGTTCGAGCCGGCCAGCAGAGCCGGGCGCAGGTGATGGGCTCCATCGACTGTCCCAGACCCAGCAAGGGGAGGAACCAGGCCTGGGGTCTGTCCAGTGAGCCCAGCCAAGAGTAAAAGAGACAGGGCCAGAGACAGGGCTGGAGACAAGCTACAATGTACGTCTGCAAGGTCCATCCAGGAGACCTGCTACCTGCAGCGTAGGTCCAGGGTCCGGCCAGGAGACGGGGCAGGAGGCTCCAGGCTGAGCTGAAATGGGGCCCTAGGCAGCGGTGAGGGGGCCAAGGGGAGGCTGCTCGGGCCCTTTAATGACTATTGGGGGCCCTTTGAAAAGAGAAACAAGTTGTTTTTGAGAAAAAGGCCTACGTTAAGGTCCATCATGTACTGTCATCCAAGGAGGGTGCATGAACACGCAGCTCCCTGGGAAGGCTTGCCAACGTCAACGGGTTCCAACAGTGCTGGACTACAGCCCTGAAAAATACAGCGTTACAGTGTCAGGGACATTTCTCGAGACGTGTGATGGAGGCTTTAGGCTCACGATGCTTTTAATGAACACTAAATATAGAACCACAATTCATTATGACTTTCATAATAATTATTGTGCATATTATGAATGCTGGTACATTTCTCTCTGCAATTTTTTTCTTGAAATTACTTCAATATATTCTTCCTGATTTCCAGCTTGTGTTTCCCATTCATTCACTTTATGTCTGTTGTTTCAATATACATATTCCTAGTTTATTCTTACGAAATCAAGGTTCTGAAGTTATTCAAAACTGTTTATTGGACATTTTTATTGGAAAAATATATCTGCCCTGAAACACAGGTGGAGTGTTTATGTCTTTTGCTAGCCATAAATGTAATACTGAAAGAAAGAAAATGAGAAATAAAACTCCTTGCTGAGTTCCAGATGTTGATCTGCATTCATACAAAAATTAGTGATAGCTTCAGTCTCAAAGACTTGTGTATCCTAAATACCAACTTCCCACTTCTTTTTACCATTTAAATTAAGTACAATTACTGCAAATATTATCTGTGAACAAGTGCAACATGATAAATTACATGTAAAATGTTTGCTGAGTAGGATCTGAAATAACAAATTTACTTCACCAGTTTGAAGTCCATCTTCATTCATTTTGAATGAGGAAAATTCAAGATATTTTTCATCTACTTTGTATGGAAGAAAAAGGACAGCATACTGTGCCAAATGCAGGCTCTCTTTTACTAAAGGTATGTCTTGATAAGAACATTCTACAGTTTCCTCTCTTTAGATTCTCACATCTAAAATTAAATAACACACACTGTAAAAAGTTTAATTACTAGTACTATTATTGTAACACATCTTTGTGTTATCCCGAAACAGTTTCTATCATTTACTTGTCTTCTATAGGCATCTGTGTGATGAGTTTAACAAGAAACTGAGACTGTTTGTGAGACTGTTTAACAAGAAAAATTAAGGTAGGTGTTCCACTTGCAACTAATGACAATACTCTTTCTTTCCCAATCCTAGCTTTCCCGTACTGTTTCCCCTAACAAAATAATATGCTTAAGAATTCATGATATTCCAGAAATTGTTTTGCTGCAACAGCTGTTTGCAAACATTTTTGTCTTCGCATGTTTGCAAGGCAGACCTGGTTACAGGCTATGCACTGGTAAACAGCAGAGGAACACAGTATAGCAATTCTGTAGAAGAGTTATAAATAAGCGCATTAAAAAGAAAAATAAGCCTTAGAATTAAAACTGAAAATTATAGTATTGTTAAAAAGGTCTTTTTTTTTTTTCTCCTCAGCGCACTAGTCTATAGAAGCTACTAGCAGTATAAAGGAGGTCCTGGAAGCAGTTTCCTTTTAAAATATACTAACAACCGAAGTTAAGTATTTCCATCTTTGTATATTTCAAATACAGAAAAGTGGAACATAGGAATTTTGTAACATCATATGGGAGGGAAATGCTATAGCACATGAGACTTTCTTTTTGCTATAGCTAAAGAAAAACCAGGAATGTCTCTCTCCTCTCTTGCCATAAACTCAGACTGCCGGAAAATTACAGCTGTGAGAGTATGTCTACTTGTTGTCAGAAGTAAACTGGCTATGTATTTGAACAGATACTATTTTAAACTTGATGACAAGACACATTACATTCACTGAAAATAAAGAAGTGACACAAAATCATAGCAATGTTGGTTGGAGGGACRTCTCCAGTCCAAACTCCTGCTTAAAGCAGCACTGCTCTGCCACCACCAAGCCAGATCAGCTGTGGCTTTTGCTTAGAGAAGTCTTGAAAACCGCTAAGAACAAGGATGCCACGACCCTTCTGAGCAACTTGTACCGGTGTTGCACCACCCTTGGAGTGAAATTTTTTAAGTCTAACCTGAATTTCCCAAGCTGCAATCTGTGGCCTTTTTCTCTTTTTATTTTGCCCAACACTGCCAAAAACAGTTTGCTTCTATCATCTTTTTTTTACCATCAAATAGTTGAAGGTTGCCAYTGGATCCACCCTACAGCCCCTCCTTGCCAGCTCCTCAACCTCTCTTCACAGCACATGTGCTCTAGGTCCTCGACCATCCTTACAGCTGGACCCTCTCCAGTTTCTCCACAGCCATCTTGAAGTGGAGGGCCCCAAACTGGAACCTGTACTCCTGGTGCAGCCTCACCAGTGCCCGGAACAGGATAATAAGGTTCCTTCATCTGCTGGGCCCGACCCCTCTTAATGTACCCTACTAGTGGGTTTAACTTACTCATGATTCGAGAGCACCACGSCAGCTGCAGGCTGTACCATGGATCACTACCCGCTGAGGAGAGCAGTCCAGCCAAGTCTCAAACTCACTCAACAGTCTGTTCATGAAATCCTGCAAAAAAAGGCATAAAGTACTTCAGCTTTTTCCATCAGCTCTCTCACTGCGTTGCCTCCCCAACCAACAGCAGACCCACATCTTCTCTTTCCACTCCCACGGCTTCTTCAGAGGTTGAAAACTTCGTGAATGTGTCTTTTTTTCAGAAGGCAGTGAAAGAGAAAAATTTAGTTAGTAGCAAAGATCAAGTGAATTTAGGAATAAGAATCAACAGCTAGATAAAAATAAGCACATACACACACCCCTACCTATACATTTACTTTCTTACTTCAGGTTAAATTACAGGACTTGATCACAGGAAAGGTATGCATCTTGGAAAAATCTAACAAGCCATAAAGGGATATGAAATTTAATCATATATTTTTCCAAAACTAATCACACCACTGAGTATTTCTATATATCTTATCACGGCAGAAAAGGCCAGGTCTGAAAGCTTCTGAAAATTCCACAACAGGTTCATGCAAAATACTATGCAGTTCATGCTAGATATAAGAAATACATGCAGTCTCAGCACATATGATTAAGATACTTGTAAAAAGGTGGGGCTTGAAGAAAAAGCTACTTAATGAAGACAACTTAAGAGAATCTTTAACTTCTTTTGCCCCCTGTGGTTTTTTCCTCCTGTAAAAATCTCCCCTCAGGCTGTGTCYATCCCACCCTAGGAATACCTGAGCTAATAAAGATGCCAGCTAAATCCACACATGCTTTCTCCTGGCTAATGCAAGCATGGCGCAGACCTAACATAGCTGGATTATATTCAGCTTCACAGCGGTATAGTCTACGGCAGTACATGGCGGTACACAAGCTTAAAGATGAAGGATGCCCTCGCTCTAAACTACACCCCCTTTCGCAGCACAAACAAACTACAATGGTACCGGGGAAACAATGGGCTGTGCTGCTTGGATTTCTATTTTATTGTGTATTCTGAGATTCACATCCCTCTATGTTCCCTTGTGGTATCTTTTCACCATCAAATCAGTTATTTCTTTGGGCTCAACTCTGTCAGTCCTGATACCAACAGTAGTCTATTGGAAAATGGAAGAGGCATTGGGACATCATCCAGCTCATCCCTCTGCTCAGAGAAGATGCATCCAAACCACACGAAGTTTGTGCAAGACAGTACAAAAGACATGTTAAAGGTGAGTTAGTCTCTTCAAAGTAGTAACTCTGTATTCATAGCACATTTAATGAATCTTATCTGAAATATGGCTGGTATTTTTCCCAATAATGGAAATCTGAGTTCTTCCCTCTGTTCCCCCCACCTCTTCTTGKGCTCTTTCCAGCTGTCAACTGCTATCCCCCCTTTTTTTCCTAGTTGCACATGTACAAAGATCCCACTGAAAGGAACAAGAATGAAAAACAAATACAATCTATTACATTACTATGTTTTTAAAAGCTCAGAGTTTAGTGTTTAGACTCACAACATCTAAAACTTCCGCCAGGTTTCTTACAGCAGTTCTACAAAGGGATCTAAAAAAACCTGCCACTTTTCTAAAGATTTTCAGAAGCTTCCTTGGTGAAACTCACTGGATTTTCTAATTAGTGTACCACTCGCTGTGTCATGCCTATCTGAAAAGCCAATCACCTCTTCTTAGTGTATCCTGGCTTTTGATTTAGTATGTTTGATCCTAAATGAGAACTCTGCAAAGAATAGCAATAATAAGGCTATAAAAAGACACAGAACGGTTAAGGCATTTTAGGCATCTGGTGGCATCCGCTGATGGAACAGGACAACAGTTGTCTAGACATGCTTTCACAACAGATTGGATCTGGAAATTTTGCTTACCACTTTCTGCGATGCACAGGGTTATTCATCTAACTATGATCACTTAAATCCGTTATTCCAATTYCATCCTATCATGCTCAAAACCTGCCTTATTAGCTAAAGACCATGCACACGCTTTGTATACCTTTCTCCCTGCCTTCCATTTTGTATTATGCATACAAATACCCACGCCGGGGATCCTCCTCTAGAGCAGTTRTCCATGCACTGTCAAATTTTAAGTTTAAATACGATTTAACTTCTTCTGATGCTGCTTTCCATTTCTTTGTTTGCTTCTGGCGGTCAGATACCTATTTCCCATATAGTTCTCCTGTCACTGTATAACACCCAGCCAGCTTCCAGAAGAACAAAAACTGAAGGCTGATTCTAACTTTCTCGCAGAACAAGATGCTAACACCATTGCAGGATTGTTAGCTTTATTTTTTTCTAGTCCCTTGATGGTTATCTTTCTTCCAAACTGAGCACATGTGGCATCTGATAGGGCTAAAGCTTCCACAACTGCTCTCTTTTTTGTGATTCCATGTAATGTTTAGAGGAGCTATTAATAAAAATATACATATACATACATACATATACATATATATGCAGAGGAGCCTGAAACAAACACTGACCACTTGGTAAACAAAGAAGCAAAGTTAGTATCAGAAATAGTACTGCAGCTCCACTGAACACTTCTGGAGGAATCTCACTACAGGAAATTGTAAAAGTCAAAGTCCTGAAAAAGTTCTTCTGTTTTCYTTCCCTATTTTTCTCTTCTTCAAGAATTCAACACCAATCTGATTTTTAAAGTATTATTAGCTTCTCCTTAAAGGATGAAAAAAAATATGTCAYTGAGTTTCACAACAGATAAAATCCACAAGTGCATGTGCACACACGCACGGCCCTTTCCAGAACTTCCCAATTATTGAATGAAATGTAAGTAGTTATGCCCCACTCTTGTCAGGATGGATTTTGCAACCTCCCATTCCTCTAGTTTTTCACATCCTTAAGAAATGAAATTGTAGCTGAATAATTAAACTTGCACTATTTTTTCAAGTCTCAAGCTTACAAATTCCTACTATGAAACAGAGGGTATAAAAGCAACAGTTCATGAAATATTAGCATAAAAAAAATCTTTTATCAAGAGGTCTACTGATAAACTATGTCTTGCAAAACCCCAAAAGGGGAACTTGCTCCGTGGTCACTTTGCCCTGCTGACACTGCCAACCCCTTCCACTCACAGCATCTCTTCTGGCTCTGCCCATCCCGCAGCGATGGAGTTTGGGGAAAACAGAAGCAGACAGCAACGTTTTGCATCAACTACGGAGGAGTAATAAAGAAAACAGCGGCAATCTGAATGTCCCCGGTAAGTGACCGTATGTAAGAAAAACGTTCAGTCGGCCAAATACGAAAGGCTAGGCAGGATAGGTTCTCATTTCCTGGAGGGTTGACAGGGTGGCAGCAAAGGCAACAGCAAGGAACGCTAACGTGACTTGCCCTTAGGAGATCCAACACAGGCTGCGTTTGAGACCTTTCCAGCCAGTTTTAGTATTTCTCACCTACACTCCAGTCTTCAGTGCAGCGACACCTAAATATTGCATTCATTACAATCAGTACAAACCTGATGATTTGTTTTATAACTTGAGAAAAAACATAAAACATTATACTTCAGACATACTCCGAATTTGCCAAGCAACCATATAAGTGCATGCGAATGGCTGGATCTTCCTCATGAGCTGGGTGCATATAACACTACCTTAATGGCACACGTTGAATCTGAACTCTCTCGAGTTTGAACACACCGAAGGAAGAAATTCAAGGAATTAAACCTGCCTTTGTGTTAATCAGGTTCTCGAAATCAGTCATAATGTTTTCTAAATAATTTTGTTTTCCAAGTGTAGCAATGAAAACACCTCAGAAAGACAAGTCTTGTCCCAATCTAATCCCCAGTCTTTTTTTTTCCCCAGAAATGGTTCTAATTAGATATACAATTTTTCTCAAGTTCCTGTACATTTCCTGATTTACCTTTGCCTTGCCAAATTTCAGCAATGACCTGCTGAACTTTTAAATTTTGAAGCCAGGAAACTTGCTGTCAGTGCCAGCTGCTCATTTGATCGATGCTGTGATCTATTGTATCGGTTCTGTTTTGTCACCTCAGCAGGTTGCAGGGTTTTTTTTCAGTGAGGCTCAGTTTAACACCTGGTTTCAGCTGTGCTTTCAAATCATTAATGTAATCTATACGGATACCTGCAAGCGCAGGAAGCCATACCTGCACACATTTGGGGAAATGTTTTATTTTGTAGCCTATTTGTCCTTAAAAAAACAAACACATAAACGAAGAACTTGAATGGCTGTCACTGAATATAGCCAGGGATCTGAACAAGGAGGGCTAGATAATATAACTATTTTTTAGTTATTGTTATTTAGTTATTATCTTTTCCCCCTAGTTTTTAGATACATCACTTACTAGGTTATTTCCTCTATTCTTATGGTATATCTGCTAAATTTACAATGACCTCCTCTATAGTGCTTACGATAATGAAGGCTCCATCCAGTCATGGAAAAAAAAATTCTGTTGAAGTAGTTCACTGTTCACTTATTCTTAAATGTAATATTGGGACAGCTTATTTCCTTATTTCAGATAAATATGTTTTCATGGTCAGTCAAAATCAGGTGGTTGCATTTCTTTTCTACTTACAGTAACCGGTGTATCACTTTCCAAGTTTATGTTAACTGCAGATATATGCTTCTGTGCATACACAGCAAGACATATGAAACATAGCTTTTCTGCTATGGTTGCCAATTAGAAGTTTAGAGGCTGCTGCTACTTAAAAAACAAAACCAAAACAACTTGCATTAAGAAAGCAACTGGRAAATGACTGACCTCAGCCACATAAAATACCTTCTTTTCCCCTTAATTTTGTAACATTTACAATTCTTCCCCAGGATCCTACTGGTAATTAAAGCTATAAAAGACTAACTACATTCATTAGGGCACGCTCAGAAGAAAGTTTCATGTGACAGGCCAACAAGTAAGCAGGACTGACGTTTCACCTTTCAAATGCAGCAGCTGCCGGGCGCTCCCGCAATGCATCCGCCAGGAGGATTCACACTGGGGAAACAGCTGGCAGAAACTCCCTGCCTGTAATCTTTCATGTAAAAAGCCTGCCTCAACAAGCACACCAGAAATGCATTTAAAGCTACCTAGATTGCAAGTGTTAATTGTTTACATGCAACATAAAAGATCTTCAAACAGATGCACGCATTTGAAGGAAGAATAAACAGAAATCAATGCTTAGTACTATCACTTAAAGGCCTCTCTTCATTTCAGAGCAAACCAAATCAAGCCGTGCTCTCACGATGGCCTTGCAAATCAGAAGTGAAAATGATATTGTCGAAAGCTCATCTTGCAGATAAAGAGGCAGCATAAGGCAGAAATGAAGAGTCTTGCGATGATCAAAAGATTAGGAGCGTACTCTGAAGAACAGTATTTTCAAGTACATTACCAGTACACAGCTAACACGAACAAGTCTTTACCAAGGAAGTTAAATAACAGTGTTAACAGGAAACCAATAAAAATAAAATTCAAAATAGCCTTTAAATGAACAGACAAATTACACAAGCAGCCTTTCTGCTTCTTCACTAGAAGAGGAGAGCTGATTAAGAGTGCTCATACATACCAGTATTCACTAGCGGTCACTGCTACATTAAAGAGACCTATTATACTATTCCCCGGAGTGAAAGCAGTAGGTATTACTACTATGTCAGATTCTGTGATACGTAACTTGTTTATTTTTTAACAGAGTTTCCCTAAATTACAAAATTTCTGAAGTACCTTAAGCTGTTGACTATGTATCCAGGTTTTGGGCAGATTTTCAGTGAGATCAGTAATGACTCCCAGACTCAAGTGATTATAATTAGGGATGGGATAAGACATTGGAAATACTCATTCTTATAAAGGTTTTATTCTATATTGGAATGAAAAAAGAAAGTTCATTACGGTAAATTCTATACAGGTAAATTAAAAGGCCACATAGTTAAAGAAATGACYATTGAACTGGACTGAAAAGCAAGATACCTGGACTCTGTTCCTAACCCTCGTAGAGGTGAGGCTTCAAGCAGATCTGTTATTTCATCTCTGATTGCTTGCCACTGTCAAAAGTAGGAAATTTTATTTATATTTGGTAACATAATAGTGCTATCTACCCCAGAAAAGCACAAGCAAAGCAGACTGCAGGCCTGCCCAGAAGGTGCTGTGGAGGAACAGTGTTTTGAAACCCTGGTAATTGCTAGGAGTGAGGAAGACAAATGTCACGACAAGCAGTGTGGCTGGACAACACTTTRGGATGGGACAGGTTCACGGGAGTGCTTAGGCAGTTAAACCCACAGCTCATGTCCTGCAAACTCCTGAAGAGTGCCATCAGGAGCTACATATACCCATGTTTCACAAGCACTTTTTTTAATTTTAAATGTCCTTTAAGTTCCTTTCTTCAAACACCGATGCCACGTCACGTGCCTTGGGACACGCCGCTTGTCACTGAGCTAGACAGCTCAGCATTCAACTCATGTATAAACCCTGGCAGGAGCAAAAATTGAGAGATTCGTATGTGCGTGTCCCCTTGAGCTGACCAAGCTAGTCTTCAGCAAGTTTACTGTGCATCAGTTGAATCAAGCTCTATAGAAAATGCACTAGTATCTGACACTTTCTTTTAAAAYGCTGCTGCCCCTGGGCCTCATTTTAGTGTAGAAGTGAAAAGATCAGCACTCTTACCCAGCACGTGGAAGACCTGGGTTCGGGTTCCTGTTTTCCCTGAAGGGATTCAAAGGCACAGCTCGCATCTCCCTTGTCTGTGAACCTGCCTCGGATGTTTCAGTTTGGAGTAATTTTAAATTAAAACTAAACAAAAAACACTCTTGAACTTAAAAAGCTATACTTAAAAAGAAAATGCTTAATTAATTTTAAAAAAGGCTGAAACAAAGCATTTTTTTTTCATAATATTTAAGGGCTTTTCCAAGGTGAAAAAAACGACAGCTTCACTGGCAATAACTTGTTAAATGCTACCATGTCAAGAGATCTGAACGCTTTAAAAAAGAAGGTTTTGACTAAAAACTACTGCTTTGCTCTAGTTGTAATCACATCCCCTTTGGTTATATTACAGCTTGGAGAAGCTTCAAGTCTAAGACAAGTAGTTGGCCTAGAATTTGCCTCTAGTAAAAAAGCTACTTCCTAATAATAACTCCAGTCCTTTTAAGAGTCATTGCAATGCCCAAGGAGAGTATTCTCCTTGTAGAGAAACACGGGCAAGTTGTTTCCAGCGCCCACTTCCCTCAGTCTTTGTCGCACCTCTTCACCTTTTTTCATCTAGTATATTCTTAATATTGGCTGAGGAAAAGTTAGGCTTTTTTGGCTATGGAACTCACAGTGTCCGTGCCGACTATCAAACGCAATCATCTTCTCCAAAGAGGAAAAGGGGACGGAAGAGGGAACACAGGTCTGAAGTGAACGTATAAAACTGGCTCTCCATCATTTCAGCTGAAGGCAGGTCTCAGGATGCAAGTATTTGGATACCACAGTTGCCACTTGAAAAGCAATCTTTTCTACTGCTCTGTATGTGCAAACCCATTGGAAAATAGATGAGTGATCTGTCTTAAAAAAAAAAGATCAGCACTTTTAAGACAACGATTCAAACAGTCAAAGCTGAGTTGTCCTTCAGATGTCTGTTCAAAATTTTCCCAAAGGCTCTTATTTCCTCACAACATTTAGGATGAATGAAATGAAACAAATTGTTCTTATACCAACAGGGAGAGAAAACGCATCCTGAACTACTCCCTCAATAATAAAGTCAGTGTGACAACCTTCCCGTCCCCTGATGTTTTGCACCTCTTGCAATACAGCCACGTACATGGGGAGGCGGGTGGGGGGAGGGCCTCCTTTCTTGGCTAGACAAACACCTCATTGCAGAACAGGACCAAACCAAAAACATGAATAGGGATGCAGTATCACGCCATAGTCCATTCCTCCCAAGCTAAACACAAAAAATATTTGTAAACTCAAGGTGAAAACTGCATGCTTTACAGAGACTACAGCTTTCCAAACACAAACATGCTCATAAAGGCATACATTTCAAAGAGGATCAAGCAAGAAGGATGGCAGTTAGAAGCCACTAGCTGACAAGAAACCCAAAGTTTCCTAAAAAATTTCTGCAGTCTTGTTTTAAGCAGCTCATATCTATTTTGCAGAAGGAAAGAACTAAAACTCCACAGAAATACCAACTATTTAGGAAGCACTATTACGGCAACATTTCAGTAATGTACTTCAATACCATTTTTACTGGCTACAGCCTTTAAACTGGAACCCTCTAAACAGCAACCCAATTCAGAGAAAGAATTGCACGAAAGTACAGATAACCTAAAAAAAAAATTTTGAAAATTGTATTGTAGGTCCTGACACAAGTCTGCATAGAGGAATTCCTCCTAATCACATCTTGTTTTTTTTTTCTCAGCAGTCTCCCACATATTCCTATTTATTTCCCAGGTCAATTTTTTGAGACATTCATCTGAATGCAGCAGTCCTGCACTGAAAAGATTTAGCTATGTCTGAAATATTATGCTACTTTTGCCAGCAACAACTGCAAGCCTGAGCACAGCACGATTTTATCAAACACTGTCAAGCTTTTATCTAATTATACTCTGGAAAAAGCCTGTTACTCAACAAATTTAAAACAACATAAATGTTAAAGATGAAATAATCACCGGACTTCAAATTTATTGCTGGTGTGAGTGGAAGCTCCTAGGGTGATGGAAGCGAGCTGGCTGATTGCAGGTTTATAAAGAACCAATCTCCCCCCATCCTGTGGATACTCATAAAAGTGTATTCAGGATCTCCCTTCGGTATCCTTCTGTTGTACAATACTACTGCTAGGCGACTATTTAGTTCTCTCTTTTATCTACGGAATAATCAATAAAGGTTTCCTTCAGGGAAACRCTGCAAGGAGAAGGTATGTTTTTTATGAACCGGTGTTAAAGCTGGCTGTGTTTCTACAGGAAATGTCTCATGAACAAAAGGGAAAAAAAGTATTATTTCTCCCTATCCGAAAGGGCAAAATTTATGTCTTAAGAGGGTGCGCAACACAAAAAACGATGCAGATGCTTTGCACCCTTCAAGAATTTGGCCTGTTGAAAATCAGAAGCCGAAAACACCTTTCAGGTAATTTGTCTCCCTTCCTCCCGGTGCAGAAGTACTCCTAAAACATCACTAACTTTTAACAAACTCTTTAAGCTGCATTCAATGACGTCTCTGTTTCTTTTAAATCAAAGTATGAAGAGTTCAGATAAGAAAGCCCTGGGCTGGCAGAGAACCAAGGGCACGGGCTAAGGAGAGGCACAGGGCCCCGTTCAGCRGACAAGCGGTGCTGAGCACAGGCTCTGCAGAGCACCGCCGTGCCTCTGTGTGTCGATTCAAGACTGCCAAGGCACGTCCTGCTTCAAACCCTACCAAGCAACCATCAATGACCGTTGTGGGTCTACACTGTAAATAAAAACTATCATTTAAAGTGAAAGCCACCATGGTGATGAGAGCTATGCCATCAAACAGCCAGAGAAAGCAGGATGGTACCCTCCATCCACTACGAATGACCATCTTTGATTAAAAAAACAAGATAACTTTCACAGTCTGCAGGTAGCCTCTGCTGTGYTATTCTTTAGGACAAGTACTAGCACATTTTTCTTCATTTTCTCCTTCACTGACGATGTCCCTCTTCTGATCCTTTGGGGATATAGCTCTGCTAGTACATTTTCATTTACTGAGCCCAGGTCAAGGACTGCCAAAACAAATGGAGTAACGCTCTCTTATAAAATGCATTTGCCAGTGCTGAAAGGTCAAGCACACAATATATACACACATTTCGCTTTTGAAGGCACCCCAGTTTCTTGAACATCAGTATTACTGCCTGAAAAGGCTGCACTTGCTGCAATCCCAAGAACCAAAACTGAAAGATAAAATATTTTTCCCCCACAAGTATAACTTGTGCTTTTGACAGCACGCTACCTAGAACTGGCATTAAGACTAACCTGTGCAGGCCGTTAGGCTCTGATTGCACAATTATAGCCATGCATGGGCTCTGCTACACCACAGCTRAGCCCTCTAGGAAGAGGAAAGCCCTGAGGCTCCTCTCCACCCTAGTAAAGCCAGCTCCAATTTACCGTTGCCAGGCCGTGCCGAGAGCAGAGCAGTGACAGCTAGCACATGTTGCTGGCTGAGCTGCAGCCGCTGCCATGCCCCAAGCACCTGCTATGAAACCATCACCTTCTTGCGTCGCATCCTGAGGAGCGCCAGGAGCAACRCAGGGCTGGCAGATGACGCTGGGTCCTTCAGGCCCAACCCTCTGTTGGTCTTCACCCTACTGAGCAAAGGGGGAGAGACAGAGGACGGCTGTTTCATGGAGGGATTTCTGCCACCGCTCTCCAGGCTGGTGCTTCAATATATAGTTATGGTAGCACTATCTGAAAGGGAGCCTTAAAAACCCAGAAAACGCCTGCAGTTCAGAGAAACCCACCTCCATCCTGGACCACACATGAGAGAAGAAATTCCTGAGCAGGCCAACACGGGGAAGCCTTCTGCAGTTCATCCGCTGCCTACCAACCATGGAAGATACAGACTCCTGCTACAAGCAGGCCAGGCCACCATCGCTACCTCCTGCTCTCTGTAGCAGCTACCCTGTAAAGCAGCGTGTCATTCCTCCATCTAAATCCACGTATCTATCTATGCATTCAATGAAAAGCACGCCTCGGAGGCCTGAGGGGCTTCACACAAAGCATTTTCRGGACAGGAGGAGGGTGGGAGATTTTTATTAGTAATGTTTGTAACCTGGAAAAACAAAAGGGGTCTTTTTCCAGTTGCGGCATCACCCTGCCTGCTCATTCCCCAGCACAAAGTTTCGCACGCAGAAAACCCCCCCACAGAATGGGGCAAACATTAAAAATGGAAGTGCTCTCATCAGGGTACGTTTCCCTCCCTCTCAGCCCTAATTAACAAGATTAGGCTGGCCTCGCATGTGCGCACGCTACTGCCATCCCCAAGGAGCACCTGATCATAAACTTTCTGTTTGTACAGCCATCGCTTGCGCTGGCCCCAAATTCTGAAAGCAGAACTCAGCCCACTGCCAAATTAATCRCACAACACTGAGGCAGCGTGTCAAAACAAACAGACGAGCAAGCCAAAACACAGAGCCAATTAAAAACAATGCAGAGAACTTCAAACTCGCATGGACTCTGTCCAAAACACATGAAGAAATTAGCTGTTAGATACATGCAGAAAATACAGAAAAAGATCATTTTACCTAAGCACTATTAAGGGCACTTGAGTTCAGCTTTATTAGCACAATGTCTAGTGAACATACAATAATTTGTGTTAATTTACATTACTGTCAAAACTCCTCCTTGTATTTTCTTCCTGCAGTACTTTTCTGCTAGTCAATCCTCAAATTCTTAACCTAGAGAAACACAGCTTAGATGAGATTTTTTGTTATGAGGTGTTTTTTTTTTTTTTTACTATAATAATTTTTCTTTTATAGTAACAGTCCCTGCAAAAAGACAGTAGGACAGAGAAAGCAAAAATCCTCAAGGGCATTAAAAAGCACAAGGCGAGAGTAGGAAAAAACAACAGCATGGGCTGTCATGTTGTCATTACCATGGGGGTCAGCTCTGAACGAAAACCAACTCTCACATCACGATTACATAGCYGAGACTCTTTACATGCATTAAATCACAGCATCAAGACGCTGGGGAAGACGGCACCCCGCATGGTGAAATACTAAAATTAATGCATGCATTGTTTCTTGACATTATCCTCAGTTCTGTCTTACACAGTTAAAACCCATCACTCATGTCAAACCAGAAGATGCTTCAAATATCCTTGATTGCCTTTCGAAAAGTAATTGCACTGCTATCTCATGAGAGCCACTTATTGTGATACCCAGCTAAAAGTATAACCCCACAGTGCCTTGCAGATCTGGCCTGTTTAGTAGGGAATATTTGCTGTACTTTACATAAAAATGGGGTGGGCTTTCCAGCTCATTAGCAAATTGGTTTTTGGTAAATATCTTCAATTGTAAGCATTTCTGTATTCCCTGTGAATTACGTACTCCCTCACAACTCAGCTATGCTTGTCAGACCTGCTCACACAAATGAGAACACACAACTAGTAATGCCTGTGATTATCTGTTATAGGCAGTGTACCAACACAGCTCTGATGCAGCAGTCACAGTCTCTAAAAGGT
>PTFA01000066.1:2399097-2522435 GCA_003342895.1 Casuarius casuarius | reverse complement strand
AAAAAAAAAAAAAAAAAAAAAAAAGAATGACAGATTCTTAAGGAGGAGGAAAAGGAGGAGGAAAAGGAGGATCAATAATTGTCCTTAGTGGCTTCAACTGCAGAAAAGAGGAGAGCACTTGAAATCTCAGAGCTATATGGGACATGTTCTAAATATCAAGATGATCAAAATGTCATTGCTCACCACGGTCCATTTTAGGCAACACGTTCTGCTAGAAACTTAGAGAGGTGAGGACCATGATGGTGTAACACCCAGGGGATAACAGGGAAGCATGGTTTCCTTGTATAATTATGAAGGCTTGGTAGAAAATACAGCACTGTGGAGGATTCTGCACAGGCTGTGAGAACAAGTAGGGTGTGAGCATACAAACTGGGCGCCCTCTGAGAGCTTAAAGCAAAACCCTCCAGCCAACTATACGGTTTGTCTTTAAAGACAGAGAAAAATCTGAATGTGTCATTTCAGGATGTATACAAACAAGGGGGGAAAAGTCATGCTCGGGACAGGKTCTTTTTCATTTCTGTCAGATATTACTGCATCACCCTCTTCCCCGAAGGGGAAAGCCAGGCAAAACCTTAGCAGGTGGATTCCTTGGGACTCTGCAACTCTGGGGTGGCAACAGAACTTCACTACAGAGCTGTCACTTCCTCTGTATAATGCGCAGGGCAAAAGTGGGTGAAATCAAAAAACGACTGGCTAAAGTCATCCACGTATGCTAAAATAGTCTTTTGAAGGCCTTTCAACGAGTTTTGGAAGTTAAAGAAAGGTGAGGCACCCTGCTGGCTCTGCACATAAAACCTTACGGGAGGCTGCTCCCAAGCTCATATGCAGGGCTAGCTGAAATCTCATGCATACGGCATTCTCACTGAAAATGTTTTMCCATCAAGAAGTGGAGAAAAAAAATTCTTAAAGGGAGATCTCAATTCTGAGGTGGAAAATGGATTTCTGTAGGAAATCTGAATAATACTTTAGGCCAAAAGCAAGTGAGAAGCTAATTGATAAACCAGGCAAAACATCTTCAGCAGGGCTCTGCCAGCAGTTCTGACACAGGCTGGTACCTATCACCCGCAAATTTTTTTGCGTACTACCAAAAGTCACTCTTTCCACTGGCACCGGTTTTGCAGTGARGAGCCTTTTGGCCAGTTTTCCCAAAAAGCATTTGTTATTGACAGCAACAAAACGCTGAAAGTCCAGAATTAGTGTTCATGAGAAACTCTTACCAGAGAGAATTTAACTTCTTTGTATGATGGACCCTTGCCTTAAGAGCAGCCGCAGAACCGCCTCYGAATTCACAGATTCTCCCTGGTGCATGGGAACAGGGATGCAGGCTGTTTCACTTGCAGGGGTGAAACCTGAAAACCTGCTGCAAATCTGTATCCCGCTTTCGTACGAGGAACAAAGGAGGGAAGCAATTTAAAGAGACAAGTATAAAAATATTGCTGAATTGAATGTGACATATTTCAAGGTTCAGTCACATCT
This sequence comes from Casuarius casuarius, assembly GCA_003342895.1. Classification (NCBI taxonomy): domain Eukaryota; kingdom Metazoa; phylum Chordata; class Aves; order Casuariiformes; family Casuariidae; genus Casuarius; species Casuarius casuarius. The sequence continues at coordinate 2,520,959 of PTFA01000066.1, read as the reverse complement.
CTTTTCACTTAGGTATAGAAAAAAAAATAGAGAAATATCTCAAAATGAAAGAGTCAGTGTTATCACGTTCTAGATCATCTGTGACATCCAAAAATGCTGCGTATTTGAGATCTCATCAAAAGTTTCCTTAGTCCCCRTTCTTTTGAAAGTATGTTTTAACATTTAGTGGCAGCTTTAGGTATCTGAAGGTTTTATCTGTTTTACTAAGCAAGCTGTTTTAAAATACAAATTCCAAGCACACTTGGGGGATAATTTCAAATACAGATAATGAGTTTAATTTTATGAAGCAAATCTGATTTATTTTTCCCCGCAGGAAATTGTAATTCACCAAAACCCTACGTTAACCAGAGTCATACAAGATAGTATTTACAAAGATGGTCATTAATTTTTTATACTGTGTGCCAACAGATTGTGCACTGATCACTGGCAAACTTGAGAGTAAATTTAACAGGCTTTCAGTTGGAGCAGAGAACGGCATTCATTAATATCCAGTACTGCCATAGTTACAATCCGTGTTTTCTATAGTTTAAAATGAATGCGCTGCTCAGAACGGCACAAGGAAACAGCATTACTCAGCACCTCAGCCATGATTCGTGCCTGCCTTGGAGCGCAATCTCACCTAACTCCCTAATAAATCACGTTTCTTCGGCAAGGATTTTTCCATGACGCACCTCTGGGAAGACCTGGGCCAGACTCGTATTTTTGTGGAAACGGAAACGCCAGGGTATGCCAAAGTAAAGAGAAACATTGCAGAGTCATGCCTGAATGTGAGAGGCTAAAATCCACAATACCTATCCATTTGACAGCATTTGGATCTTTTCTATATAAAAGTCAACTCCAAATGAATCAATTTTATTATGCTGGCACAAAATGTGCCTGTAATTCAACAAACTTTTTTTTTTCTTCTTCTTCTTCTAGGAAATGATCTCTTATTACTTTTGGAAGGTTTTTTTTTTTTTTTTAAAATCACTTTCTGAGGGAGTGAAAATGTAGTAAATACACTAAGCTGCGGAATTTTCAATTTAATTGCCTTTGCTATTTGGCAGGGCATAGCGAGAAATATTTTATTTTAAAAAATATATATTATTCTCTTAACAGAGAAGACCTAAGACACAATTTAGAGAAACTGAAAAATTTTCACCTAGAGATACAGTAATATTCAGTAATGCCTGTGCAAGAAATACACACAAAGGCTCTTACTTATGTAATTTTAACACGAAATAAATTACCTTACAGTGCCCTTAACAGACAGCATGGTGTTTTCAGAAGGAATGGCCACCGCATTGAATTGACAGCCTCAGCTTTAATGTGGTGTATACAAGTGAGACGAATCAAACTGTCTCTCCTATAAAACCACTGTATCTTGCCATGAATACAGAGGATATGCTGGACTACCGAGGACAATCTAATGAAAGGACTGTTAAGGAGAAAAGGAGGTTGAAAAGCAGAGATAGAGAATATATCTTCAGTCTCAGAGTGTGTATCTTAGGTCTTTCAAAGGAGGTTTCTGCATTTTATCACTGCTTTAAGAAGAAGCGCTCAAGAAGCTTGCTTTCTTGGCAAAGAAAACCCTATCAGTCTCTGRTAGTAAATACAGGTTTAACAGTGTTTTTGGAAGTTCATCCAAGTGAGGTCTGCAGGAATAAAAGGTTTCAGTTAAAGTTTAGCAGCTTTAAAAGAGCAATGTCACTACACACACGGTGTTGCACCTGTGTAGATGTATCGGGATTTATCCCCAAACCTTCACTTCACTTACTTTGAATACTTTCTGTAAAGGGAAGTATTTTTGCACCCGCACAAAGTAATAGCTAAGATTCAAACAGTGTTAAACCAGCACATAAATTTGCAGAAAAAAATGATACCTTCCAATTAAAACCTCGACTTTTTATTATTGGTACTGCTTCTTAAAGCATTGATAAACTCAKACTTTTCCAAAACACTGGCTGCATTAACATGCACCAGAACGCTACAGCACAGCTACGTATATTTACATATTTAAGTAAAACTATTGAACTTAAAATTCAAGTATCAAACAACTCATAATGCACAAAAAATCCCTCTTTATTGACACACATACGCATTGTCGAGTGATCTCAGTGCCTACTTGAAATTGCTTCATTAAGAGAAAAACAACTGTAAAAAAAGTTACATCTGTGCTTCACTCAATCATAAGCCAAAGGTATCTTCAGGAAACAGCTGTGAGAATCATTTCCCCATTTTTCTTAAGGTTCCTACAGAAGTCAATGAAATGCCTTTGAATTCTGTTAATCTAGGAAACGATTAAAGCCCTCAAGCGGCCAAACACCGGAGCAGGAGCCCTGCTCCTGCCCCTAACGAGAACTGCTTTACCGCAGCAGGGCGGCTGAGACAGCCCACGGCTGCTCAGGAGCAAACCCGTGCTGCCTCTGCAGCAGCAGAAGGTACCTCTTCCCCAGTACTGTCTCGCACTTCGTTACGAGAGTGATTGCAATGAGTAACTTTTAAGCAATGCTGCTTTTTAAATCTAATTGGCTTCCGAAGAAGAGTGTGCCTTTCTGATTAAACTGCAAGGCCTCCACATTTTCAGCTTCAGCATTGTGAGTTTGCTCTCGTTCTCATTTGAAGTCAATTTTACAACTCCCATTGACTTCAGCAAGAATGAAATTAGATCCTAACATATTTGCATGCCAAATCTTTTTTCTTGCAGTTACAGTGTTTTCCTCCATGACATCTGCAATTTAATGGTACATTTTCTGTGAAAAAGCAATGCTACATTTCTTTGAAAGGCAGCAGCAACGTAATAACATTGGTCAAAACAGGGGAGATTAATATTAAAAAAACTGCTTATTGAAACTCTTCAAGGCTTTCTYTGATAATTGGAAAAAAGAAAGAAAAAGAGAGAAAGAAAAGCTCTCTACACAGGTGTTTCTTTCACAATTTTCAAATAAGTAAGAGACTCCAAAGTCCACTGGAAAAAGGGCTGGAACAGGATACAGGCAAAAAAGTGTAGAGACATGTACACAAAGGAAAACTCATGAGCGCTTATAGCTTTAAACCTGCGTTATAATCCCAAAGCCAGCCAGCCATAGAGAAAATACTGCTATCATTACAGTTCAACACACTATCAAATACCCTGCAGCTAACCAGACGTACCGCAACAAGCAAGAAGGCAGAAGCCACCGAGTTTGATGGTACCACCAAGATGGAAATGAACAGGATGTTCCAGGCAAACATGAAGTTATTCTGATCGCTTCAGCCACCGAYTGGGGGGAAAAAACACAATACTACTAAGACAGACGTGTAGCCAACAAGAAAACAGAAGCTTTCCTCGCTCACAGAGGAATCAAAACACCTGGTACTAGACAGGATTTCACGATATCCCTGCTGTACCTGTTTTGTTGTCAGAAACTTGGTCTGATCACACAAATTCGCATTTATTGTGCGAGCAGCCCTTGCAGCATGCCTGAAGGTGGGTAAAAACAGCAGATCAAATCAGAGCAAAGGGTCACTATCACTGACAACTTATCGGAAGACATATAATTTATTTTAAATTAGTAATAAAAATGTATCTGTTGTTTAAACATTATGTGTCTAAGAAAAACAGTCATTTAAAAAGCTGTGCTTGCTTATTAAATGCCAGTGCCTTCATTACTAGAAATCAAACCTTTGAATGGGCTCTGTTGATATGCCGAATCCGCCTCTTCACGTTCCAGAAATTAAGACTGAATTTAATTCTGTTAGGTGTGGGATTACCTCAAAACTATTAATTATTTTATTTTACCCATGAATCATTTTTTTAGGATAGTTTTCTTCCCTCATTGGAAAAGTGCAGCTGATTTGTCAGTGTTTTCCTGCTCTGCCTTTCCTGCTTTGCCCAGTCACTGCTGTTTTCCTCCTCGGCTGCCAGACTCCAGGCTGCAAGTGCCGAGGCACCGCAGAACGTCTCCTGAAGCAATCCTGCTGGGCAGCTACGTTGATAGCAGCCATTTGCAAAATTAAAAATAAAGCATGAGGCACTTCTGGACCAAATATTGATCGTTTAATTATTTTCCATTTTAACTGCGTGCTATTTTTGGCAGAGAATATTTGTGCTGGCTGAACATCACAATCTTCTGAAAGAGCTATATGTCAAAAGTCAATTATTCAGGTGACAGCATTAAYGTTTAGATTCTTTGTTAACAACGATTAACTTTGGGGGTTCTCGTTTTAAAAGATACCTAAAAGCAATAATACAGTCTTATTCAGCAGAGCAATTTTCATCTTCATGTCTACAGGCTGTGTTTTAAACCACTTCATGGTGATAAATGAACACTGCCATGCTGTTTATGAAGTTATAGTCATAACATGCAGAAAGTTTCATGCTACCAGTGCCAATATACCAAGAGTACTTTAAAAGCTTTAAAATTTTCTTCTATTGTTAATATTACTTTCTGTTTTTCTCCCGTGACGTTACTGTATAGGGAAGGGTGTCTCACAGGCAGTTAAAACATCACTCTGGGTCATTCTGCTCATTTCTCTAGGATTCGCAGCTTTGCAATAAAAGAGCCTCAGAAAAATGATTTTTTTTTCTTCCATGAATTTTCCAGTAAATTAAACAATACATGATGGAGACGCACTTACCTCATTTTTAGGTATTCATAACCTGTTATCTAAACTATGCTACCTTTCCTCTGGAATTTTGAACTTATCACTCTACTGTCACTGTTTAGTAATTCCTTTAATCTCAATCAATCCACGGTGATTCGTTTTCCCTACAACGATGGCATCAGAATATCTCCACACACCGTGTGAATGACCTGAAATAAATTATAATTACTCTCACCGACAGAGCAAGCTTCTGTGCCCGATCTGCTTGCTTTGCACGACACTGACAGCACAAAGCCAGCAGAAAGTTAGTTTGCTCACCTGGCAAGGGTACGAGCAGATGGCAGGCGAAAAAGAATCCTGCTTGCAGCGCTACCGAGCTCTAACAGCCGCCGGATCCCTGGCAGCCGGTAGGTGATACTGCGTCCAGGTAAAACTTAAAGAGGACTTCTGAGACACACGAATTCCTGACCAGCCTCAAGAAAAGCAATAATTCATACCAGCATCTCTGCTGAATCCCTCCTCCAGCTCTCCAGCTGCAAGTTGCCCAGTCAGACCGRGAGGCTCTTCGTGTTCGGGCTGCAAAGCTCATGCTCGTGCAATACCAATGCTTTTACGGGAGCAAAGAAGCAGACCTGCCATCTTTTGTCCGACTTGTCTTACTTTCATAGACTCATAACCAAAATATTATTAGAAATGCAACAGAAATTATGTGAGATTGTGGAATTTTTGAGAGGCAAATGATGTGATGCAAGAGGAGAAAAGTGATGAATTAGTATCAAGAAATAAAGTGGTTTCAGTAAAACCTTCACTTCAGTTTTCTTCCAAAATGAAAGGATGGATCAAGGAGGGAAGGGAGGGAGATTCACTGCCTGAACATGATCAGCTAGATCTTAGAGACAAGATTGAGAAATTACAAAAATCCTGTGTGGATTCTGAATTCCCTAATATTAGGATCCCATTCCATCATCTTCTCCTCTCACTATACTTTAAATGGCCAACGATAGAAACCAAACTCAGACTCTGAGCTCTGGCAATTCTGTACGAACAGAAAAAATGTGTTCTTATAAGAAATTAGAAAATACATATATCAAACCATCAGTGTGTATGGTTTGTTTTGTGTCTTTCATTACGGTTTAAAATATTTGTGCCACTACGGTTAATTGGCGTGTYTTCTTAGCACAGCAAATAGATGTGTGGAAAACCCATAAATCAGAGTAGCTGTGTCTGTAAGCAACATTTCCATATCAGACATTTTCTACTTTCACACAGAAAATCAAGCTGGTGAAATATCCAAACTACGACTGCATTCATCCATGGTGAGACACTGCTCAGGATAAAAAAATGCTATCGCTGCTTCTTCCAAGACAGAAGCTGCGTAATAGCTAAACATAACACTTCTCACAAAGGCAGCTGCATAACTGAAAAACAAGGGGAACATTTTACAAGGTAGAAAGGACAGTCAGACCCAAAATTGTTTCTCTGTGAGCACTCCATTTCTCCATCCATTTTCAAAAATTTCCCCACCACATTTTCCAGCTGTTTAAAACAGCCAAAAGCTGAATTTTCCCAGGCAATAACTACAAGGGCTTCCTTAATTCCAACAGATATCACTTCAATTTTGAGTATTGCCTTGAAGTCGAGAAACAACCCAGCGTTTGGTGGGAGAAAGTCCATRTAAGTGTTCACTATAAGCATACACCAATAAGGTTAACCGCTGTGCGGGAGCTAGGTAGGGCAGGACAGCCYGCTGCCAGGAAGGATGAGTGCACGCAGCAGCCAGCAGAGGTGAGTAACAAAACAGGTTAATTTTCTCCAAGACCGGACTGCAGACGGTGCAAAGATAGTAGAGCTGAAAGCAGGGAAAACATGGCTTTGACTTCCCCAGTAGGTATGGACGTGGCAGAGATACTCAGCCTTTGAGACTTGATTCTCGCCTTGTAAAATGCCTCGAGTTCCTCGTGAAATCTAGGGGATATTGACTGCGACTATTGCCAAGTATGTTTAAAGAGGGTTGGGTTTTTTTTTTTCTGATTTTCAAATATCAAAGCCAACTKAATGGGGAGAGCGTTCCAAACGGAGAATCGGGCACAGAAATGCAGCACGCATCTCTCTCCTGGATTTTTCTACCACTTGATTTTATTTAAGTTGATTGTCTATTTCAGTGCATTTCATGGTGAATATCGCTGCTGGCTAAATACCTTCCTTTCTTACTGTTTTATGACAAAAATACAGCTATCCAGCAACARCTGTCCCATTTGGGATTTTACCTACTGTATAATGACAGAAGACAGAATTTTTAGTAGAATATTGATGAAAATTTAGTATTTTTAAAAGTTTTAGTTTCAGTAATTAGCCATGCCTCCAAAAACAAAAGCTAATTTATAAGCTCGAGCCTGGAAACGCCAGGTTACACCCCCACTCTGTATCTGCAGCTGAGCRAGAGGATTCTCCTGCGTGCACAGAACAGCAGCTGACGTCTGTATTTGCAAGGCAGCCTCAGCGCGTGGCATCTATCACATACTTTCTACATACCACYGAAGAAAAACAGTCCTGAAGTCCGATGCTACAATGACCAAAGAAATAGGCATAGACATAAAATGAAATGAAAATAAAGATTATAAAGGGGATTCTGCTTTGGTTCTGGTTTTCCACTGGAGGAAATGAGGCTAGAATTCAATACCAGTGACACATTTAATCAAGACCTGTTTACATTAGCAGAAAATATGTGGCATGCCTGTTGAAACTTCACAATATAGTGAACCCTCGCAATATTAGCTTAGAAAATACAATGTCACTGATAACATAATAAAGAAAACCCTTCTCCTTAAGGAGACCAATGAAAAATATTTGTCAAAATAAAAGGATCATTCATTCCATCGAAAATCTGCATTTTATTTTCCTTATGTTCCTTAAAAAGATACTTTCTGTGTTCCTCAGTATCTAGATCAACTGAATTCCAATATTAATATTCAAACCTGCACTCTTTTCTTGAAACAGTCATGTACACACTGATGCAGTAAATCAGTTTATTTGCCATAATCTTAAGAGATGAAGACACACTTGCATCAAGATGGAGAGTGCATTGGAAGCTGAGACCTAATGCTGAGCCCTGCAGGTCAAGGGTACTTGGAGATAAGATTCCGGCTTGCGGCTCTCTCGAACACACATATGGGAAATATAATGAGTATTCATTCCCATTTAATAGATTAATAGCTTTTGCGCCAGAAGGTTATACTTTGATCCTTTAATCCTCTGTTATGCAATAAATTTGCCAATAATTCCTGGCATCAGATTCAATAGGTTATAATCAAATTTGAAAGTAAATAAAGAGTCACCTGTTCCTAGGACAAAAGTCATACACATATTTACTGAGATTCATACATCCTAATAAATAAGACTCCCAGCTTCCATACCATATCCATATTTAACATAGTCACCAACTGTAACATCTATCTACTAAATGCTGCTTTACAGGACCTGGCCCTTAGTTATCAAAGATTCAGTCTAGCCAAGTTTAAACCCTTTTCTTAAGGGCAAGTAGTGAAAACATTTTGAGAAACAAAGCTATACAGAAATGTACCAAGTACTACAGCAGTTCAAACATTCATCCTTCTCAAACTTTATCTGTGTAGATAGGTCACATATATRTAATATATACTTACATTATATTATTACATATATATATAAAAAATATATGCACAGAACATTACTTGAAATTTAGGAAATGCTTTCCCTGCCCTAYATATCATTCATTAGGCTACTCTGGGTGAGGGCATTTTCTGCCACATATCCTGAAGTTATTCCAAGTGAGAATACACAGCCTCGTGGTTGGAGCACTCCTCTGGATTGGTAAAATCCGGGGGCTGCAAGACCTACAGCTCTATCTAACAACTGAGYGGCTTGGGGAATTTTGGCGCTGTACTATCATTGCAAGCTAATTAGGAGTGTGCTGTGAAATCATTTATTATACTACACCACCTGTAGAGTACAAGGACAGATTGTTTGTCTAAGAAGGGAAGCATCCTTCCTTCCATCTCTGCATGCAAAGTGTTGCATGTTTTTAAGTAGACTGACTGTGTCTCTTGACAAWTACAGTAGTCCTGGATACGCGTCCTCCACACAAACCTAAAGGATATCCATACTGAAAGGTTACCTTATTAAGCACTATTAATGATTAAAGTACAGATCTCTTCTATTTCAATACGCCACGATCGCTTCCAATGGAGAGGGAAGAGGAAAAAAAAAGAGAGAGGGAGAGAGAAGCTGCGAGTCTAACAGAATCCCATCAGCGAGAAGCATCTGGCCACTAGGCGACACTGTCATGTCATTTCCAAAGCAGGAAGAAGCAGAAATTTCTGCTTTAATATCACTAAGTCAAATTCAGATGGATAAATGAAGTCTTAATGTATTAGCTGTATGCTTCCTTACAGCAGAACCAGTAAACACTATAAACACATGCCCAAAATAATATCTGAGGATTGTCTTTTGAAGGCGTACTTCACACGTATCTGTGCATCTCCCAGCCTAAACAGCAATGTAAATAAGGATAGCACTACCTTCCTCTCTAAAACATTGCTATAGCATATACAGTTCTGCGTACATAAGCTAACGCTGCTCCAGTCCTCTCGCTGCCAAAGTACTGGACTTTCTTAAAATCCCAACTGCAGCATTCACAGAGGAACAAACCCTGCAGCTCTTCTCAAACTGGGCAGCGCTTCACATCTCAGGTCATCTTACCACATTCAGGGGAACTCATTGAAAAGACACCACTGAACTCAAGCTCGGGTAGCAAAATCTCAACTAATTCTGTACACTGAGTGTTGGCAAGGGCCTGCCCACATTTTATCCATTCACTGAACATGACAAGACAACAAGCATGCCTTTAGTGGGCTAATAGAAAATTAAGGCAAATGTAGAGATCATGTAACCACAGACAGGTGTCACCCAGCCTCTAGAACATTAGGGCATATTTAAACCACTTAAAATCAAGATAGTCAAAAGAAAGAAATCTATTTACACTGGTTTTATCTGTTGATGCCAGCAGTTCTTAAAAATAACCAGAGCGAGATTTACTAAGTTATTATTTTAGATACACTTACCTTTACATTAACTCATACATGATCTATGACTGCCAAGAACAAACAATTGCAACAATATCTGAAAAYGGCACATCCATGATTAATATAATACTATAGTACCTTCCATAAGACAGGAAGTATAGTCTCAAACATTAAAAATGTTGAAAAAGATAAGATAGAAAGGATGAAAACATAAGCATAGGAAGCAGGGAGATGGATTTGTGAGTTTTTCTGTTTCAGCTGAATAGTCTTGCTTCATAAATTAACACATTGATTCTGTATGCACTAAAAAGGGTAAAGCAGATGTCCCTACGCACTTCAATGTTGTCTTGAAGCCTATACACTAGTACCACATCTAAAATGTTCGCATCTTTACTTAGTGAGATGAAAATCCCTCTGACAGGTWTAGGGTTCCATTTTTTAATCACTGATTTCGTTTAATGCAGTCATTTTTTGAACATGTATTTCATGTAGTGACTTATCCTTCGGCAGAAGACCCTATAATACAGTGCTATTTAATTCTTCGTTCCTCTTTGCAATTCTGGTTTACAGTACCTGTCTCAATGCAGTGAGAGTGCATACGTTAATTAAATGATCCAGGCTATAAGAAATCATTAAGTGAAAACTCTAAGCAATATTTTACTCATCATCTTGAGTGGCCCATGTGACAGATTCAAAATTTCACTTTTGTCAAGCTTAAAAGGGCGCTTGAATTGTTAAATGCATACAAAAGTGTACTTAGGACTTAGGTTCCACCACAAAATTCATGGTTATTCTCTAGCCCTGAACATGCTACATGGGAGAAATTTACTGAAAAATACATATTAGTTCTGTAGATTCTGTAGAACTTGAACATCTGAGCTGTCAACACAGACTGAATCACTCCTCACAACAGGTTAAAAYCACCCTCCTCAGCTTAGCCTGTATCCCTGTCCAAAGGCAGTATCACAGCCCTTAACTCCACCAGGAGCCACGACCCACACCATGCCCAGTTCTGTTGTCAGTCTCCCCAGGAAAAGTGATCAGTGACGGCTTCCTTTGCTAGATCTTTTCCTCCCACGTTTCTCTCACTTCAATCTCAACGGACATTCTACCAAAAGCAAAACACAGTAATCGTCCCAAAACATAAACAAAGATTAAGGGTGGAAACTTTCGGGTAAGAGATTGGCAAGCAGAGATTTCCACATGAAGTTGTCATGAGACAGCAAGTCATATGGATAGGTATTGGTCAACAGTTGTTACTGAGAAACAGAGAGGAAACTGAGAAGAGGCTGCCATAGGTCACTTTCTGCAAAGCCGCGAGAGTACGTTCGCTGATAAACCAACAGAGATSGCGCAGAGTTTTCTGTGGAATCTGAGTTTGGGCCATGGTAACCGCGTGCCCTGAGCTGCACATGCCTGGCCCGAGGTGCAGCAGCAGCTGTGCAGGCGCCCAAGCCTTCCCAGAGCTCATTGAGCACGTCCTCTCCAGGGGCAGCTGTAGTGGGGCCACCCACCGCCGCCCCCAGATGCTTCTCAGCACTTGTCAGCTGTGAGCTAACACTTCCACACTTGTGCCCGAAAAGGTTTGAGCACTCCTGGATTTGCTGCAAGAAAAACCAGCTTAGCTCAAGCCCTCTTGGAGGTATTTAAGACTCAACTGGGCAAATGCCCGAGCAAGCTGATGTAATGAGACCTGTTTTGAGCAGGGGGCTGGACTAGGTGACCCCTGGAGGTCCCTTCCGACCTCAGCTATTTTGTGAGTCTGTGACCCATCACTAACAGTGCAAGTGAACCTGAGTGGCCCAAAGAAATTCGTGAGTATGCTCTTGAAGATGGTATCCTGCAGCAGACACATGCAAATGTCTTACACTGACAAACCTGGTGAAAAAGGGAATGTCTATACACAACCTTGGCTACTGTTTTCCCATGTAATGACCATCCCATCTATAAAGTATTTCTATAATGTGATCATATCATTTACATGCCATTTCCATCTAAAACTCTCTACTTGGTGTGAATACAGACACAAAAACTATTATACATTAAGACGTTACCTAAACAGGAGAAAAACACCGTTGGCATAGATGTGTCCTTTGTCTTGGGATCTCTGAACACTCAGCTGAATAGTTATACTGCAGTTTTACTTTACTAATAATCTATCCTGTTAATAGGTGGTGGAGTTAATTTTGGTTAGATAAGTTTCTGCAGAACTGGAAAACAAAGTCATTCCCCATAAGATTTGAAAGTACTTTGCTTTATTAATATACAGATATTAAAGGATTATTGTCTCCTTTTGAAGAGTACGCAGAGATCAGACAAGCCTACTTAATGTTTTTATATTCTTAAGACTAGAGGACAGAGAACACTAAYGGATTTCTGACCCTTGTCTTTTCACTCTGCGGGCAGCGAGTACTAAAAATTAGATCTCTTGCCGTGCAGCCCTGATGCTAACAAACATTTTCACTTTTGACATTTTTGTGACACTTCATGCAACTGTCAGTGAGCCGTATTCAACATTTCAGACACCTTCACAAGCTCATGAATCCGTGAGATGACACTGAACAGTTACAGGCTTCTTTCGTATAAATCAGCAATAGTGCCTTTTTTCAGCCCCATTTCAGTGTGCGTTTTACTGAAAGGGGCTGATTAAGTGTTAAAGACTGATTAGCCTGTTTTGCAATTATAAAGAATTGCACTTGACAAGATATGACAGTATCTCAAGTTAATCTCAGACTTGCACAATGTTTGTGAAGCTGAATACATTCCACAAAAATTTGTTATTTGAAACTCATTTAAATTAACAATTTTGTTAAAGCGTAAGGAACAGAAGCTGAAATTCAGGCTCATACCAGAGAAGTCACTGCTTAATACCCATCCTACATAAGTGGACGAGTGCCCAACATCCTTCAGAGTGCTCAGAGCTATTCCTTAGTTGCTTATACCACAGGTACATTCAGTCATGATGCTATTACTCATATCTGTGATATGGATGCAGGCCAGGATTATAAACATTGATGATGTAGAACTGGCTAACCACACCAGTCTCATCTGGGAATGCCTAATGCCTACATTAAAAACAACGGGGGGAAAAATCCCACAGTGCATCCATGTGATTGTGAAATGCATTCACAAAGGAGGAAATTTGGTCCTTCCTACAGGAAGGAACAAATCCTGTAGGATTGGTTCCATCCTACAGATGATCAGATGTCTCCAAACAAACGCAAACAGTATATAGCACTCACCTTAAGAATATGTGCATGTATATACAGTGATTAAATGAATTAATACCTTTGTCACATTCTTAAAACACTGTTTGTATAGCACTAAACATGTTTRAAAGCAGGCTGGGTAGAGAATACCAGAGAAAGACCAAAAATTGTACTCTCAGATCTCACCACCGGCAGTCACTAATGGGTTTAATGCAGTAAACAGGCTAACAGAGCCCTTTGATTATAAGCAGCACAACACTATATCCAAGTTGTTCTCCCTRCAATTTGAAATGGTTTGGATCAGTGTTATTAGCAAAGAGAAACAAAATAAATCCTAGCGAATTAAAATCTTTTTCATTGTTACACTGCTATGAATTTCAGAGTTGAGAGCGTTTCAAATGCCTGTACCTCTAAACATACTTCATGTGATTGTTTCTATGCATCTTACTAAAATGTCTGTTATGTAAGGACAAGAGGCAATGGGCACAAATTGAAATACAGGAAAGTTCATTTAAGCATAAGAAATAAAAACGTGTGTGAGCAGAAATACATGCTCTGCAAGGTAGGCAGACTCCCATTTTAGAACCACGAGCAGTGGCTATCTACATTGCTATCATCACTTTGGTCTGATACAACAAAAAACGCATCCAAAAGCAGGCCCAGAACAAACATCAATATGTTTTTATTAGTTTTAGTATGCAGATAGACCCAAAGGGACCCACTACATCCTTAAAATTTTAACACTTTTAAGCTTTTTGTTGAATCATGACTATAGAAGATACTCTGCTGAAAGTTTTCTTCAGAATACCAAATCTTCAGAATTCAATATCGAATAKAGAGACATCTAATAACTCAGCATAAAACTTCTAATTTTTCATATAACAAATCTAGGTTTGTACAGTGACACTAAAATCCTTTATTCTTCTAGAATGACTACTACAGCCCAGACATATTTCCTCTGTACTCACTGAATTTTGAACAAATCAGATCAAAATGAAAACAAAATCCAAAGTAAAACCTCTCATCTAAAGTCAGAATCTATGCTTGAGATGATCTAGGCTTTCTTTGGTGAATCAGTGTACGCCAGAAAAAACCCTGCAGATATTATCATCCATACAAAAGCCTTTTTTCACGTATTAAGTCACTAAAATGAAAACTGACAGAACATACTTGTCGGCCTCATTTAACCAGATGCTACCTGACAATTTCCACACAGAACTGGGGATCTGCATCTCAAAGGGGAGGTACAACCACAAAAAAACGAGGAGGAACTTATCAAGTCAGATAATACAGGCGCAGACCTCATAAAGGAAAATGGGTAAATAAATTAAATCAACTGTAACTTACATGATAACCGAGTCAATCACTCCAGCCACTGACCCTGTCCATTTGACAGCAGTGCCATATCCGTATGGGAAAATACGCTTCAGTGCTTTTTGAAATACCTAGAAATGTTGGGTACTGTTTAAAAAAAAACCCACCACTTTATCAAACTGTTCCCTTAAAACCTTCTCCTTCAACTTAGTTTTAGCATTAAGAAAAGGAAATGTCTTTTGAAAGCATGAAAGATGAAATCAATATTTTCAGTTGAGGTACATCCTTTTGCAGTATATCCTGGACTGCTCCTCATTTGAACTTGGAGAAAAAAGGGGAGAATATTAATAATTTCTCAAAAGTCTAGGAGAAAAAAAACAGTACAGCTTCAGCAAGAATAATTTAAATTTTATGTCTATATACATATATATATATATATTAGAATTAGTGGCTGGATAATTTTAGTTCCTCTTTAAAGACCTGGTCCTAAGGAGTGCAAGCACTGTTTTTTACCGTGCAAAACCTGTACGAATTTTTAGCCTCAGCGACACAAATATTCCCACTGATTACACAGTGTTTCACTAACATCAGGTTCAAATTTTTCAGCTTGTGCAGGACAGTACTTAGTGGCTCCATTTCTTGGTCCTTTTGCCTATTCCCTCTATGCTTGCTTCCTACGCCCCGGAAGCTTCCTCTTACCTAATCTGAGCTGGATCAGCATTTTCGAACCCACATATTAAACCTCTTTCTGCACAACTCCATTCATCTAAACAGCATGAGACCGGGTGCATTTCAGTTCAGATCAGAAGCGTGGTTTTCAGGTGCCTCACCACACTGGCTCCACTTGTCGGGCTTCAGCTCACGGCACACACCAGAACCCGCAAGCCACACCACCTTGCAATGAAGCTAAACCGAAAGGTCCTCTCCAGGAACGCACCTAAATGCTCCAACCGCTATGGACCGTCAGCCCACAAGCTAGATTAGGGCCAGTACAGAGCAAGTCCCACCCTCTAAAACACACAAAGCGTGAAAGGTGAGTCCTCCTCACCAGCAGTTTTACTGGACAGAGCCACTCCTGGTGTACCCCAAACYGGCTAATGCAACAGCCAGCAGCTCAGAGACTCCAATCCGTATTGTTAACCAGCAGAGCAGCACGCCGTATTTCTGCTTGCCTTCTGGCAGGAATACAGCGACCACCTTCAACTGAAGGAGAAGGGGCAAAGCTGACAGTAGCCAGCAGAAAGCTTGCTGTAAAACGAGCTTCGAGTCTCAGTGCTTACGAAGACTAATAATGAATTAATACTACAGACACTTAAAACTCTTGTTGAAGATGTARCCTTATAACAAGTTTAAGGAAGGTGTTCTCTGAACACCTCTTACATGCCTATTACAGAAAGAGTTCAATGTACAAGCAGAAAGGCCCAAGCAGGGACTATTCCTCTGAATCACCAGCAAGAAAACAAACATACCAAAGATACAAATTCTTCTCTTTCTTTCTTTTTTTTTTTTTTAAGCCTCGTGGAAAGGAAGTCCTACCCATATACCAGCTGTTCACAAAAGTCAAGAGACTGAACATTTTAAGCTGCAGGTCAGCATGTGGCAAGAGGAAAAAATAGTTTAAAAAAAAAAATTCTAACCATCACAAAAATAACAACAGGAAGAAAAGAACAAACCCAGAAGGTGAGATTCCTCTTCACTTTTGGCCCAGGTCTCAAGAGACATTCATAATAGCTTACACTGTGGAAAAAAGGGTAAAAATGAATTGCTTGCTTGTAAAGTATCAAAGGGAGTGAGCTGCTATGAGCACATCAGGATTTGAATAACGTACACGTAAAATATCTATCAAAACTTTATTTTGCAATTTAGTGGGAGAAAAAGTCTCCCTTATGTACCTGCAATAYGCACACATGAAACACTACCGAAGAAATCCACCTTGGAAAGCCTCTCAAGTTAGTGGTGTCCTGACACACAGCACTGACGTGAGGCTGTGACATGAGGACGGGCACCCTTGTTGTTCCCCATGTCCTTCGTGCTTGCTTGTGCTCTGGGTTTCAAGACRCACTGAATCCTCCACCCTTTCACCTCCCAAAAGCACTGCATCCCACACAGAGGAGGGCCCAGGGCACGCCATGCAGCTGGGGAGGGCCGCATCCTGCATCGGCACAGCGCTGCCTCTCCCTCCCATCACAGGATGGCAGATTTGCCAAGCAGCTGAGTCTCCCCAGGGAGTCCCGGCGGCGCGGAGGGAAGCCAGCAGCCCTGCGCTGGGCTGCCAAATGTGCGAGAYGCAGGCACTCTCGCAGGTGACTGTGACATGGGGCCCAGAAGAGCGGGCCTCATCCTGAACCCATGGACACCTGACAACCTGCATCTAATTCAGAGCGTTTCCAAGAGGCCAAAAGGAGGATCAGCAGCAAGCTGCTGAACCTCCAGCGTGTTTAGCTTATTGCACAGAATACCAGCTGCATGCCGAACAATTCATTCTCCATTTAGCTACTCCTAGCACACGGACTTAAAGCAATACTGAGTGCTTGCTGAGAGTACTAACCCCACAGCGCTCTCCTAAGCTGTCTAATTTAAGGAACACATCCTCTGGGGAGGAGATGCCATCAGCTGAAGAAACGGGGAACAAGGAGTCCTTCTCCAGACCGCACACCTACAGTGAGGCAGGATTTTGGAGAACATCTCCAAAGGAGGTTCCTGCTATAGCACCACGCTAGAAACAAAATGAGAAATGGCACCAGAATTAGGTAAAAAATTGTAGCTGTTTTTGTTATTGTGAATGACAAGTGCAGCATCTTTAACATGTTAGGGGATAGGACTTCCCTTGGTAGGAARTGGTGGACATACCGTCTCTCCAGAGCTCCCTTTGCCCTCCCCTAAACTCCAAAACACATTCCAAGAGAGCAACTGAATGTATTATTCTCACTAGAATAATTCACTGGTTGCAACCAGTAGCTGCTCACACACTTAATTAAAGCCAAAATCCCAGGCTCTGCAAGCCTGAACACGCATCTAAAGTGTATGGCTCTTCACTGCACTCTTTGCAAGTCCGTTATTCCTATCCTATCAACACAGAGCTASCAGGGGACATGTATTAAGTGGAAAACTTCCTTGCTGATGGCAGTTCTTGTCCTCCAAAAGCTCAGCTGCAACACATTGTCTGATCAGAGGACAAGTTCACATGTCTGCAGGCTTCTGCATTCATATTCAGCACCCTTGSTGATATCTGAGCAATTTCCCCCCACCCCCAGCATATAAGGCTTCAGATTTTCTCACAGAAAAATCAAAATAGTGAGAGATCTCCAAGAAAAATAATCTCTATAGCTCACTAGTCCTCTCCAGGCATCAATTTATTGCCCAGTCACCATTTAATCGTATGAAGACACACCTTGTTGACACAGAAAGAAGGGATCTCAAGAGATCATCTACTACATCCTCTTTTTCCAGGCTTCAATCACCTTTCATGAAAGATGGGTAATTAAACCTGTTCTTACAGAAAGAGAGAGTCCCAAACCATCAGTAGAAATCCACTCTGATGTTTTCCTGTCTTTACTGGCAGAAGTTTCTTCACACCATCTAACATGAGTCTTTCTTCCTGCAGTTCCACTTTTTGTCCTATCTACCAAAGATATAGAGAAGAAATTTCTGTTTACAGCAATATTTTACATATTTGTACACTTCTATGTTCTTCCCCACCCCTCTGTCCTCTCTGGTTTATATATGTTCCTAAGAGTTACAGGTGCCTTATGTACATACCTAAAGAATCTGCAATCAGCATTGCAAACACATTTGAAGACTGCCCCGAGAGCCATCATGCAGTTAGTGCACTGGACCCAGGGGCACAGATACCAACACCTGTGGTGTCTCCCAGCAGGCATCTCCTGCCCCAACACAGCTGGTGAATCCAAGAGGCTTTCTCCAGCTCCTCCTAACATGACCTTTCTCTGATAAGCTTCAGCTGGCTCCACAAACAGGCAGCAGATAGAAAGAACCTAGAGAAAGCTTCCTATTAATGCAAACTTCCCCCAAATGTTCAAAGCCTGCTGCTGAGCATATCCAATGATATTTCCTTTAAATGTGCCCRGACTTTGTGAGTAAATACCCTGTTCTAAAAAAAACTTCTCCCCCAAACACACACATTGCTTTTCTCTGATTTAAACTTAAAAATAGATGCAAAAAAATACTGCAGCATCAGTATATGTATTACATTGGAACCTGATAAAGACACCTGGCACGAAGCAATCATGGTAACCTATGTGGGAGCCAGCTTTTTAACTTTCCTCAGCACATTTGGCATTGCAGCTCTGTTGGAGTGAATCACTGCTGCACTCTACTGCTCCATAGATTGATCCTATTGTATTTTCCAAAGCACTTCTGGAAAAGCAATCCAAAATTCTTGTGACCTTCATGTTCAGGGGAGTTTTCTGCATGTTTGAAATGTATGGGCCAAATGGACGGCCTTCACACAAAAACAGACGACAAAGGAAAAGGTATTTCTCTACATCAAGTAAGTAATCCACCAAAATAGGACTGAAAGATAAAAGGGAACAGCCCAGTCTTCGTTTTAGTACGTTTCAAAGCCCTAYGAACTGCAACCCCCCACTCCGAGCGCTACCAAACACTGTTTACTTACTTGGTGCTAGCTTGGCACTGTGCTTACTAAAGGCACAACAATACAACAGAGAACACCTAGATACAGACTCTACAGCCCTACAAACTACTGTTCATGTGCAAGTAGGTGCAAGGTAGCAAGAATATTAACAGCGTTAAGATTGTGATACAGTCTCTTTCTCTTGCTCAAAAACAACAAACAAATCTGCTGAGAAAATAAAATATGTAGACTCTTGCTGCTCTTAAACATCAGGTGACAGATCATAACCAGCCTTCCCAAGGAATCCCTGCTGTAGGGTAACATATGCTACAAAGTACACTTTATCTTTTTTTAAAATATACACTATACACACACACATGTATATATATACGTATATATATAGCCTGTTTAGTAGTAGAGGCTATGGCTACAGGTACGAAGTTCTAGGAATTCATCAGGAAATACATTTTCCTAAGTTTATTTTTCCCTTTTTTCCCTCTAAAAATATGGCTCCTGACCTTCTCACAGATGGACTTCACTGCTTCTGCCCATCCTCCTCTCACTTTCCCTAGCTCTGCTCTCTCCTCCTTGGTGACCCTGGAGAACTTTTAGCTCGTGTTGTGCCCAGGAACATAGCTCACCTTCCCTCCGGGATCAGCTCTACCTCACCAACTGGGAACTAGGGCGCTCTGGTATTTCTGAATCTAGTTAGCAACATGTTAACATATATAGTCCATGCTTCTCTCTTTAGAAAAGCATATAAAGCCTTGTTTCTTAATTACTTTATTGTACTAAGGTATGTGCCAATCCCTGGCCTTGAAATTGACCTGTTCATTCTTAAAAATTCTAGTAAGTTTCTTTATTAAAAAAAAAAAAAAAAAGTATAATGCAACTGTGAACACTTCACTTCTCACTTTGGAACTGCATGAGATCTGTGATACTGTAATAACGTACTCATTATTTTCATGTTCTCAGTAATTCCTTTAAAACTCAGTTCTTTACAACTGGACCTTAGTACTTACTGTTTTGTTAATATTACTGTATTCAAGGTGACAAATGTTTAATAATCTTGTTTACATCTGAAAGCTTTTGAGAAAGGTCTGATAAAATGAAGCTACCTTAGGCTGGCATCAATCTCAAAACGTTATTAGCTTTGCTTTGTATTTTATTTTGACACCTTAAACACTATCTGCATGGGCTAAGCAATTAAACAGCCTTTTGATGTTCAAGGGCTTACAGTGCAGGGGTCTGTAAGGACCCCAGGRTATCAAAGTCAGACTGGTATCTGCTCCTGAATTAGTTCACTAAAGACCAGATGACTTCCACTGATTTCATCATTTCTTTTGCATTAAATACATCTGGACTTTCTACAAGACAATCAACAGGAAAGGAGACAATAAAACCTCTTTTTCCACCTCTTTTTTTTTTTTTAAAAAAAAAAAGATCAGACCTATTTATCTGTCTGTGAAATCGTGCAAATTAATACAAGGGCCCAGTTGTCAACAAATACAAATTTTTTTCCAAAGGAAGGTCTTCCTTTTCATCTTAAAGGTGATGGAAAATAAAATGATACCGTGCTGTAGGTAGCCACAAATGATTCCACACTGAATGCGGACACAAATCACATAATACTGTTTCATTTCACATCTTTCCTTCACATATTCCACAATGACATTTTCTATGATAGTGCGCAGTAATAAAATTGATTAGTTGGTCTGCCCACTAAGGACAGTTTGAGGAGTGAGAGCCACCCCTCTCCTGAGAGCTATTAGATGAGGAGCAGAAGTGCCAATGCTGGGAATTTCCAGTGACAGAAAACAACTTCYGCAGTGGCTTCACTGAAAAGGAAAACAATGTCCAGCAACTCCCGCTCAAAGAGCCTGTTACTGATTCATTACACACGAACACCTTTATACTTGGAAATTATTAGATAACTTAGCATTTTGAATATTGCTATTATTGACTAAGGGCTGACTATTGAGCTTCCATTCCCTTTCCCCCAAAGAATAAAGAATATGATACTTAAGACTGTCTGAACCTGGAGAATCATCTGCTTCAAAACAGGATCTGGATATGTTCACCTCATCTTGTAAGAATCAGGAAGCTGCCAAATAGCAGACTGCCTAGAGGAAATTAGGATTAATTCAAACAAAGAGTTAACCCAAAAGCTGTCACAGAAAGAAACACATTTTCAGACTCATCTCTCTGGCTGTCTCGCTTTATTACCTGTCACTAGGTTTGGGGTTTTTTGCTTCATTTTGAACAATTACAGAGGGCTGTGTTATGCAGTTTCAATGGGAGTTTCTGCTTCTATTGTGAGCACTACAGCACGCACTTGCTTGCCATTTTACCACCTTTGAAACATTCCAGAAACGCCACTTGTATCCTCAGCAGGCCTCATCTGCTGGCTTATCCACTACCTTTAAGTATGTTTCTCACAATTTCTCCTAAATTGCCTAGAACACGCAGTAGAGGAATAATGATTTTCAGCTCAGCTTAAATTCTTAGGCATGATGAAACCTCAGCGTGCCAGTCAGCAGACAGTTTAATGGAAAATAGGAAGAATAATGATGGAGAGGGCCTATGGGATGCAGCATTGGAGCAGGGAATACGTATCAGCTACAGAACAAGAAAAAGGGAGCAAGAACAAGAAAAAGGGAGCAAGAACAAGAAAAAGGGAGCAAGAAATCCTGGTGAAATCCACAGAAAGGGACAAATAAAAAAAAAAGATGGAATAAAACAGCTGGTTAAACTGGGAGGCAAATGGAAAACAATAACGTGAAGAGAGGAGAGAGAGAGACAGAGAGAGACAGAGATGATTTTGTAATCCTTGCATCTGCCTTTACAGAAAGACATGTACTTAAAGATTTGGGAGCTTTTTACTAAATGAAAAGAGAAAAGATACAAATTCTCCCCAAGACAAGAACATGATCTCTCAGTTCACTGGAATGTGTCACATCAGATGAAGAYGTGAAAAGTGTTAGCACCCACTGTTGTTTTAATGCAGCACAGCTTTTTTTTTTCTGCTGTTACACTCAGCGGCATGCAACTACAGGGTGAAATTTCACACCGAACAGAAACTACAGGTGCAGGGAGAGCAAGAGAGGTGACAGATCTTACCTGGGAACTGGACTTGAACAAAAAGCAGGCAGAAGAACCCAAGCTGGAGGCACTTGTCCTTTCAAGGGGTGGGTGGGATGCCTAAGGCTAAGGATTCAGAGGTGCTTTTGTACTTTCCGACACCTAGATTCTCTTCTGGTTAGGAAATGATAAATATTGCAGCATAGGGAGATGGCACAGAGTAGAGATACATTCAGTTACCTGAGTTCATTGTACCATGAAGAAATGCAATTTCATATTTATCTTTTATTCATGTTACTCAAGTAGAAGGGAGAATTAATAAACACAGCACGACTTCTAATTTCCTATTCTAAGCTGGAACGATCATCCATTATCCCTGAATACTGGAGAAAAAAAAAAGAGCCAACTAGTCTTCATACAAGAAGACAACCTCCCTGGTATTCCCATACAACCACAGAAGCCACTTACACACAGAATAAGACAACATTGTCTGAAATGCCAAAGACCACAGCCACAAAATTCATAGCTAAAACCTACTTCCACTTCAGTGTGAAAGAAGTGGTATGTTGGAATAGCTGTTAAGTACTTCGGTATCAGAATTATATAGCAGTGTTGAGGTTCAGAAGCTGCTGCTCTTCCCTTGCTCCAGGGTAATAATTTTTAAAGAAGCAAACACCCTGCTGGCAAGGTGCACGTGTAAAAAACACCAGACCAGAACCTGAACAGCAATCCCTCCAGAAAAGTGGGGACGGCATGTTTATTACCCCACAGTATACAGAGTAGCAAAAAAACTGGCTCCTAGACAGTATTATTTAAGGATCAGAAAGCCTCAGCTTCTGAAATCAAGCCACTTATCCAAATATTCTTGTGCAAGTGCTAGAATACAATTTGCCCCATAGTCTCTTCAGGAATAATAGTTAATGACACTTCAGAAACACAGAATAATGCAGGCTGGAAGGGACCTC
This sequence comes from Casuarius casuarius, assembly GCA_003342895.1. Classification (NCBI taxonomy): domain Eukaryota; kingdom Metazoa; phylum Chordata; class Aves; order Casuariiformes; family Casuariidae; genus Casuarius; species Casuarius casuarius. Next base: position 2,498,170 of record PTFA01000066.1, on the reverse strand, counting down.
AGGGGCTCTCTGGTCCAATCCCCYACACTCCTAAATCAGGGGTGCTTCAGCTGCTCRGGGCCTTGCCCAGGCGAGTGCTGGAGCCCGAGATGGAGACTCCACAACCCCTCTGAACAAGACGGCATCAGTGCCTGACCATCTTCATTACGATCCACCTCCTCAATGTCTAATCAGAATTTCCCTTGATAAAATTTGCAGTTTCYACAAATGCCTTGAACAAAAGTAAGGATTTAGACTGTTCCTCCCTTATTTAAACCAGAGAGTAAAATAAATAGGTTTTTCCTTCTATATCAGTGGCTAAAAGCACTACAATAATTTCAAACTCCAGCATCCCTAAACTAACCCTAATTACAAAGAATCTATAGTCAGACTGAATATATCCTTGGTTATGACAGAAAATGTTTGAAGTTAACTGAGAGTTTAAATTTTTTATGTCCAGCTATGCATTTGTATTATATTATGCTCATTAAAAACAGAGAAAGAAAAAAATGTGAAAATAAAAAGAAATTAGTGCTCATCGGAGGAAAATGGAAAGGATCATAAACTCTGGTGGTTACAAGTAAAAACASAATAACGCAAGCCAAATAAAAGTTTAAAAAAGTATTTGCAGAAAAGCRTAGTTAAATCTTTTTTCAAACACATGAGGAGCAGAAAGCCTGCCGAAGGGCCTGTTGAGCCCACAGGCAACCAAGACACAGAACAGAAGTTCACAGAACAACTGTTTTTTCTATGTGTATTTGACATAGAGAAGTTTGGGAAAGCTAAAATCCTTTATGGGATATTTCTCAGAGGATCTGTCAGCTGCTGCTGGCAGAAGAGGCTGTGGGATAAATATAAAACATTTAGGTGATAATAAGTCACCAGAACTAGACAGTACGCAGTATTTGTAAAGGACCTCACCAGTGAAACAGGCAAACAGCTAACTACAGGTTGTAATCTCTTGCTTTAAAATGCTTCTGCATTAAAGAACTGAAAGATGGCAGATACGATATTAACTCCTTTTTAAAGGAGAGTAAGTTCACCTGGCCGTTGCAGGGGAAGGGGTAGGAATAAGAGCGAGGAACAGAATCAGTGAACACAGGGACAGAGATGCAGGGAAGGCCGGCAGATGCCGCTCAAAAGAAAGCAACAGCTCSCGCTGAAAGGATGGCTGCGTGGACCACGGCTCTGCAACCTGCAGAAGAAACAACTCAAGGGGAAAATCAAAAGAGGTCTAGAAACAAGGAAGCCCCCGCAAAAATGACTAGGCATGACTGTTGCCTGCCTTCTCCAGCTGACATCAACTATTAYGCAATAACACTCTTTTCTGTTTGGTCAGACATACACAGAATACACATTTTTGCAATATTTTAGGACTTGCAGTTATTTAAAAAAAATCCACATGGCATCAAATGAAATTACATGGTGGGAGGTGCAAAAGAAGCAAAAACTGACAGTTCTTCACTCACCAGGTCATTAAGCTGTAGCACTTTTTGATGTAAGATTTTGTGGATACTAGAAGTTCAGGTGGGTTCAAGAAACAACTTGTCAAATTTATGGAAAATAGTCTTTCTGGTCTCCTAATAAGCAGGCTCTGCCTCTGAATCAGAAAGTCCCTGAGTCGAAAATTGCTGAAGGCCTGAAGAATATTCTGGAGAAGGATCACAATATACTTGCTTGGTCCTGTCTCAAGGCAATTAGCAGTGGCTGCTGTTGGAGATGCAATTCGGGTATTACACGGATATTTGCTCTGACCTGGTAGTTTCTCTGTTGCAGGTAATTGATATCTTGTCTTTCCTGACAGTAATAATTATAACCAAGACGATGCCATGAAAGTTAAGGACTGCCTTKTTGGTAAAATTGGTTCCTCTATAAACCATGAAGGCACTGAGTCTGTTGGTTTCCAAATTTTAGATGGATAACGAGTGGATACAGAATGACAAAACCAGTAGAACTCCATGGTCTGAAATCAACATTTTCATTTTTTGAATAAAGGGTAAAATTAGAGATTTCTGAGAGCTTCTTGACCTTGAAATTTGTGAATGAGAGGTAACAGAAATTAAAGCATATGAAAAGGTCTTTAAATACTATTACAATAGATTAACATCCAGATGTGTAAGTAATGCTTGCCTAATTATACACCAAATTCCTAGTTCAAAATTCAGGATGGATATTACACAACAGGGTGCTTTCTTTTGTTTCCATTTTTCCTAGTAATCCTTCAATTCAACTCCATTTCTGAATCACCTAGGACAAAGAAGTTCTTGCAGTATTTTAGCATTTCACTTAGAAAAATCCAAAGCCCAAAGGGATTAACAACAATAGGGAAAAAAAAAAAACAACACAGAAATAGAGAGTTTGTGGGTTGCACGTCTAATTTGTTTTAATTTTTCTTGAACTGGTTCTTTGAGCTTCTCTTTTGTAAATTTTAATACAAATTTTTAATTTATCTTTTTAAGAAAAGGCATTGGAATAAATTGGGCGTAGGGGGGGCAAGACACTGGGCACAACTATAACTGACTCCGACAGGATAAAAAGACCTTTTCACTCAGGAAAAAGATCATGAGAAAAAGTGTTATCAGAAGAACTAAGGGAGAGTAAGAGTTGTAGAAGTAAAAAAAAGCTATCTGTATTCCTCTTTGTAGCTTTGAGAAAAGAGAGCTAAYGATTCATAAGAATGATAAAAACCTGGTCAGGAGTCCAGGCTTTACTGCTACAGGTCACGACAGGTACCTAAGGCTACATAAAACCACAGCAGGAATTACAGATTAGGAAACTTCAGACACTGACCAGTTCTGACCCCAAACACYGAACAGACACTAAGGACCAGCTGAGAAATATCTGTAGCACTACCTGAGATGCAAATCATGCCAGTTCAGTAGGAGCCTAACAGAATAAGCCTACATAAAGAGTGATTCTCCACAGTTTTTTCTCAGATGTCCGAAAAAAAGGCTAAAAACATCAAATGGCTGACTGACAACACAACAGCTATAACAGTACACCACTTTCAATCCAGTTTCTGTTTATTCTTTTCAGGATTTAACTTAGTTTATGTATTTATTGATTGCCAAAACATCATGCCATCCTTATCTCAAAATAACGATAAAATCATTCTCTGATGCTAATAGAAAAGACGATTCTTGACAGACATGCATTAGGGACCAATGCTGTATAAAAGCAGCGTGGAATTAGCTACACAGTGGATGGGTTCATATTTCAATTCACCATACAGCCTCAGTCTAAGTAAAGTCCCTTCTGATGTAATTGGATAAAGCTGGACTTCCATGCCAGAGCRCACACACATTACAGCTTTGTACCAGCACCTGAAGAAACTGTCACAGCTTTGCCAAAAGGTAATTAAGTACAGCAAGTATAACTTCAGCACTGTGAGGGAAAGGAGGGGGGAAAAAGKGTTCTCAAGCACAGACGTGCACCAGAAAGGCTTCAAGCCCTTGTAGCCAGGCCAGTACTGGACCGACTATCATTGTGTAGTTATTTGCATAATGGTCCATCACTGTGCTGTCACACTTGCCTTGGGCCTGGGAAGTTGCCCTTCCCTTAGATGAAGACTGCATGCATGACTTCTCTCCCTTTGTTTCATCATTTGTTTAGTAATCACAGTTCAACTACTGCTATTAACTAATTCATTAGGAGTCTTACTTGAGGAATTCTCTCAACATGAAGACCCCAGAAAATAGGGCTATGCTCCATGGATGTACATCAGAACAAGCCCCAGTCCCTCTGAGAGCATCTGTTTGTTGAAGCCTCCTGTTCCGAATCAGTGCGACTTTGATAACTTCCTTGAATGCCAAATGGAAGAGGATTAGTCTCAGCTTGGAAGAGGTCCTGGTAATGAAAAAGAATAAGGGCACTCAAACTGTATGTGTCCAACTGGGGCAAGGAGATGACTACTGGCAGCTGAGAAATGGCATGGAGTGACTCATCAGTCATGCTTTCTGCAGGTTTGAGTTTTGGCGTGGTGAGCTGGCTCACCTCCAGTCTTAGGGACCAGAGCATTCCTAGATCAAATTTAGGGAATGATACAGCCTCAGCCTAAGGGTTTAAAATGGAGAACTAAGAAGAATTAAAACATAAACACAAACGCAGACCCAGACCTAATATACAACGTGGACATAGTTGCAGACAAGGCAGCAGTTCCCTATATATCAACACAAAACATTCTAGACATAGATTGCTTTTTACATTTCTGTTGTTTTAAATTAATTTCCACATCATTTTTCTACAATGATAAAATAGTTCAGTGTAGAGGGTATATAAAAATTTCATCTTCAGTACTCTGTACATTACTGCCCTCCTTTGATTTTTTCTTGTTGCCTGTGTTGCCTTCTACTTGGCTAAGAAGCAAGAAAACACACTATGAGGAGCAATCTAGTTTCTCTATCTAATCGAGACTTTCTGACACAAGGCAAACAAATCTAGCAGTGAACTTAACACTCTTTTAAACAAAAATGCTTTCAGAGAATGCTTCCTCTGCTTTCTCAGTTTCTCTAGTGATTAAGGATTGATGCTTGTGCGGCTTCTCTTTGTTTACACACCACTGCCAGTCATGAGTAAACAGTGAGCTCCCAAGCTGGACCTCTTGAGAAAGCTGCTTGGGGTTTTAATAACACCAGCACAGCTTTTTGCAGTGATAGAAGTCTTGATATGGCTCTCCAGCCCATCTTTAGGCCACGTGAATGACAGAAGTGTCTAAAGGTTAGTTATCTCACATTATGAATTTATCATCGGAGAGTATGGAAGTTTACCTCTCAGGGTTAACATTCATCTGTAATTTGTAATGTGGTTGGTGCTATCAAATTTCATTGACCCCCAAGGAGCAAGGAATTAAGAGGAGAGAGTCCCTTAAGATGAGATTGGGATGTGTTAGATACTAACCTAAGCATTCTAATTGCAATTTGGGTAGCATATACTTCACCGGATTCAACGAATAGAAAGTGTTTATAGCCTGTTACGTAACCTCCAGAGAGAAGTGAACAGACAGAGGTTGCAACAGGATATATTGGACCTATAGTTTTAAATTGCTACCATTCAAATAATAAAGAGGTGAAGGATTTAAAAATACCTATAGCTCTCAAGTATTTTCTCTCTCTAAGCAGCTGTGGTAAAAGCACACATTTTGGGGGTTAACAATGAAAATGTTATTGGAAAAACTTTAAAAATATGTCTTTAAAAATAAGTCTTCATAGTAGGTTCTGAGCTTCCTACAAATTAATGATGTTGCACAAATAACAACATCCTAATACTGTTCAAAACTTTCATTCACCGCTAGCATAATGTTCCAGCTCATGAGAGGATTTTACTAGGTTCTGCTGCTGTTTAGCGTCTGCTCTGAAAGAACGGAAACACCAAGTACTGATTCTGTTACTCACAATCTCTATTTGGTTCATGTTAAAATCTTCTGAGCTCCTTCAGCTCGTGCACCTACCATAGATAACATCGCTGAGAAGCAGTAAAGTGCCAGTTTCTATTTACAGAGCTATAGACATGAAATGGTTCTTTGAGACTGCTGAACTTGATTTTGGCAAAAACCTAATTGATGATTCCAACAAATMTCAGCATAAAATCGCACTGTTTATCCAATCAGTTCACTGGAGGAAATGATCCCAGTCTTTTTTTCATCTCTGCCACCAACTTATCATGAAGGCACCAGGAAACAAAATTAATGAATCTTTAAATGATCCTTCTCCCAGAGATCATATTAGCTGTATGGTCAGCGTTGCAAAAAATAACCTTCCAAGAGTCCTGTCAGGACTATTGACAGTTCTATAAAGTTTTATGAGCATCATGCTGTTGAGTAGTCAAGAAAAGCGTTCATCTTTTTAGAGGTCATTAATGCAAAAGATCACACAAGCAAATTTCTGCCAAAAGACAAACTGACACCACTTAATTCACCACAGGGGGGCAGAGGTGGGGGGGGAACTAAACACAGCAAAACAGTTTCATATTTTATCTGAAGAGAATTATCCAAGTGAAGACTTCTTTTTCCTGTTTGAGTGCAATACAGTGACATGATCAAGATGAAATGAAAGCCAGAAAGGCCCTTTTTTGATTGGGACCATCACACTGGAGGTTTCCTGGCAGGCAGGAGACTGATTCAAACATGAGACCGAGTGGTTACAGAGCATTCCTCCCCATGCCAGCTCAATCAGTATTTACACATTCGGGGGCTAAAAGTACATTGCGTCAGGATATCTGACAGCATGGTGCACACGCTCTCTGTGAGAAACAGTTTGTAACTTCTCAGCCAGAAAGGACCTGAAACCTTGGTCTAATACACCCTCAGTGAGTGCCCAAGTCACTATGTTACCAGATAAAAAACAAGCGGGTAGAAAAGGAGGAAGGGAAGTCAGAAAAACTTTGGGTTGAGGAACTAGTCAGTGATTTTTGGACTATATCTAAAAGTTGTTTGAAATGACTCATACCCAGCATTAACTCATACAAAGACAACATATCCGAATTGTGTACTTCTCAGTTGTATCACAGCAGTTTTACGTGCAAAATTCAGCACAAGGTTAAGCGGGCATTAACAAGATGAGACTCCTGAACTAATCGAGGTTTAGGATAAGCAAAAAACCAAAGAGCAGTCTTAAAAGTACACGCTCACCCTAAGTGCTCTGAACTTTAAAACGATCGAATTAATTTTTCTCACGTTTTACTTTTATAGATCCCACTGAGTTTTACAGAATATAAACAGAATTAGATATATCTATATTCGAGTTTGATGTTGCCAATAATTTTAAGTTATATTTCTATGAGAKGGACATAAGGTTTAGAACATGCAATCTGTCTGAGTTGTTGTGATGCTCTAAAAGGTATTAACCTATCAGATTCATAAAATGTTTAGAAGAGCAATGAAATGAAACTGTATCTAAAGCTGGAAAAAATCATACTAATCCATATTTCAGAAAATATATACCCCAGTCAGCATTTCCACTAATCTCCTATTATTCACACACAATTGGCAGTTTATCTTCGTAATGTGTGACCAAGTAATCTCATCTACAGCACTACCAAATAATACCAAGACATCAACAAGGCCGACATATGAAATCAGCTCTCTTTGTACCACAGGCTGAAGTAGCACACTGTGAGAATTTGAGAGTTTAAACCAGCATCCTCACAAATGGATTCCCTCAGAAAGAGAACGCTTAATATAAACCCTGATGGTAAGAAATGATAAGGTTGTGACACGACTCTCAAATGCCAAGAAATTCTGAGCATGGTTCACACACCAGCTGATCCTCAGTAAATCAGCCCAGCTTCAAGGGAATTATTTGAATCTACATTAGCTGAAAATGTCGGCCCTCTAACCTTAACTCCAGCATGCAAAATAAGAGAATGGAGCTCTAACTTGAGAATTGAGTGGCAGTTTTAATGCTGAAATTCCTGTCTTCTCAGTGGGTCAAAATCTTAATATTAGTGAAACTACTGTTCTTTACGTAACTCACTGGAATCCTTCTGAAGCATCAGTCGGTGTGTAGGGGCAGCCCATTTCTGAAGTGAGGGATTCAAACTCAGAGTGCTGAGCTATGTCAGAGAAACACTTTTTATCATACACTCCAGTGCTTCTCAAAGGAAGAGGCCATCTGCTGCTACTATTGTAACCTTAATCCTGCAAGCTTCTCTTGCCCAGAAGAGCACTGCTTTACCCTGAGACGCTTGTATCTGATCTCATTTTGGTGTCTGCCAGTGACTCCTTGTGTCTAAAAGTTCAAGAGAGCTTCACCAAATCAAGCACTCTCTTTAAGAGGCCTCTAAAGTGCTCTCCTGGGAAAAAAATGTTTTTTTCTTCTCATGCTTTCACTCATCATATAGGAACTGCTCATTCAAGTGACAGAGAACTCTGATTGTCCTCAAGGTCACAGTCATTCGAGTGGTGGTTCCTGAAGCAGAAAAGTGACCTCACAGGTGAGGACAAGTTTGTCTGGAACAAGTACCCATAGAGTCACCAGCATATAGGTGTCCCTGTGTGGTCTACCTGACGTGAGGCCCCGCACGTGGTGTACCCTCTCCAGACAGGCTTCTAGAAGTCCAAAAATAAACTACACTATCTCCTTTAAAAGCCACCTGCCTTGTGCAAGAACGCTGTATAAAACTGTTCATATGCCTTCAGATGCTTGCTACTTTGATGCTACTTGTCACAACAATTGCTACTTTAAACACCTCTTGTCACAACAAACTGCTTGATTAGAATCCTGCTCATACTATTCTTTAAACTGATTTTTAACTTATCTTGGTTTTGGGTTTTTTTTAAACTGATTACTACTTTTGCTTTGTACTTTGCACTATGGAGCTACCTCAAACCCAGAGACTGACTTGTGTAGCCCAGGCTTTTCCTAACGGATCACGTTTCTACTTAAGTCATCTAGTGAAAAGCTTTTTCTTAGATTAGGGAAAGCAAGGTGGAACTGAAAAAGAAGAAAATTACATCATCTGTTTTACAGTTTGGCTGGGACCTATATTGGGATTTTGGAAAAAAATTTTCTACAGAAACTATACTGCCATGTATGACCAATACAGGTTTCCTTGTAGCTGCTACAGTTGGATTTTTCACCTTTGGTGTTCAGTGGTTGCTGCTGTCAAGTCCTGAGGGAAAACCCTCTACTTCTCAAATTTGATGGAAAAGTCACTGCATTTTGGTAGATTTCACCAAGAAGGCATCCACACTAGCCGCTTGCCATTTTTTACTACTTCGTATCTCATTTAGAGTAAGCTGACATTGTGGGACAAGCAATGCAAGCCAACAAATCTGCACTGTGGAGCTGCCTCAAACCCAGACGCCGACTCGTGTAGCCACGTCTTTTTCTAACAGATCACATTAGCAACCATTTGAAGCACTTTCGGTGTGGCAATGCTTATCAGAACAGCTAAAGATTTCCCAAGGCATGCAAATGCCTAAGCCAAAGCAATTCATAGGTGCGTAAATCTAACATTGATCCATGGATACTTCAGTAATATTGTTATTTCATAATATTGTTATCTTCATAATATTGTTATTTCAGCTTTTTTTTTTTTTTTTGGTCCTCCCCTTGATCTAAGATCAACATTTACTGCTTAAACAAGGACTCTTAATCTCAATTTCAAGTTTTACACTGTCATTGCAAATTATTTTTTCTGTCATTACACTCATTTCTGCTCCTCCATCTATTCTGCTTTCTATTTAGCTACTGCTTTTTTTTACTTACCCACTTGTTTCATGTATAAACTATCTCTTAACGAAGTCATACGTAAAGGACTAAGTCCATTTTTCAGTTAGTTTTTTTCTACTATTCAACTGAGTCAAAATCTGACCCCAGCTAATGAGGTGAGAGCTCTTTCAATGAAACGTTCTTCTGTTGGAAAAGTCTTCCATTTCCCCTAAAGAGGCTCCCAGCTTCAACAGTTTGCAGCTCAGGGACTTCTTGGGCCAGAGATAGGTTTCGTGTATTTAACTTCTAATGATTTTTTTTCCTCCATAAACACATTCAATTTCCCCTTATACCCACATAAAAACAAGTCAGCAATGACACTGTTCAGTGAGTCAGGAACCACCTCCTTTTCTTTGTTTTGAACGATCATTCCCTATTTACCCTCTGCCTATAATTTATTGACCTCTACTATATGCCCACCGCATCCATCACTTGTCCAGCCTGAAGACCCCAAGTCTTACTCATTCTGCACACAGAAGCCACTCTGTGGCTTTGATTATCCCCACTGCCACTCTCTGAACCTCTTCTAATCTCATGGTTTCTGGGGACAAACCTGGACTTCACCCATAATTCAAAATGTAGGCACAATTTAGATAGACACAGTGGCATAAAGAAGCACTCTGCTTTGTCCTCTATCCCCCCAAATAACTCCTGACATTCTGTTTACATTTTTGATAGCCACTCAACATTGAACTGACATTTTTATCCAGCCATCTACAATAATCCCAGGATCTTTCATTTCCTTCTAACACTGTTCTTATAAAGCTTTGTCTAACCTGCTTAACTCTTGTTAAAATGTATGCCTCTACTGCTATTTTTACTGTTCTTTTGCATAAGCAGACATGCTTCAACACTTTTTTGTTCTTGTTCCCAGAAACAACTTGGGCCATCAATCTGGGCCTTCAGTGGTGACATCTGATAACATTTCAAACTTAAAGCAGATAATTTTTAATTATAAGGTTCCAACTGACAAACTATTATATTGCTTCCATTTTCCTGATTTTTTTCCCCCCACAGGAAAATGTGTTTTTACAGGGTTATTTTAATTTTCTTTGAAACAAACACACATACATACATTTTGGTTACCATTTCAAACTTTTCTTCTGTATATGGTCACCTTCTCAAAAAAAATGCCTCATCTGCAGCCTGTGATTCAAAAAAAGGTGCCATCAATAACCACAGTTTTTTGTTCGTTTTTAATTTTGTTGGCTGCTACATTTTCAATGACTGCATGAAGTCTTTCCAGCTCTGCTCAGAAGTCTCTGCGTATTTTAATACCATTGGTCTCTGAAGCAGTACAGGTTGGTTGTGCATCAACTATTGTATTTTATCTTTTTCCTAATTGTAGTCAGTATTACTTTTATTACATATTCTGATTTTACCTCCTCCTCCACCCTTGCATATTCCCCAGGTCTCCGAGTCTTCCTCCACTACCCTAGTACTATTAACTACAAATGTTCAAATCTCATGCATTAGATCACAAAAAAAAMCATGATTCTTTTGTGAAAAACCTCAGATACTTAAAAACAGATTTAGATTCTTTTTATTTTCCTCCTTCTGCTGAAGCCTTTTGGGACTACATCTTTTAAGGTTTTTATGCTTTTTTTTTTTTTTTTTTTAAACAATCATGAGGCTTGCAGGCTTACTTTTATTTTTTAATGAAAGATGGGGTTCACGTGTAATTACATGAAACCAGTAGCAACTAAGGAAAATAAAAAAGAAAGTTAAGACTTCTATGTTACAATTTTGTGAAGATTAAAATTCTATTCACAATATTTTAGACCTTAAGAACAACACACAAAAACACAGGAGAAATTCTGTGGTCATCTGTTGCATTTTTATTCATGGTACTTCTGAGTGGCTGCTCAGTTTTTTCTGGAAGAGAGTGACTATCAGGGAAGGAGGACAATTTTGGACTCTCTTATGAAGTTGAATCTACAGCACACCATAGTAAAGTATAAGAACATGACAGTGTGCATGCCTATGTTAGAATATGAGAGTACATTGAAAAAAGTGTAAGCTATTCCTAAAGCTCTTTCAAAAGCAAACGGTAGTTGAAAATTGCTTTCAAGTACCTTTGGATGACCATCATCAGTCTTGAGCAAATTGCAAAAACATTTCTATAACAATGAAATACAACCACAGAAATAAAAGACCAAATGTCAAAATACCTTTCAAGTGATCAAATGATAAAACGCACTGACTTATCTTGAAGATCATAACTCACTCTCACTCACCTGCATGAGCAAAATTTTAGGCACTGTTATGAGACCATACATAGAAAAGAATGGACAGAATCAAACGTACCAAGAAATGCAATTACCTCCAATCCAGTGGGACGGAGCCTTACCTCAACAGGCTTATGCTGTTAACCATCACTGTCATGTATTAGTGGCACTGAATTATTCCAATTCTTAAAGTGATTACTCTGTAATATATTTTTAGAAGGTCTGAAATAATCTTGACCTTCTAGCGACCAAAGCTGCCCCCCGGTCAGCCTACCAAATTAGTGTTTCTTGTAGTTCACGATGCCCGAAATTGCTTTCGGAATAATAAACTGCCTCTTATGAACAATGTTACACAGACCTTAAAGGTCACCCCAAAACTGAGCATGCATTATCAAAATATGAATATTTTGAACAAAGTTATGGAAACAGACTTTTTTAAATAAAATATCGCTCATCCTGTATGGCGATTGCTTAGCACAAATTATTTTAGCTATTGAACCAATAGCAAAAGTGATACTTAAAGGTTTGGAAGGCTTTCAATATAATCATCCATCTTCTCCTGTTCACTACTTTCTAAAGATTTTCTTCATGCCTGAAAGTTCCCAATCTTGCTTCCAGTCATTGTATCAGTATTTAAAAATCTGAAAATCCTGCTAGTTCACATCACAAAGCTAGTTTATGAGAAACATTTTTGTGGATTCAGGAAACCTATAGCAAATCCGCTTATAGTTGGAAGGTTGGTTAGCTTTAAACTAAACATTTTTAAATGTTTTAGGAGAGACTGAGATATACAAAACAGCAGCATCTGGGATTAATTGTAATGAGTAATTTGTGACATCCTGAAACTATCAGGCAACCTCTCCYGGCAAAGAGATCAGAGCAGGATAACACGCATCCTGGCTCATGCCACTGAGAACTGCTCTGGAGATGCCAGGTTGCCCTTATATTCTCCTGAACAGCCAACTAAGAGTTTCTCAGATTTAGGCAATGCCCAGGGTGACACAGAGCAGCCACATCTAGACCTACCCCTCGCTCATCTGACGTTGAGTTGCCATGATTGCACTATATAGTAGAGCTTCATTCATCAGAGGAGAAAGGACAGGTTTCTGTAGGCTTAAGGTTCAGAATAGAGCAAGAATTAGAACATCRTTTGTTCTTTCTCTCATTCAGTTTCTACCTAATACGACATTCCTGTTTCAAAGATGTATTTCTTGTAGAAACAATTYTGTTTTACTAGTATATAAACACAAACCTTAACACATGGCTTTGTATGTATGTATTAAACATTTGTGTGTGATTTAAAAAAATAATGACCTTGTTAATACTACTGAACATCAAAGGAATGCTAGAATTAAGGCTGTGTTTTTACTCAGAACTTTTCTCTCTCAGTGAGTTACAGTTTATACTCTCTGCAAGGGGAAAAAATCAGTACCTTAGAAGCCATCTGAGGAAATGAGACAATCAGATAAAAAAGATTAAATGTGGAAAAGAAGTAGAACCCAAGGGGTAAAGAAAAAATATTAAAGGCTCAGAATGAGACATTAGAATTACAATGTAACAGGTTATAAGTTCTGAAAAAATAAAGCAAGACTAAGTAGCCAACTAATAAAATAATTTATGCAAGTTGTTTACAGGATACAGCTGCATACTACCAAGTCCTTCTGAAATATTGCTGAAATATGCTGACATATTAAAATTCAGAAAGCAAGAGTCAGATAGCCAAACTGACAGCCTGAAGAGAAAGTCCCAGAGACAAACATCGTACGATAAAAAGAAATACAAGGAAAAGAAAGAGAGGGAGAGAGAATGCATGCCTGAACAGAAACTAGACTTATTAGCTTAGCATTATATTTTTACATTACCAAACTAACCTCTTATTTTTTCAGACAGAGTATCTTTAAAATGACAGCTCTAAGATTTAAATGTTTTGATGTTGTTTTATTACATTTAACATATATAAAGAAACACAACTAAAACAGACTAAAGACAAAATTAAAGATGCATATAGAGGCACATGTTGATCTTGTAGAAATAAGGAGAAAAATATATTCCTCAGCAGCTTTTCTATAAAATAAGTGTTTTTACAAAGCTCTTGTGTTTCTAAAAGATGAAAAATACATTCAAAATATTTCTGTCACACAGTATACACTAATATCTAAAACTCTTCTGGGAGGTTAGTTGGCTAAGTTATGGCACACAGCTGGCTGAGTCTGAGATCAAGCCAGGAAGCTGAGGCTGCAGGTGTGGGTCAGACTGGCAGAGGTGGGAAACGGAGTGCAGAGGCAGCTGCTGCACACCTGGGTGCAAGAAGCACAGGCAGGGGTCAGTGGGGCAGCCRCAGCTTAAAAACTGCTCCCAAGGGAAAGGAGAGGCAGGCCTTYGCTTCCAGCTTTCTTCACACCAGCTTTTGTGAGCAAAGGAGCCAACCTTGGATTCAGCCTACTAAACTTGTCAGCGTAGCAACTACGCTCCTAGAAGGGGGGTGCTGGACCCTGACAACAACTGATGGGGTCATTCACTAAGGCATTTGGGAACTGAATTATTTAGTGTATTAAATTACCCACACGTACTGTGTTGTTGTCTATTTTGCTCTGTTCAGTGCAGTTTGTAATAACTAAGTTCAAGTCACCTTTACAACACTGGCATAGACATATATAAGAAAATCAATTGTTCCTTATTATCGAGTGCTAAACCTATTTAATCCCCCCCCCAAGCTATTCTACTTCTAAAAGTTTTTTGTGATATGACAGTTGTTTAACAATTTATCCTTTTGTGTCAGGCTGACATAACAGATTATAATTTAATATTTCAATAGACTGACTTTACTGAACACAACATTGSTTAGTTACTGTTTCTACCCAGATACAGTTTCTGCCTAAAAAAGGCATTCAGTTTTCTCCTTAAAAATTGACTCAGGTATACGACCATTTAGTCTAGGTAATGTTCCACTGTAAAAGTCATGTAATAAAGCATATGTGGATTATGTATATTTTTATATATTTTTTATATATACACACACACAGATTTGTGCATATGTGTAATTTACATTGACATAACTGTAAATAGCTGATGGTATAATTATATACACAGAACAGGTGAGTGCCAGATACCATATTTTTGAATTAGCTTTGTTGCTTGACAATTTTATATTTGAACTGCTTTACAGTACACTATCTGCATAGCTTTGGCAGTAGGTATGACATGAGAGCTGCTAGGAACAGTCATTAAAAAGCTTGATTTGATATCACTTGCTAATCCAAGTTAATTTGGAGAAATCTTATATAATGAACAGTTTACATCACTGCAATCATTTCTCTTCTGCAAGATCACAGATTACTGTGCAAATTCAGAAAAACTGTGCATCAGGAAGAAGGAATCATTTAATTTTAAAAAATTTAAAAGAGCAAAAGAAAAACAAATAGAAAATGTCAGCTACTTGGGAACCAGATATTTCTTCTCTTTATTTTCACTTCTAGATGCTCAAATATTGGAATCATACATTTGGTCCATGGAAAGCTCCATGAACCAGGCAAAACCATTATCAACCAAACTGTCAGCATTATTAGTGTTTAAGGAAGGGTTTCGTCAGTTTTTTATTCTTTCAAAATTTTCTGCTTTAGTCTCTGCATTCTACGTCAGCACTATATTCCTGCTCTTTTATTCCCTACCATCACATTCTTTTCAATACAAAATATATATACAATCTCCTTTCTGCCTGAAATATTTGTTGTTGTTGTTCTTGGAAAGTGCCTCCCTGCTCAGGTTCTGAACTGCCTCCTGTTCTTAAATATGAATGTGAATTATTGCTGAGTAATTTTTTTGAAGAGTCTTATTTACAATCTGTTTCTTATTGTCCATCAAGCCATTTGCTTACACAAAAAGATAATATGTGTTTGATTAAAGGTGGCTATATTTCCAACATGGAAAAAGTAGATAATGGACTTTGAAAATGGTTTAAAATTTTATCATTTATACTTTTTTCATTCCTATTAGTGAATGCTTCCACATATGGACTGGTGTATTTAGTAGTTGGCTCAAAAGGTTCTCAGCTAGCACTAGACTCAATTTTCTACAGACATAGTTTTTGTGCTCCCCGCACCCCCYAAAAAAGACCATGGATTAATGATGCCACATATGTGCAACCTACAGTAAAGGATTAATTAAAAAATGTTAGGAGAATAACCATAATACCCATGATGTAGATCTAAAAATGTAGCAAATGTTTTGGTAGCAATAAAAGAAATATATAAATATCAAATAGTTATGTTTGAAAAGCAGCAGCAAATTCAAAAGAAAAGAAGATATTACTGCTGCAAATTTTGTTCTACTGGCCTCCATTTACTCCTTTGTAAAAAATTACATGGAAAAATGATACATTTACACTGTTTTTTCACTTAGCTTTGTGTCCATGATACAACACAAGTAAATAAATGCAAACAAAAAACATGACCGATGCAAAATTACATACAGTGCTATCATACTCATATGAAGTTAAGCCTTAAATATGAAGCAAGTTGCTCAGTCAGAAACAAAATTTAATTAGGGACTGAATGAAAAAAATATACAACTTACTGGCATAAAAAGCTCAATCACCATAGTATCACTGAATGTGCTGGCAACCAGATCTCTGAAAACATTATCTAATTTTAAACAGGTAACATTAATTCATAAATAAGTGGTTTTAGTATTACAGCCGATATCCCTTCTTGCTCAACTATACTGCATAGAGWAATTAGAGCCTTTGTGAAATGCTGCTTCTAAAAACATAACTTTGATAGGCACATCAGTTGATTGCATCAGAAACTAAAGTAAATGCTTGTTCACAAAATGAGCAGTTCCAGTAGCTTTCTCACCAGCGTCATTTGCGAGTTGTACAGATTCTGTATCTGTTAAAATTTAGCCCACGATTTATAATTTATGCTTCTTAGACTGCTGCAACGTGCTCCTAGCAGAAATGCACTTTGTAGCGGGGACAGTGCAGTCGTCCCAACCATTTGCGACTGCCCCCGTCAGAGCTTCTCTCTCTGCAGGAGGGGTGGCACACAGCAGAGGCCCTGTGCACGCCCCCGATCCTCCCGAGAGCCCGCCGCCATGAGGCTTACACTAGCCATGAAGACGGAATTAAAATACTAGAGCATGAATTAGAGYGGCTCGTGTGCACAAGGGTCATTTCAGCAAAGGATAGCCATGGGTGACAATATTTATACCCTCAGAGACGGATTTGAAAGATTTTTTAAATAGATTTTTTAAATAGATATTTAGAATAGATTTTTTTTTCTTTAAAGATTTGACYGTAGGGTTATAAAAGACGACAAACAAGTTTACCTGCTATGCTGTGCAGGCAGTCTATAATCACACTAGCAGTTACTGCATATGAAGAAGGCCCCCCAAAAGACCCAAGCAAACTAGGGACCCTGCTCATACCACTGGGGACATGTAAAAGAGAGAGCAAGTAATTTTACAGAGAAATGGAGCTGTGGGAAACTTAAATAACAGTTGTTCCTGGGCATGTTTTACGGGCAAATCATTGCAGTGTGCCATACTGAATGTTTGCCAATGCGTAAATTCAGCTGTGAGCCAATCTCTGTTTCACCTGCCTTTCCCTGGCAAGACTGAACACTAATTTAAGGAAAATCCAAGCAAARTTAAGAGATGAGTGACATGTAAAGCTAACAAGACCCCAAAAGCTGGGTGTCTTCTTACTTTAAAGGAACAGGAAAAAACATTTTAGGACTTTACTATTAATCACATATCTGAAACTTGGTTTTCAGAAAAACACTAGGTATTTTCAGTTCTGAATACTAAACTTATTGCGACCACTAATCATTGCTGCAGATGCATACTGTTTCTCCAATCTGCTGCCATACTCAAATTTGCACTAAGACCCGGCTAATAACTCTGTGAGGCTTTAGGATGGTAATAGGCATCAACCCCTTCTGTCTTGAAACACTGCTGAGGGAAATGGAGAATACTCCCTCCTTAGCTCTGTTCTGCTTTGGAAACCTAAGCAGCCACGTGGAATCAAAACCATTCCATGAACACAAACATAAGACGATTATGACAGTATTGTGGCAAAAACATTGTTCTGAGTAAGGCGATCGAAGAAAAAGATAGCAGGCTGGCAACAGTTGGGTAGATCATTCCACCCTGTCTGCAACTGAGAGCAAAACTCAAGGCAGAGCTGCAAGGGGACCGTGCTGGCCTGCACTATCAGCGTGCTACTCTCCTACCTGAGCTTCAAGGAGGATGCAGTGTCATCCTGGAACTAACAACTGGTCTACGCTGCACATTTCTGCCAGCAAACCTGTGACACTACAGGATGTGGAAACATCCTCTATTTGCACTCCTCAAGGCATACCGGCACCAATATGGATAGAAGAATACCTCTGTTGCTTAAGTCTGCATTCTCAAAGAGCTGGTATAATCATGCTAACACCACACATCATGCGTTTCAGTTTGTCACAGTATGATCAGCAGTAACATGAAAATGGATTTGGTTTCATTAACAAAGTTGAATGCATATGAACAAAGTTGAATAAACATGAATAATGAAACTAAATGAGTAAGAATAACTGAAATAATTTTATCACAGACAAAAGGGGTTTGGATTTGGTCTTAAATAGTGATTACAGGCACACTTGGAGGGGGGTGGAGGTTATCATTTTGGAGAGAAAAATAGCACAAATGTTCATTTAAG
Organism: Casuarius casuarius; assembly: GCA_003342895.1. Lineage (NCBI taxonomy): Eukaryota > Metazoa > Chordata > Aves > Casuariiformes > Casuariidae > Casuarius > Casuarius casuarius. The sequence goes on along the minus strand of PTFA01000066.1, from coordinate 2,480,057 downwards.
TTTATACCCTGTGTATAACAAATGGGATTGAGGCACTTGGGAAGAGCAAATGCACACTGATGCATTCACCTGTAGGTCTGTTTTATCTGATAAAACACTTCTAAACTAGAAACTGACCTTGAASGTAAGTGCTACTCTAATCAGTAACWCAATTTGAGGCCCACCCCTGGTTACTTCCACAAGAAAGAAACCTGATGATAAGCAAATCTCGCTGATACCACCCTGCTTACGCTCCATAGAGGCTCACAAATTCTGCTCCACTGAACACAAAACGAAGAAAGAAGAGCCCTCAGCTTGCTCACAGTTCCCAAGGCTGCTTCCCAGGAAGCACTGGAGAACTCTCAAAGACTTCTGCCAACCTCACCATCACTCTCTGCCAGAATTTTCCTGATCTATTTCTGACATGCTCTTAATTCTGCAACCAATGTCCTAGTCCCTGCTGGCGATCAACCCTCAGAGGGAAGCTGCATTAATATTAATACAGCGGTTGTTCTTCTCGGCCTGCCGTGCTGGTTGGAGGTTTCCATCTACTCAGCCAGCTCATTGCTGAACATTTCTATTCTTGTCTCCATTCAGCAGGAATACATGGTACGCATCAGGCCAGTCAGCATTAAAGTCTGCCCTGGTATCAAAGGGCTCTCACTTAGAGCTATCAGTACCTTCCAGCTTAAAATAATTATACTCTACTAGTTTAAGAAATGTGCAGGAGGAGGGCAGTCCTGAAACCTTAACATTTCATGTTCAATTGAGTAAATTCAAATGAAACGAAAAAATCCCAACCCCTTTCCCTAGCAAAGCAATGCAGAATCCAAATAGAGAAAACAACAGCATACCCCATGCTTTTTTCTCTTTCTTATCCAAGACAAGGCTTTGGGGACCACAGCTTCAGCACGCAGGCAAAAGTATTTGTTATTGACAGAGGTTCTACCTGATCTAACTACTATTGCTTCCTGGTTTGAGGCTAACATTTCTTTTTCAAACTAAGAGCTATGATCACAAAATCAAAATGTTGCAAGCATTACTTTCTACAACATGCAGTCTCCCAAAGAACCCACATTTTTCAAAAGTAATTAAGAGGAACTATGTTCAAACTATTACTCATAGTTTACTAACACAAAAGGTGAAATCRACTTTCAAAATCATTATTTTAGTTTTGGTATCAAAATGAATAGCAGATGTGCAATAGGTTTGCACATTTATTTATGTGCATGTTAAACATTCTTAATAGCAGCCTCTTTCGAACTTGCTAATTATGATGCAGCAATTTGAGTAGAGGTTTTATGGTGCAGACTGCAGTCAGGGATCTTTAGTTTTCCTATGACTATACAAATGACACATTGGACTGATGTGGAATGCAAACATGAGTAAAAAAATGAGAGAAAAAATGCCACTATTTATAAAATGTAATTGGCTTTTAATGTAGTCTTACTACATTACTTAGTACAGTGTCTACTACCATTACAAATTATGTCAAATGAGCTTTGCTCACGACCAGCTACTGCTCTTAAAAGCAACAGAAGCTCTTCATGCACCAACACGGAACAAAGCTTTAACGGAATTAGTCACTGCAAGAGATTTCTGTAGGATTAGGCATAAAGTCATTTACACTGGGGTTTGAGGTGGAATAGCAGACTTGGCTAAATGAATAGAATGAGAAAAAGTATACTTGAGTATCAATTCCGCAGTCAGCCCTACTGCTTGCTCTTAAAGGATGCAGTGTCTGGAAAGTGTGACGTTTCCTATGTCACCTAGTCTTTACTGCTGTTTTCATCTGTGATGGGCAGTACCTGTATTTTTTCCGGTATTGTTTCACTTTTGTTCACTTTCTTGTTCACAGTTGCATAATGTTCCTTTAAAAGGACCATATCGGGTGGAAATCACTACAGGGACAGGGGACTGGTCCTACCTTGGGGGAAAACTGAAGTGCTGAGGGAGACAAGCTTCCCGACTGCAGGCTGTGGCAGGCAATAACAGTTACAGGCCAAGGAGCTGAGAACCTGCTGCTCAGAGACAACCGGAAACTGCTGAGGGGAGCAAGGGGCAGACAGTCAGGCCTTGGAGGCATCGAAACAAAACTTCCTCGCAACTTGTCCCCAGGGAACAAAGCTCCTGTATCTCTGCAAGTCACTGTACTGGCTGAAACCAAGGATGGACCTGAAGACCACTGTCAGCAGGACGAGAAGCATTTAGAAACCCTTCGTATTTGTGTTCTATCACTTTGAATTTTCTCTCACTAAAAACTTAAGTATTCTAGACTTTATTCTACTAAAATCTGGCTTTATTTGGTCTTTAAAAGCATTTCAGTCATGTTTGAGGAACTCGCTATAAAGAAAAGTCCTAAGCAGATCCCTTCAAAGCTCTGGTTGACTTGGGATCTCATCACAGCACCACACAGCATCTCAAGTGCATAACCAGGCAACCACAGCAACCACATCCACCTCCCTCAGTAGCAGGAAGGCTGAAGCATCACAGGCCACACAAAAAATATGAGTATTAATAAAACTGATGCTGGTCTCGCAACATGTGAAGACTAGTTCCAACTTTCAACACCCAGCCAAACTATATGATTTCCACAGGCAGTACTTCTGTCTCAAACCATGCCCCGGTCTAACAGCTGACCTGGGTGTATGGGTGCAGTGGATAGCCATTGCCTCTCCTGTTAAACAGGTATTTCATGCCTGTCTCTGAAGACAATGTGTGTGTGCAGGAAGGCGACTCCTTCCCCCAACCCGGCTTCTGGCTGTACCAGCCATGACCCCTGCTGAGCGGAAGAAGTTCCCCCCAAACCTGGAGMCCTCTCATGCCAACAGTAGAGTACCCAAACCTTGCTTGAAAAGATTGCTTCATAGTGATTAGATACCCATAAAGAAATCAAGCATTTTAATGACGTCAGTTGCATCCAGACTTGCYGTCGTCCCTATACAAGCATGAGGGTTAAATGATGTTTAGGATCATTCTAGTCCAAAATGAGATGAAGCTTGTAACTCACAAGATTAGAATAGAGAACAAAGGTCCTTCTAAATTATACTTAACAATGAAACACTGCAGCTGGTGGAACTCAGGAACATAAATTAATTTTCTAAGGAAATAAGCATCTTGACAAGAGTAATCGTCATGTAATTACATAAGCAAATCAGAAATATGTTTATAAGTATTTTATATGTAAGTTGATATCAGTTGTACTTTAGAAATGAATAATTCATTTGCAAGCTATTTTTTGTCCAATATAATCTGCCAAATTGAGTCTGAAGCCTGAAAAAACAAAGTTCTACAGGAAGAAGCTAGGACTCTAATTTCCTGCATGACTGGAAACACAAAATTAAGATGAAGTGTCATTTTATTAAGGCTCAGAAAACACGCTTTTAAAACTAAGCTGGCTTTTAAATCTTCAGCTTTCACACACAGCTTTTAGAAACAAACACTTGTTTAAAACATCTCAGTGACAAGGCTTAATGGGCTGAAGGCAATCTATGTTAATAGTGTCTATTCTGGAATGTACTTTTTGCTCTCTGTGTCCTTAGCTCAGAAATGGCTAGTATCTATTTTTCTCCAACTTCTTTTTATTATTAGCTATAGGAACATAATTATCAGTCCCACTTAGACATCACCTTATTTAAACCTAAGATTATCTGAAGTGCTGTAGGGAGTTTTGCTGTTGTCCTAAATGAAACAATTTTCATAAACTTAAAGGTACAAAACCATTCCTCCTCCTCTAATTACGCATTTCACACATTACTAAACTCATTAACAAAAATGAAGTCACCATTCTGTGGCTGACACATTATCGTTTGTGTGGAAAATTAGTGCTAGCGTAGTCTAGTGACTAAAATGAAAAATTACCAGGCTGGAAGCTTCTGTTTTAAACAGGTAATGGTACCAGATAATGTACAACAGAAGGTACCCAAAGGGCTTCCTAAGGTGTTCAAAACAAACAAACACCCCCCACACTAGCAAAACACACAACTTCTGTTACTTACTTTCTTTCTTCAATAGAACATGTTTCAATAAAGATGTATCTTTTAGAACCGCCAATTATCTTGAACTGCTCTTTGAAAACATTTAAATAAAACCTCTCTAGCTTTGTGAGCTCTGGAAGCAGGCAAAGCATATTTCTCCACATAAAATTAATGTAGCTATGTGGCAACAAGCCTATGAAAAGGTTTGGACATTTGACACAAATGAAGCACTTTGTGAGAATGACTGTCTTTACTCAGAGAAGATTAAAAAATGACCTTTGCAAATTTAGAATACTATATCACATTTATATTTGTCTCTTCCTGATGTTGGCTGTCTGTTTTGGGTATTCATATCGAAATTATTTATGTAAATTTCAGCACCCCTTAACTTTCTGTGACATTTTCAATTCAATGCTATTTAATAGAGGATTTTATTTTATTATACAAAATTATAACAAATGGAAACATTCTCTCAATTCATGCCTGAAACTATCACTGATTACAGCAAATCAGAACTCTGCCTCTGACTTTTACTTTCTGTCACTTTGTCTGTCAGTCTTATCATAATGGTGCTTGACCATCTTAATATTCTTTTAATTACACTGTGTGACTGTAACAAATGAACAGTTCCATCAAAATCAAAAGAGCTGAAAATCTTCAATAGAGAAATACCTAAATGGAGAGGGTTCTTCATCCCACATAGTAACACACTAGAAGAAAAATGGCTAATATTTCCTTGTCTGTTTCTCTTGGAAGGGGAAAGCTAAGAACCGAAACAGACATTTATTTGAAGCAGTCTGCAGTTTAAGGGTGGGGTTTTTTTACTTTTTTGCTTTTAGTTTTTGAGGATTAGCATGTTGTTGTTGTTGCTGTTATAAGGACTATATTCCTGAACAGGAACAGTAATAGATGATGATCGCCGCTTTGTTCAGTATTTCCAAGTATTTTCCCTCGGCAGTAACCTGCCCTGAAAATTTTTACCATAGTCCTCTTAAGGTCTTACTTTTAGTGCTAGTCCAGCTGTTTATGGCTCCCTGCTGCCTTTTTCTATAGACATCTTTTGCTTCCAGCTGTATTTCTTAACGTACAGTTACCCTCTTCATTTGTGGTTCGTCCCTAGTAACGCACACCAGCCCAGATGCTGGTCAGCCTGACAATAGCCTATGTTGGCTCCCCTTGTTCGAAGTATTTTACCATTAAAAAAGTGTTTGACAATTTCTGACATTAATTTTAAGTGCAATGTCCATCAGTTTCAAGACGGCTTCGTTTGACCTCCCCTCCTATTCACTTACGAGATTTCATTGTTTATCATACTTTTAACGATGAACTTTAACAGTTATTAACCACTCCTCTTCCCTACTAAGTATGATATACTAGTTTGCCACACAGTGTTTAAATTTGATCTTGTTATTCCCTGACTCTAAAAACAAATATAAACTCATATCCTTTGTTCATATCTGTGACAGCAGCAGATCAAGGTTTAATTTGTCATCTGCTTTATCTCTGAGCACTTGTCATATCATTGTTTCTTCAACTTAAACTACAGTTAGAGTATCTGTCAAACTGTTCCCCAAATTATTCTGTTCATGCTGTACCCCCAAACATCTTAAACCATTACTTCTGCAATCACAGCACAAGTCTTGTTTGAGAAACACCACATAAAAGAAGATTGATTTTCATCTTGAAAATGTCAAACTTCTGCCTATAATGCTCAGCTACATTTTTCTGAAACAGCAAAGTTCAAAAAGAGCCACCATCCTGACAGATCCCTGACGCATCATGATAGATGTGACAGCTCTACTACTTTACTGCCAGAAATGTCCTCATACAGAATGAGGCAATCAATGAAGAATAATAAATCTAACCTGGGTAGTAGAACTATTTCTTGTACATGCATATGAGAAGAAACAACACATTCTTCACATTTCTGGAGACTCTTATTCTTATAAACTATTATACCAACTTTCTTTCACGTTACAAAATACCAGTTACACTTAAATTGCATCTGCTTAATAGTTCTCCACCCAAAGTCATACCACACATTTGTATTACTTCGCCAGAGGAGGAAAAAAATAGATATAATTTAACACACATTTCCCTTTGAAAAGAACAAGTTTTTCTTACCCTTTTGTCTAGTCCTTCTGTCAACCAGCAGAACRACAGCTGCTCCAAATGTATTTTCTGAATTATGTCCCCATCTTCCTAGAAGACATYGTTATCGATTAATACTACATCAAAGTTTCACCTCAAGTGCACAGTGTGAATGCATTTTTTTTGGGGGGGGGGTGGGGAAATTCCCATATTTGAGACAAATTATAGTGAGTTTGGAAAAGTAAATCTGCAATTCATAAATCAAAGCTTTTTAGATGAAGAATTGGCTTGATTTGTAACTAATGCCTTTGACTGTATCCTACCGCCTACACTCCAGGCTGTTACACACGTGAAGATACTCCAATAYATGTATTTTCTTAAACTGGTTGACCATGAGACTAACAAAGCAAGCTCAGCTAAGTCAGCTCAAACACAATGATTTAAAATACTTTTTTTTTTAAGGTGACATGAGGTACATTTAAAATTTTCAGTAAGTAGGCTCAATAAATCTAAGAAGTGTTGTGTGAACAGATGGATGGTTACTTGTGATTGTGTGCAATTTCAAAAATACATCAATATATTACTGTCGTAATTCGATTTCTTCCATTATTTCATACATGCACAAGCATACATCCATACAAGCACAGAGACAGTATATCACATTAGAATAACTGAGATAGTTTGAATTAAGCAATAGTACATGCTCACACAGAATGAGCAGGTACGTGACTCCAGCTCAGTTTTGAAACTAGGCACATAAGTATGTAATGTGAGAATTTCTACAGCTAGAGAAGGTCTATTTAATCTCACACACACCCCTACACATTCCCACATATTTATTTTTTCTTGGACTGCTGTTCCTAATAAAGGAACAACACGGTATTCTTAGACTCTCGCCTCCTGAAATGTAACGTCTGCATTTATAAAGAGGTTGAGTAGCAGCTGCCTAAGAAACAGGTTTTGTTTCTTTTGCTTTTACATAAGCATTTATTAAGCAAATTTATAAACAGGACCTGTAAGTCAAATGAATAAACAGCATTGCGCATGCACACCTACAATATACAGAAAGCTTATGTGTTCACCCAGATAATGTAAAGCTCCTACATTTAAGCTGATATTACATTCCTTGAATATAACATCCTCATCTGTCAAGTGTGACACAGACGTAGCGTGAGTGGGGAATTCAAATTCGTAGCTTTGAATCCTGGTATGATCCTGGTTACCCTTACACACAGACACTTCGCAACTGCCCGTTAGAGCAGGTCACCTGGGTTTGGGCCCAGGTGAAACGCAGGTCTCAGCTGCTTGTTGCAGACCAGCTCTGGTCCTGCTGCCCTGCCCTTACCGGTTTCTCTCTAGCCGCCCGCGGGTCTCAGTCTCCCTGAGCTCCTTGGCCATTACACTCTCCAGCCTCCAGGAGCACACGCGGGCAAACTTATCCCCAACGGTTCTTGCTCTTCCCTCACCTGGGGATGCTTATGCCTGCCATCCCGTCCCGTCCCGTCCCGTCCCGTCCCATTCCTCCACGCCAAGGCGTCCCCAACACAGGCTCCCCCAGTGCAGTCAAAGCTCCATGGCAGCTGCCACCAGGGCCCTCACAAACAGGTGGTGTGTGGGAGCTTCTGATTGGTCTCGCTCTCCATAAGTTGCTCCCTGATTGGCTGCCAGGAAGGACAGCTGCCCTGCAGTCCCTCCCCCTTCTGGTTCATTCCAGTTCATTCCGGTTCATTCCGGTCATAACCAGCCAGAGCTGGTCACCAGCCCCTGGCCTTGCATGGCTTCCCTGGCTGCCCGCTCCTCAGCCTTGTGCACCACGGGAAGATACAACACACAGCGCATCGCCTCCAACACAGTCACCTTCCTTTTAGTGACAAAAATACCTCCCCCCCCAAGGACACGGCAGAGGTGGCCCACCGTATTTCTCCTTTAAAAAGTAAAATCATAAACAGGCAATCAGCCCAAGTATGAAAGAAACTTAAATTCTGCCCCCTAGATTTTCAGCTTACAAATCAGTTAGCAAAAAGTCTCTCGCAGCTATCTTCTGGCCAGCTTCCTAAAATCTSTCTGAAATAGATTAGCTTGAAAAACTGAACAGGAAAATAATCTGCCTCAATGTATGGCTACTAACGAAAAAACACAGTGAAGCCCACCAAAACCCGTGGATAAGTGCCATACCGAAGGTTTTTAAAACTTGACAATTTTTGCCACCTCACAGGCATCCTCACTAATTTAACAGTAAAATGATACATTTCAGATATTTTCTCTAAGAATAAACAGCTACATGTAGCTAATAAACAGCTACATGTAGCAACAGACCATCTATTTTTCACCTGTGAGTTCCCCAATGCCAATTTAAAAGCCAGAAAAGAAAGGCAAATCTGAATGCAGATGGCACTACTCATTAGTGAGAACCTAGCTATCCCTGGTAAATATAAAACTGTCTTTTAAAAAGACAAACAAAATATAAAGGAGAAACCAGTCAAAAAATGGTGCTACTATATTTAGAATTTTTGGACATAAAACTTTATTAGAAAACATTAGTGTAACTGAGTGCTTCTGCACATAGATTCAGCTTATCCTTTGTTATGTCAAATAAAATATTGGGTGCTATACAGTTGGTGCTTGATGTATCATACTAACAAAATAACATTAGGTAAATGATAAATACTTTTAGTAAGGAATTTTCAACACGTTCCCTGCTGCTCAAACAAAAAGCACGCATTTGYGCTGGGCTGCATTACAAGAGCTGTGCCTCGAACTCCCATGAACTTCACACTCCCAAAAGTTACCGAGCACGCTGCAGTGCTGCAAAAATCAGCAAGCCAGAACCACTATTTTCTGGAAAGCCTCTCAGGTAATTGTTGATTTACAGGCATTGGTCTGTAAGAGATAAGGTGTGCAAAGACAAAATGCTCCTCCAAAATGTCCAGACATCATGCGATATTTGAGAAATTTGCCATCGAGCTGCTGGACTTTTTTCCCTTCTCGTAARAAGTTCCAAATGGCTAGTTAGACTAACGCATAGCTTGTAAAAACTTAAATAAGGGCCATACCACAGCAAACTCCATATCAGATTATTCTACTGTAATTCCTACAAAAGAAAGATGACTTTCAGGCACATCTCTGTCTCGCTACACACGTGCAGTGCCTCCACATCCAGACCCTCCCCACACCGTCAGGCTCTGTTCACGCTGCGTGCGCGTRTGCATGCGTGCAAGGGATTCTTCCACAAAGGTTAGCTTATAAATTACATACGTGGCTTCTCTATCCCTGAAAACTACTGACTAGACACAGATTCATTCTCATGACTCCTGTGAAGGGCAGAAGAGTAATATGTTTTTGTATTTCACATAAGGAAATTGAAGTATAGCAAGATTAAGACAAAGTTTTGAAGAATCATAAAATATTCCCATKACAATCATTTTATCTGTACATTTTATAGCTATTTTTGGCAAGAACGGATGTGTTTTAATCAAAACAAAGATACAGTATTCGTAGAAAACAAATTGGTTTGGGCTGTGCATCACTGCTTTGCAGCTGTTTATGACACTAAAAAAATCATATTAAAGATTCATATTAAGATTTTGATTTTGGAAGGAGTTTAAAGAACATTCTGAATTTACTTTTATTTTGAACAATATTACAATATTCTACATTTATATAATGAAATTACTTACTATGCCTGAAGCTATTTTTGGATTTCTTGCAACTGTCAACCAAAACCAATTCACCTGATCATCTCTGATTTTTATGTTATCCTACTAATTTCTGATACAAACACAAATGTTAAACGGGTAGGCAGTCTCAAATTGGTACAACTCTTTTGCTACACCATGCAACTTTTTTATTGCTTTGCCACCAACAGCAGTGGTAAAATCAAGTTTTCCAAACATGAGACTAGCAGAAATTTATTTATTATTTTATTATTTATTATTTATTATTTATATTTATTATTTATTAGCAAAAATCACTATTACTGTTTATCTCACATAACCAGAAGATATTGTCAAATAACAGTCCTAATCACAGACAAGTCCAGTGAAACACACCATTTGCTTCATCTTGGATTTCTTCTACTTTGTCTTGCATTTTGAAAACAATAGAGTTGTATTTCTGTTATGCCCTGATAGTAGCGGCTGACTATATTATCACTCAGACTTAACAGARTAAATATACTAAAGTACAAGCTTTGACTGCTCACGAGTGGCATGCTGCTTTATGGGATAAATTGATCCTTGGCAGAGGGCTGGTTCTGCACTTTTTCCTTAGATTGTTGCAACTCTGAATTGCTACTTTTGTTCCTTCCAAACACTTGCACTTATTTACATGTAAATTAAGTACGTTTCTCTATGGATGTTATCTCTAATTGCACTTAGTTATTAGGTTTATAACCTGCCCATAACACTAGGGGAAAACAAAACAAAACAAAACAGTTGACAGYCAACCTTGTATCTCTGGCTAACTTTCTTGTTAGCAATTTCCTAAGCACAGTGCTACAAGCTGCTAGTAAGGGTGTAATACAAAACTAAAAAGAATCTCAATCCCCTAACACCAAACTCCATTTGGTGCATATGTGTTAATAATAAAAATATAAGACAGGAGCAAGTGGTGATCATGATCACCTAGGCTTCAGGACTTCCGGAAAACTTCCAGATTTCTCATGTAGGTGCCTGAACACATGCTCCAAAGAAAGAAGTCGAATCTCCCCTCCACAGCTCTCTTTCCGATAAAGAGGAGCAATGTCGGGGTTGAAACAAGAGCAACTCAGGCTAGATTGCCCAGTTGTTTCCTCCTGGGGGTATTAGAGGGCTGGAAGAGATTGCCCTGAAGAACTGTCAAGGAAATGTCAGGATTTTAACAGAGTYTAACTGATACAGGGAAGTGCCCCCAGCTTTGTAGATAGCAGTCCTCCCCACTAGGGCAGTACTGCTGTAAAATTAGACCCACTGGATTTATTCCACTCAGAAGCACAATGAATGACAATAGAAAGGACAGATTGAATTATTTCACTGGAGATCAAAGCACTAAGGAGGGAAAGAAACATTTTAAAAAATCTGCACAAATTAGCGCGAGTGATTTCTAATAGTGGTCCTACAAGTGCAGGATGTTTCAACAAATGCTGCCATGTTTTCCCCATTCCCTTTTGACCCTCCTCACTTTCAAGATTGCAAGCAGACAGCTAAGCCTGGCCTCAGAAACTCTTAAGAGCTGAAGACCACACATGTAAAAACCACCAGTGGGCAGCTGAGCCAAAGGAAACCAAATAATGTTTGGAAGCACATGATCTACACAACCTATTGTGCCTGCTGAGAAAGGACAGATACTCTGAGATGTACCCGGCATCATGTAGGTCTTCTAGACTTTTTCTTCTCCCAGCTCTCCCTAGTCCTTCAAGATATAACCACTTGCTCACCCTGATACCCTTAATCTGCAGCTCCTCTTCCTGGGCAAAGACAGGAGAAAGTAAACAGAGACTATTTTTTCCCCAAACCAGTATCCCACTCTCACAAGAGCAGCAGAGATAATGCYCATCTCATACTGTCCTCATGGATCTGCCCAATGTGCTACCCAAGGCTGAACAAAGCCAGGCAGAAGTGTTTTTCACTTGAGGTCCACRGGACTTTAAGCCTGTAAAGGTGAAGTATAATGCACTGACTTTCTTTGTAAGAAATATTGAGATAAAATTGCTGACCTATAAAGATAAGAGTATAGAGATCTATATAGTCTATGAAGTTTATACAGTCACACGTTTTGAATGCTTTCAAATTTCTTATATATAGATTATATTCATAAAAATAGATTATATTCATAAAAATACTTAAGAAATTGTTGCTTTGTTTTCTGTTTGAGACAAAATGCTCAAATTACAGTAGTAATGGCAGTACAGACAAGTCTCTAGGCAGTGACCTTTCAGGGAAAAACAAATGTAACATCTGTAACAAATGTAACATATGTAAAATCTAGAACTGCAAGCACCCGGTTACAATGTCTCAGTTTCGGGTTACTCTTCCTCCAGTTCATGATACTAGTACRAGTTTAAAAAGCAACTCAGATGAGAAAAGGGTACCAAAGGCTGATCCCAATCGCACGGTCTCCAGTACTCGCAGACCTCTGAGGTAAACTGCCTGCACGCTGATGAATGAACAGCAGTGCCAATGCCCACCCATCCCAACGCAAGAGCCGTCATACCACGAAGAAAAGGGAGAAAGGGAACTAACTGCCTGCAACACGCTGTTACCCTAGACAGGCCCCAGGGCAGGAGGAGACCCTGGCTTTGGAGCCAAGGAAACAGTATCGGGAAAGCAAAACATCTCAGGTATGAAGAGTCATCTCAGGCGCAAAGTGCTCTGTTCTGGGCATCAGCGCTGATCTCAGCGCCCGCAGTTGAAGCCAGGAAGAGAAGCAACAGCACCGACACAGCCAAGGCACTAACGAGCGTCAAGCAGATGAGCAGCTCCATGCTGACTACCCCCTGCCACTACACACTATGCCTCTAAACCAAAAAGCAGCAGCGACACTGTTCAGAAAAATCCCAGGCAGCAGTTTCAAAAAAGTGGCTGAGATTAAATGAAACAGTGGTAAGTATGCTTCATCTTCTATACCATGCATTGTAGAAGGAGAATGGACACGCCAAAGCATACGTTGTAGTATGTGTGCACAAGGAAAAAAAATCCCTACTATGATGTGACAGGACATGAGCACACTCACTATCAAAATGTGCTTGTGTTCACATATGTTCAAAACATTCACTTAAAGAACCACCCTCTGTTCTCTTACATTATGCAAATGGTCCATATTTTCCCTTTAAACAACCAAAAGCTCTCCTAGGGAATGTACTTTTAAATATTTTAAGCTCAGATGCTACCAGTTCCGTCTCCTGCTTGCTAACCTCCATAGCATTTCTACTACATCAGGCATGTGCAGTAGGAAGACATTTGCATATACTAAGTTTCCTTCTGAATTAAAGAAACTTTAAAATGCACCTCGTGTTGTATAGTAAGATAACAGTGGATCTGCCCCTACGGTACATAACATTATGCATTGCTTTTCAGTTTAATCATTTGTGATTTATTAGATTGCAATGGAATTAAAATACGTCTACCATCGCCCCAGGACATAAGCAGGTTGATAATCTGCAAACCGGGGCACAAAATATATTCATTATGCAGACTTTTATTGGGAAAAAATAGACTGTGGAAGAAAAGAAATGAAACTGTATTGAAACACTCTGTAATACAAAATGATTCATTTTGAATTGCCATCCCTGTTCCAAAAATTATAAAGGCTCATCGATCTAGCTATCAGTCATAACACATGTAACTACAATCATCTTGATTAGTCAAAGTTCCTTAAAAATATTTCATTAACTATTAATACAACTCAGATTTTCAAGTTGTTCACTGTCACAAATTTCCTTAACAGAGGGAAGAGGAAAGAGCAGTATTTGCAGACGAAAAGGAGCAGGGCAGTTAAGCCATGGGCCTTCAGAAGTGAAGCAGAGAAAGTAGAATACCAAAGGAAAAGGAACATGGAGCAGTTATCCTAAACCARGCGCATTTTCCCCACGCAGTGCTCAATATGACAGTAGGATACTGACAAATAACAACAGTCATTACATACTAAGCTGTAGGAAGGACCTTAGACCACAATTTAGTCAATGCACAAGACTCCTAGTCCCATCAGTCACATCCCATCCACATCTGCTGCCACCCTGGCCTCTAACCCTGGACTAGGAACCTTAACCACCAAGAAGGGGATTTATTGCTCCATATAGAACGAGTCTGACGTTGGGACAGCAGGCAACCTCGTATGTCCACTTCTGTTTTCTGCAAGTCTCACCATGTAAAACTAAGTTATCATGGCATATCACACACCTGACTCCTGTTTTCTGGCTTCCTTAGTCTTCAGTTCATGCTGGGTGAAGAGGAAAACCTGTCTTTGGATGACTGACTGTCACAGATCTCTTGCATGGTTTCTCTTTCTTGCCACAGTTCAGAAAAATCCAAATACCTTAGCTTATGCATTTCTATTTTTAACCCTTATTGTGTAACAGATGCATGAGCTAATACTTTCCGGCTATCTACCTGCTAATCTACTGACCTTAATTTTTATACTTGTTAAATACACCACTACGCATAAGCTGTAGCAATTTAATCACAAAACCAAAGCAACAGAAAACACGCTTACGCTTCAGTATCTGATTTCACGCACTAATAGAGACAACGCACCCTTTCCCCATGTTACAGATGAGTAATCGTTCTTCAGGGGTTTTTTTTAAACATCAGAGAATCAAATGACCAAGCAAATGTTTATGGTAGTACAGGAAAGGTTTGGGCCCACGCAGACTGCTGGCTGTATTAAAATACCTGAGAAAGTCTGGCTTTTGTACAATATAGCACAACCCTCCCCTCTGCCCTCCAACACTTAATGCAGCTTTGCGTTGCCTGGATATGGCCCTCATGAGCAAGGGAATTAAACCTCCTGCCCTGATATCACTCCCTTTGAAATGATGCATTCTCRGCCTCGCTATCTGGTATTTTAGTTTTTCATCTACTCTGATTTAAACACAAAAAAACCCCAACAATAACAAACATGCTAAAGTGAATCTAAAATGAAGGCTCGCTGGTTAACAATAGTTATTTTTCCTTCATAGCATCTTGACTCACCTCCTCTCGCTACATTTTGCCTATTGTGAGTCTAGAGGCTGGTGAGATTCAGCTCTTAAAAATGTGTCATAACAACTCCAGCAGAATTGACGCTCTGACCTTCAACTCTAATTTGCTTGCAACAGACAGGGCTGTGTTTTGATAAACTCAGAAAAACAGTACTGCTGTTTTCTAAAACAAATAAAAAGTAAAAAATTGCCAGTTCTACTGAATACACAAGATTAGATTCAACAAAAAGGAATCCTATTAAAAAGGCTTCTCCTCTAAATAATTTAAGAAAGGTTTCTTTCATGGGGACAAAACCAGTACTGCACTAACACAGGCTCAATCAGTTGTACGTTGACTCCAGAAAAGATGCCTCCCTTTCAATGTATGGTTTGCTGAAAGGTATGAAGTGAAAATTGGTTTCCAACTAAAAGCCCAAAATCTCTTATTAAATGGGGGCAAACAAGATTCAAAAAAGATTTACATAATCTTCCAAAATGTAGTTAATTTTCGCTGCAAACTAAAATTAACATTTTCTACTACAACTTTCTGAGACCCTAAATTACAGGTAGTACAGTGAGGGACCTAGAGATCTTCTTTTTTTCCCCTTTAGCTATTGCCATCATTTATCAATTTAATGCTAACTGAGTCCTGGAAAGCATTCTGTGTATTAGTATTTAAGAGTAAATTAATCAAATGAATTCAAGACCATCAATACTGTAACTTTTTTTCCTGATGAGATTAAAAACACAGCATGCCAACCATGTTTTAAAGAACATGCATTTGTTGTATATTTACACATAAGAACATTAAAGAGTTGTATGTAATAAAATGATACAGGAATTCATTCACACCCCTCTCTCCAAACCAATGTTGCTTTACAAACAGGCCATTTTTAATGGTCTTTATTTTTTCTTTTTGCGCTATCGAAGTGTCTGCTTATAGACAGCTGTGATGCTAAAAGTATTATATCACACAAATATAAATACTGAAAGATGACTACAGCTACAAGACAGACATATATTAGACAGACTAATATAGGTATTTCCCTCATCACTGTGCTCACAGATTTGTGAAGAACATGTTACTCAGGATAGCCTCAAAAAATGAATTTATGAGAAAGGATAAGGATCTTACAGGTTTAAAAAAAAAATCACTGCACATTAGATTAGAAAAATCAGAAAATAATTTATTTTTTACATTCTTTAAGCACAAAGCAGCTAATATGGCTTCCTCTCCATCAATAAAGGTAATCTACTGCTTGGACAAAAGAAAATCCTGGCAGAGCTGGGGCAGTGACTGAACAAGTCGCTCTCAAAACTCCACGAACATATCTATCCACACGCAAAATGACCAGCTCTTGAGGCAGTAAATAAAACTCATTTCTTATAGCAATGCAAACAAGCAGCCCAAACATCGGGAAATTAGGTATCTTACATAGCATGGAAACGGATGAACACCATAAATTACTTAAAAGGCTAGACAAGCAGAATCATTTCAAATAGTTACTAATGGTTCCTCTGAACAAAACTGGGTTTGAACAGATGACAGACAARCTTCTCTGTTAACTGCTTTTCTTTTTCTTTCACCTTCTTTTCTCAGTGCAGTAAGTATGAAATACAGAAGACGCTAAGTAATTTCACTGCAGAACAGCAACTACACAACAACCTTAAATGCGGGATCTGCCAAACCCTGACGGTCCAGAGATGACGCCAGGAGGCTGATGCTTCCACTTGCTGCACTGTGCCCTTGAGAATTAGCACCTACTTCAAATAAAGTGAGATGTGTCCCCCTGATGTACATTAATGTATAATTTCCAGCATCCTGAGCCTGAAATAGCTGCGAGCCAAGATATTTCCCAGAGCGTACTGAAATCACCTGGGGATTTTTTTTTCCTGCTCCTGCTTGCCTTGCTCAGACTAGGATTAATTCTCTGACCTGCCAGGAGCAGAGTCACCTGGAAAAGGGATCCCCAAGCTGTACTAGGCAGCACAGCATTAGACAAATACACACCGGATCCACATTAGACACTGCCCAGCACGAGGCCAGGAGCTGACACTGTAAATACTGGCAGCTCCCACCACCGTCACTGCCGACGCTGGTACCCAGCAAAAACACTTGGCAACACGCTGCTACGGAGCAAACACACATAGGAGATTCTGGGTTTGCAACGGTCGGTGACTATTATCTTTCTTCTTGGCTCTTCTTACCGGCCTCTATTGCTCTCTCTCCGGTCACACAGAATGCAATCAAAAAGTAAACTACRATGTACGTAACAGTCATAAAAAATAAGCATAGCTATTGCTACGTATACATACATAAAAGAGGACTAGCAGCATGTCTGCATTAGACCACCTCAGAAATGTTAAAACCAAGTTTGTCATGAGATTGACTGAAGGTATTTGTACAACTCACCATTATACAACCCGATTTTAGAAAAACATATTATAATGCAAGCCCATGCATCTAATCTYGCCTTTCCAAAGGCACTCTTCTTTCCTTCAGAACCTTTCATGCCTAGCCCTATAAAGGATATATATTCCTTTAAGTGGGAATGATTTCTGAATGAAATGTTTCCAACTGATTTATGTTTTACGTAGCGTATATAAAACTTGCCTGAAAGCTGTAGATTGATGGGGACTCCTGGTTTGCCCTTGCATTGCTTTAAAAAGAAAAACAACCCTTAAAAAGCAACTATTTATTTGAATTCTTAAAACAGAGAGCCCAAATTTTAAGAGCTTGTGAGGACTGACAAATGCCATTGACGGGGTCATACGGAGAATTTGGTATAAAGCAAACGCTTAATAGGAAGCATATAGTGGAATGAAAACATTAACAGACCGACCTCCCTGAATGGCCAACACCACTTCTGAAATCACTATGTTTCACTGTGAGCAATCAAATATTGTTATAATAACTAGGACTTCTATTCTGAGAACACATAAACAGAAGACTGTTTAGCCATGACAGCTAAAAGAGGCAATTTTGATGTTCAGAAGTACGTTAAGACATTTAAATATTAACATCAGGAAATAAAATACTTGAATTAATGCAATAATTAACTTTTTTTTTTTTTTAAGGAAAGTCATTCCCTGAAAATTTTCCACAACAGTTTTTCAGCACTAGCAGCACCAGCAGCCAAAGACAAAGTGAGCAGTACCTTGACTGAGTGCCTTACTCAAAGTAAGTACCTTGCAATGACTCAGACACAGCAACTTATCTTTTCCAAGCTAATTAAAGGGTTTTTCCTCTGTGCCTGAAGCTATCTAATCATGCAAGAAGTATTCCCCTATCATTAGAAATGACTCTCTGGAATTAATTTTCGGTATGATGGAGACTGAGTTTAGTACCTGACTTTCTAATTATAATAGTTAGATGCAAATCTTCCTAAGTTTTCAACATAAGCTTTTTGGTTTTTTTAAAGTAATGATAAAAGGAAGAGGTTAACACGATAATAGATACTGTCCTGAAAGCAAATCCATAGGCATAAACACTCAAGGATTTCTGAAGGTCCAGATAATGTTTAAGGCATATCTATAAATCATTTAAAACGATAGATATAAGTTGATAGATATAAATAGCATCTGTGCTTTTTGCCTCTGGTCAAATAACTCTCCAGGAAATGCCACACTTTTTCTTTGTTTCTTCTTTACCACCACAACTCCCCCCAAACCAGAACAAAATCACCCTGACGCCTGCGATCTGGTTAGCTGGGCAGTTATAACTGCTCGCCTGCACCCCGGCATTCAGATGGATACTCTATACTTCCTCTTGTCACGCTTGCTCTGGCAACGTCAGGGTTCACAATTAAAATAATTTACCTACAAAGCTCCTGCTGCTTTGGGGGACTTCTTATTCAGCAATTTAGGGCCCAAATGAGCTTTTAGGGTTTTTTTTTTTTTCCCAATTAAAAAAAAGTCACATCCAGCTGTTTATTTATGATGCGTGCACTCAACAGTTCATCAAGTTGAAGTCCCACCTTGGTATTTCTCAAACCGTGGATCGCTACTGGGTTCAAAAAGTTCAATACAAATCAGCTCCTCCAGCAGGGTGAATGGATAACGAATGCTAATCACGGCTACACAGGTGAATGCTGCAGCTCCCCAGAAACGTCACTCTTGCCCCTCATAAAAAGTTCATGTAATTCCCGGCTGTTCCCACTGCCGCTGCCTGGGTTAGAACTAAACTAGTTGCAAGAAAGGAGATCACTCCAAGACAGTCAAACCAAAAAGAGAAGAGGTGGGGCGGACTGAGGGAGGAGGTCCTAGTAGCCAAAAGGCTGAGGCATCCTTGTTGTGATCTGACTTCCATTTTTGCACGTAAATACTTACATAGCTAAGCAAATAATGAAGAAATTGCGGAACAAGGATAAAGACAATAGGATTTTTTTTTCCCTCAAGTCCACCAGAGATTTTTTGTATGATTTTCAGGAACTCCTCTTCCCTTAGTTATGAGCTACTGAAGTATCTGTTTCCTCCCAATTCTGGCCTCAGGCTTTGCTCAGCAAGATCGGGAAAGCCTTCCGGGATCCCTAGTGACCTGCACACCAGACTGGCTTCTGCATGGGGTATGTGGCGCTTTCTCTATGTCACATGATGAGAGCCTAAATCTGGTCTCTTCAGGCCTGCAAATAAAGCAGCTGCTTGACCCCAAGAACAGGCTAAGTCCTTCTCCTTCAGATCCTGGTAATGCTCCTGCCAGGGCAGAGTGGCTGCAGACAAGGCTGGAATCAGCACCCACCTCCTGGGGAAGCCATCTGCTGCTTCTCATCCGGATTCAGTGTAAAGATTACCCTTTTACCATCCAATAGATAAGGCACATGTGCACCCCAAAAAAGCTAACGTCATACAGGACTCGCRGGAAACACACGTTCTGAAAAACACAGGCCTGCTGTTTTTCTGTGCTACGCTACTAAAAAAGCAAGCTTTTCAGCTGGAAAACTAAGACCAAAATCACCAAGGTAAAGCATTTCCTTTGTGCTGCACGCTGTTTGCCCTCGCTGCATTATACATTAGCCAGCAGTGGAACAAGTTAGCTGCTAAAGCCCCGGTAAGTGATCATCCCACAGGCTCAGCTGCCAGGATTTTCTCTAAGATGCTCAATAACGAGTCCTCTGGTTAATGCCATTATGCTCTTCTCCTTAAGCTCCACTTTCCTTTGCAAAATAATCAAAGCATTCACATTGCCATGAGGTCTCCTAAATAAAGATTTATGAATGCACTGAATACCGTGTTGCAGTACAGTTCTTCWATGTTTTATTCTCTGTGCGATTATTTTGAAGCTAATAGCAGGATCTTATTCTAACCAGGGCACCAGGCATTTTAAAAATGACTGAGATTTCACACTCTTTTGTTATTTATACTGGACTTAAACTGAGCAATTTTGTCTTCACAAGAGACGAGCATAAGCCAAATGATTAAACAGCCAGAAGTCCACGCACAGCTAACATTGGTAAGTAAACAGACCATAATAGTCATGCCTGAGACAAATACATGCCTGTATTTCATTTTGGCAGCTTTATCCTTATTTTTTTTTCTCTTTGCAGAAAGAGGAGCAATTGGAAATAGCCAAAATCTTTCAAGACAACTTTCAATTTCTTTCTAATTCTTCACAATAAACAAATAATACACCTTTTACTACGCTAAGTTAGAGAAAATGTTTTAAAACATAATACTGAATGATACCAGGATGAAGATAGCAACATACCCTCTATCAGTTTCAAAGTCCTTTACACATTTTTCTGGAGATTCAATTCTGGAGTTTTCAGTTATGTCAAGAAAAAACTGGTCACAGTCAATATTTAGGTTGCAGAGCACATCCCACTATATAAGTTTCTACTTTCTTTTTTGTTGGTTTAGAGATGCTCTAAGAGAAGAATTGCTATTATTTTCTCCATGCCTTTGAAAGTCAAAAGAGACAATGCTGCAAGAGGTGAAATACTAATCGGCTTTGGTATTCCACAGTCCAGCTGTGAAGAATTGCCTTTTCCTGTCCGTTCCCTGGGTAGATCGGGACTTTTTTCTGGTGTCAGCCTGAATAAAAGCCACACGGGATCACTCTTCTTTAAAGGTGTGACCATTGCGTCCCCAGCAACACCACGCTGTGTTATCCGCAGCACGCAGGACCTTCCAGGACAAGCAGACAAGACCAGCATCCCCTTTCACCCCAGCGTTTCCAAACCCYTAAGTGGCCCCCAAGGACCTTCCCCATCACAGTCCAGGTGTCTCCCCTCGGCCCTCTCCAGCGCAATGGGAGAGACCAAAGGAGACCCCTTTCCAGGGCTGAACTTGTTACCCATCTCTTCTTTTCAGAAAGACGACGACCCCCGGGCTGTTCCCAACCATTTCGAGCCGTCCGGCCTCAGCGCTGCTCTCCTCCGCGGCAGCGACACTCCTCCGCCCCCAGCTGAAGCAGCTCCTGACGACACGCAAATGCAGCACAGACGAGCTCGAGGCTCAAACTCCGACGGTGACCGTAACGCTCCGTTTTACTTGGGGCCACAGCTAAATAAGTAAGTGCGAAATGCTGAGTACACAAAATGCCTCTTAGTGCAGCCGTGTTTTCCGCTGTTGAACATCCGCTGCTGTTCTGAACAGGCGAGGTCAGCAGGAGAGGACTCACGCCAAAACGTCTTCCCCGGTGCACAGGTCGTGGCATCTGCAGACTAATTTTATTCCTCTGTTTGTCAGCAGTGCCAGCGGGGCACCAAAAGAAAGAAATTTATGGAAATACCAAGGTAGTAAATGATAGTGAAACAACAGCTGAAAGGAAAGAGATTTGGGAGCTTTGACAGAGGTCAGAGCATCTTGTGCTTAAAATTTCCACCAGCAGCAGGGTGACAAATGGAGCAGCTTTTTGCAGCAAAGGGGACAGCAACGATAAGAGCAGATGCTGAAAAAAGTGCTGTCACTTCTAATTTTGTTGGAACAAACACTTTATCAGACAGGCAAAGACAGGGAGTACAATGCAGACTTACGTATTAGAATATTTTTGGAATAAATTAGTTTTAAGTAAGTTATTCACATACAAGTAACTGGACACTGATTTTGGAAACTGCTCACAGGTAGCTGGTTTGCCCTGAGTTTCCATTCCTACCCTGCCCAAGTTCATAGCAGTTGCAGGCCTAAAATCGTTCCTATGTATTCACAGATCTCTTCCACCAGCCGACTCCCAGACCACAAACCCATCCAGACTTCTCTAAAACAGAGTAATTTTGCTCTCCTGAGTTGCCTCATTGGCTCTTCATGCACTCACAGCGAGGTAAGAGAGAACCCATCCAGGAAAAGTTACCGTTCAAGCTTGTTGCTGTCCACCCTACTGCCATAATTTACATTATGACTGCCACAGATTTAATGGTTTATGCCATACAACGCTGCCATGGTGGGGAAACCGAGAGAAGTAAGGACTTCCAGTTTAAAAAAAAAAAAAGAAGAAGAAGGAGGAGAAGAAAAAAGTGACATTGGATCCTGAGCGAGCCAAGAAGTCAAAGGAGGAAGATACAAGCGGCTGGGAATATTCAATTTTAAAATGGAAATGATGTTCTGGCAACAGTCTGGTAGTGTGGATTTATGCTAAAACAAAGAGGAAGAGAGAAAAAGGCACAGCTAGAACTGAGACATTAAGGAAACACAGATGAGAAGAGGGAGCTAATACAGGGACCCGAATTTGAGGTGCAGATATGGACCCATAAGAAACCTCAGGAATTTTCCCTGCAGGTCTTAGGTGAGAAAAAGAGAGTGCGTGAAGACAAACATCACCTGTCCGTGCCGTGGGCGAGCTTGGTTTCACAACCAAGCTGGCTTTGGGATAACCGCAGCAGGGAAACTGGCACTACTTCCACCAGCATCATCCTCCCACGCAGTTTGCCCACTCTCATGCGTTCAACCCGATCAGGATTTTCTTCCTACTTCTTTTGCCAACGCAATGCCACTTTAGCCATGTTCAACATCAGCAGTTTCCACCGCATGCACAGCCTCTCTCTGTCTCTCAGATGCCTTTTAAAGTGTCATTTTAAAATGTGAAGGCACCTGAACATCCATGCAGGTRAATGTGTTTGCCAAGAGAAGATCTGTAGAAGAGGACCCAGCTCCTATAGAAGATCCAGCTTCAGGCAGGCAGATTATTTTAGGTTACGTCTAAAGATCCATTCCAGCCTTGTGATTATGGCTTTTAGTACCAACCCATTAGCCCTAATGTACAAAAAAAGACCATTTATTTCTTCAAAACATACATCATGCCTGGGAAAGAAAAACTGCTTGGGTAGCCAGGTTTCAGCACTGCTTTCAGTCAGAAACCACAGGTCTGAAATTGCAGCATAAAAATTCTTGAATGAGACTGCCTACTTCTCTCTGAATCGTTGCAGACTACTACACAATTTAAACAAAAAGAAATCCTTATCTGGGATTGTTGTCATCATAGTTCTTCAACCTAGTATTTGTTTCAATCTAAGATTTGTTTCAGAAATATATATATATATGTATACAAACGTATATACCACTATATATACGGCAAGAGGGTGCATGGATGCAAAGCGTCCCTGATGAGAGGCGAGCGTTCAGCTGAATTCCCCTGCAGAATGCACACAAGGCAGCTGAGGGTTATCACGATGTCCGAGGCAACCAGCAAGGCCAAGAGCTCTGTCCACCGCCTGCAGCGATGGGCAAGTCCCCGCGCACCAAAAAACAGGAGCTGCAGGAGCACCCGCAGTGGCAGATGCGCCTGTTCCCGAAGCAGATTCCAATGCTCTCCGTGCCGGAGCAAAGCTGAGAATTTTATGGCATCAGGAGTTTAGGAAAGCTTGTCATCTTTTGATATGGGATTAAAAATATATAGATTATTATAGTGCACTGAAAATTCTGACTTCAGCTCTTCAGTTATTTCCCCATTTGCCTTTCACAGACATGCAACCAACTAGCTAGAAAGGACTCACCAGTGCGCTGGAGGGCTCTGTTTTCGGCTAATGASAGGCAGGGGAGAAACACAAAAACTGCGAGAACTAGAAGTTTACCAAGAATGAAAAGTTGAGCGGCTTTTGGAGTCGAGCCAGCAAAGGATCAATCCAAGGAACGGCAAAATCTATCAAACTCTATGACTGGTAAAGCAGCAACCTGAGCAGAACGGCTTCAGCTGTTTCGACCCGACTTGCACAGCACAGTTGAATAAAACACATGCTCTACGTTTCTGTTCATGAAAAATATTAACTCAAATCTCAAGCGCCATAACTTTACATGTAACTTTACAGACACAGCGAGATGTGCCGGCTGCCTAAGTGATSTTGCAACCTTGATGTCTCAATTTCACAAGCTGCTCGCAGATGTGAGCAGTTTCAAAATGCTTTTTAATCATGAGCTTTTCTTCTTCTTTTTGCAATGTCTTTTTATTTATTTATTTATTTATTTTTTTGGCCTGGTAGCAGGTGGAGCTAGAGGACTACCGCGATTCTGTGGAGTAACACGGGAGGTCTCATCCCGAGTACGACGCCTGTCCTGCCTGTGCACTTCAAATTAAGGAGAGTGGAAGACTGACAACTATTTAACGAGACGAGACAGGATGGGTTTGACTTGTTTCAKCTAGCAAAACCACGGCCAAGAGAAGATAGCGCTGCTCTCTAAACACGGTACGCGCGGGCAGGGCAAACATGAACTGAGCTCAGCAAAGGGAAACTCTTGTCGGCAGGGGAATAAATAAGAAAGCGCAGGTAATTTAAAGCAGTACCTTCGGCACAGCCTCACTTCAGGAAGTGTAGGAACAAACTCACCTCCTCGATGTTGATCCCGTATCTGATTTGTGCACGAGCGTTTTGGAAGCCATCACCACAGGCAGCGAAGCACATCGCCCTGCCTTGTCCGTCCGCGTAAGCAAGCACGGTCGCAAGGGCGTCAGCGCCTGCACCGAGAGCGTCGGTCCTCAAGAAAGTGGCAGGGTCCATCTCTTCCCGCACACTGACACAACCTGTGTTTCAAGTGTGTCGAGGCTGACTGAGGGAAGGAGTGCTGAAGCTTCATCCATATGCATATATATTTTCTAGTTGCTATGCTACCGTGCTTCTGTCATTTGAACTTTGAAGGCATTTCTTTACATCGAAATCTATACAGATTAAAAATGATGAATCCTGCTCATGTCTTGAAGCTCACTGATCTGTCCCATGTGGAAGCCCAACCGCCAGCGACCAGCAAAACAAAGGTCTTTCGCAAGTATGAAAAGAATCAACTACAAATTGGGATTTGTACCCAATTCCCCCATCTGATAGTGGCCTGCCCTCTCAGAGAAGCGATCTGTTTATATTTTCACTCTTTCTGCAACGATGTGATGTTATTCCTGGCATCGAGCAAAGTTATACGTTCGCGGTCAAACCATCAGTCTCAGGGATTTTCCGAGCAGAGCTGTCAAGCGTCAGACAACAGGGAGAGCATCCCTCCCGGCTCCCCGCGCACTGCCTTCTTCACTCATGGGGAAAAAAACCACAAGGAATTTCTGAACCGCTCTCGGACAGGCTGGTAAAGGCAAAACATTTTATTATATGTAAAATACGTGGTGTCAGCCCCAAGAGCTTTCTACGCTGCCCAGCACAGTCCAGACAAGACAACAGAACCGCAGAGCAGAGTGGCTGCTGTAAATTCAGAGAAAGCACTTACGTTTACATGGGAATCGTAGCAGCCCCCCGCAGCTGAATTTGGCCTGCAGTTTGCTTCCTGATGGGGAATTTAAGATTTAAAAGAAAAAAGAGAGCACCTACTTACTAGATGGAACATGCACAGCTGGCTATTGGCTCCAAGACGACACAAAAGCACATAGGAAGCAAGAGATCGCAGAGAGCTGGAGGTCCATTTTCTACAAGGCGTAAGTCCAAGTCCCCTTTGGGGAACTACCATCTCACCAGGCAAAACCCCGTTAAAAGCAGCGCAACAGCATTCATTTGCACGATGACCCCAGAATGGCTYAAAACACCTTCTGGTCCTCATGTGTAAAAGCAAATGCAGAATCTGGCCCAATTAGCTTAGCAATGTAAAGACTGCAGATGACTCCGAGGGGCACTAATTGGGATCAAAGAGCAAGGCAGGAAGGAAAATCGTCCTAGTATCACTTCACTTTCGGAAATTAATTTCGGGACTTCCCTTTGGCAGCATCTCTACTCTCCCCTCCCTATGCCCACTTTCAATTCCTTCTTTTTCTTTTCTACACTGTCAATTTTTTTTTTCTTGAATTAGCTTGAGCAATCTGTACGTCCCTTCCCGGCTCATCTGCTGTGCCGACTCTGCTGAAGCTCACACGCTGCACCCAACCCCAGTAAGGGCGCTTTATGCTTATGACCGTACTTTCAATGCCAAAATCTTGCTCATTGGAAAACCCCCCTGCATCTAGACRGCATTTTGGCAGAGACAAAGCGTAGTCAGGATCCCAGTGCTAGAAAAGTGTCTTGTGTCCATCCTATTTTCCATCAAGGTAGCAACACCAGCACTTCTTTTGCAGTCAAGAGACAGAACTCCACCTTTTCCTCTGTTTTTTTGCAGAGGGGTTGGTTTGTTCGAGATGTTTGCTTGCTTTATTGGATGATTTAGCGTAAGGCGCTTCATCAGGATACAGTTCATGGAGAAGAGGAAATAAGTATTGACTCAGCTCCTGACTTACAGTTACTGCAAGCAAATTTAAGAGGCAGCGCAGGCAGAGGCGGCCAAAGCACCGACAGCCTCCAGTCACGTACACCCCAACAGAACTTCAGCGGCAGAAAATACCATCAGCATACGGTAAGAAAAAGGCATTTAATACCTCCCCTGAATATTCAGGGGAGCAAAATGAGGCAGCACAGCTTGGTTGAGGTAGCTGCAGCTCTGAACCCGTGTGCTGTTTCCGAAGAAAAGCAGGATTACGCTTCCAGACTRTGCCTGGAGCTGCCACAAAACGTAACACGGGCAAATCCAAAGTATATGAGGCTTGGGGGGCTGTTTCTCTTTTGTTTGCTTCTAAAGGAGAAATTTTACTCCTGTTTAGGGGAAGGCTCTATTACAAGAACAAGTAGTCTATGCTCAGAACACACGAACAGGAGCAAAGGGTAGGAAACACCACTATTACGTGCTCTTATGGAGCCTAGAAAATGGTTGTTAAATGCTGGTTCTCTCTCTGTCAGGATTTTCAGAGTCTGTCATATTGCACCGAAAACGTTTGCTAAGAAAGAAATGAAATATCTGGCAGCAGCTCCTGGCCACTAGCCAAAACGCCAGGATCCTGTTTGGGGTGGGGGGGAACCTGCTGCAAGGTCTTGCAGGGGTTTATCGTCGAGCGGCCTCCTTTCCCCAGGCAGGTCCTTGCCAGAAACGGTTGAGCACCATTTTATTTCTTTTTTAATAAGCGGTTACTGCTTCCACGGCAATTACAGCACTCTAAGTGGCACAATATTGAAATAACCATTTTCAACTGCTGCCCGAAAATGCATGGGGATTCGTGCACTGCCTGTAACGGGGCTCCAAAAATGACTCCGGAAAGAAAATATACAGCTATGCACATATATGAATAGAAAATACAGATTTAAAAAGGGCTGCAGAGCACCGCACATGAGATTCCTCTTGCTTAGGGCCTTGCCTTTAACCATCGCTACTATGGGGCAATTAAGGAAATAAAGTAAGGATGGGGCACATGCGGAGCAATTTTGTCCTCAATCCTTCTTATAAGCATCTGAGAAACTTAACAGAAAGCCTCAAAAATCCTACTTTGGATAAATGTCCCTTTAAACACAGTATTTACTTGTTGCCTCTAACCTAGCTACAATTTTATTTAATACCGCCTTGAAAGCACCGAGGGATCTTAAATGGAGAAATACTTAACGTCACCATCAGACTTCCCTTTCCTCCCTCTCTGCACCGTCCCAGACGCATCTCTCTGCACCCAGAACTGGCCAAACAAGCTTTTCCCCAAAACTGCACTACAACTTAAAAACCAACTCGTGTGGGTGAATCTACATCATCGTAACACTGAGACTGACTCTTTATGCAAAGGTGGAGTTTCTCTTTTTCGAAAGGATAATAAAAAAGGGAAGTTTTAGATTCCTGATACTTGGAGCCAGCTTCCAGGCTCCGCGTGGCACGACTTGGCAAGCGCAGCAGGCAGATGCAACATTTTGGAATGCAGTTTTCAGCCAGATGTTTCTGGGTCTTTATAGGTCTCTTCAGCAAGTTTCTTGGGCAGCTTTACTGCTCCGACTTTTGGCAACGTGGTCATCAACCTGGGACCCTACCAGCGAAGCAGCCTGATGCACAGGAATTCTTGCTCTACGCTAAGAAATGCTTTTCTCTGCAAGAACAACGCTCCGTGATATTTTCCTACCTTTTGTCCAAGAACAGCATCAAACATAGTTTATTAAATATTATACATTCTTTTATCTTTAAATTGTACATTTCATATATCCACATACAGCTTCGAAGGCAAAGACCCTTAAACATGATCAACCAGTCAAAAATAACCATGCACATGAAATACCCAGTGTTGCAGATGGGCAGTAAAATTCATTCATTCTCAGCATCAAATCAACATGTCCGTCTCATTCATGAGCAACCCTGCTTGATATTCATGGCCTCCTGCAAACTTCCACAGTACAAAAAGCAAGGAAAAATTAAAGCACATTTCCTAAGTATAAATTCTGTGTTCTAAAAAGTAATGGAGACTGTGTGATCTCCCACTTGGTCACTGCGATACAGTAAAAGTAGATTATACGTTCTACTACTCTGTTGAGCAAAAAGTGACACACATGAGAACAAACACGCAAACAATGGTCACCTTTTTAAACGTTTCCTAATATTTTTAAAAAACTAATTAAATAATCTCTGCAAGTTCTGTTCACTTTTCTTTCAGAACAAACGAGGATTTGTACAGTCGTGCATGTACAGGCAYGACTCAGCCACACCACGGTGAAACAAAACGACGCAGAAATGCCCGATTCGGCGGTTACCGAAAAGAAAGTGAAACATCGGGATAAGGCGGCGGTGCAGAACGTCAGCTGGTCCCACGCACACTTTTGGAGCTGCAGCGAGGACAACGGCTTCGTACAAAAGGTGTCACTTTGGGACGCCGGAAAACATCGATTATTTATATTTCCATGCAAAATCACATCAAAAGAGAAATCTCTTCTCTTAGTGCCAAAGTGCCCCMTTTCCTGTAAAATTTTCTGGTCTTTAGGTCCCGTGGTTGTTCAGGCTGCCAGCAACATCCGGCTTGCCTGGCAMGCGCGGCGCCAAAGGAAAGATGGTTTATGTATAATTAACACATTCAAACTTCCCCGTTCCTGGCGCTCGCCTGAGATTAATTATGTATAATATTTAGAGTGCTCAGATTTAAATTCTGGGCAGCTTTTGCTTCTCACACTTGAGAGCACTAATGAATCATACTTTTATCCTGTTTGGCTTCTCGGCAGATGCAAGCGCAGAAGTTAGGTGAGAATTAAACTGACCCACAACGCTAAATCACCAACAGCAAAAGGTGGGGAAGAGATCTGAGCTATCGCAACGCACTTAGCCCAAGAAAACGCCAGCAGCTCCGGCTACGCCATCAAGTTTGTTTTAAAGTTCAGCTATACAAAGCTTCTTCCTTAATCATTACCCTAGGATATTTTATGGAAGTGCTGTCTCGACACATAGAAAATGGGTATTTTCACATTGTACATCTGTGACTAAAGGCAGTACTTCATAGCTGTTTTATACTTCTGCATTCAAAGGTAATACAATATATTTTAAGTTCATTATACACCTGTAGGGTTGGGTGGTCCTGCAAAAACCCTACCATCCACAGAGAAATCAGAAAGATATATGTGTTTTCTCCACTTCCAATTTGATGCTTTTCTCTTCCCTACTTAAACTTTAAAAGCTCTTTCCTAAGAGAAGGAATTAAAGGGGGGCTCAGGGCAAACTCTACCACACCTCAGTATTTTTCTCAAGACCAACGTCAGAGAAATAAACACTTACTACTCTAACACCCAAAATAGAAGGAAAACTTTAAAAGCAAACAAGTGCACAGAAATAACAGTAATTCTTAAATTTTATTCAAAATGAAGCACCTTAAAAAGCCCCTGTCTCCTCGCACATTTTTCTTCCATACACTTCTGCTGCTTTGCCTATCCTACCTAAAGCTTTTAAAATCCCTTTCGTGCTCCGTCAGATAACAATTTCTGCAATCCCAACCTGGAAAGCTAATTTTACGGCCGAAATATTTGACTTTTGACGCGACAGTTCACAGCAGGGAGACGCGTCTCGCTCAAAAATTCCAGTTCACCTTAGCGCTGCCCCTCGCAGTATCCAGTTAGCGTTACAAAGAACCAGCCGGATAAYGTCTCGGGCATTAGTAAACCTTGCGAAGCGATTAAAAGCTATATGCTTCATTTCATTGCAATATTTTCTTAACTCGGTTGTCCAGATCCTTTCAGAATATTGCATTGCTACAAGAATCAAACTGACAGTATGGATTCACTCTCACATTTATTAACCCAAATTCGTGCCGTTACTTCGTAATAAAAGGTGAACCCTAGCAAAACAARGAAAGAGTCAGGCATTCGTTTTAGGGGGAAAAAAAAAAATCATAGAGTGATGGATTTTTTTATTCCTTTGGACAAGCCCCTTCTCAGAAGTTATGCTACTACAGTCACAAAAGCTATTTTCAACATACTTCCTTCAATTCTGCAGCTGCTCCATAAAATTATTTCCAGGAGAAGTAAACTTAAAATTGACCTATAATTCATTAAAATAAGTATATGGAAAGAAGAAGATTCTGAGGAGGAAAAAAGCTGGTAAATGGACACTTCTCTTTAAGAAGCACTTTAGAGGTGTCCAAGAGCTTCCTTCCCTCCTGCAAGGTGCGAGGACAGGAAAGGGAAGGAAAGAGGAGGGAATAAAAGCAATACGCAGTAGAACTAATGCAAACTAAACAATAATTGTCSTATCTTTTTTATATTTCTGTTGGTCCCTGCAGTAGTCTTTGCATTTAAATGACCACAAAGAGCAATATGTAAGGAATATTCGGGGCAGGGAAAAAAATAATATATTCACAGTACTCTAATTTATAAATTTCATGCACAGACAGCTAATCTAAGCCAGAAACTACTTCCAAAATCAAAGACTTGCTGTTTACAGTTGAGCGAAGTGCCGGCATAAACATAAAAGAAAATCAAAAAAAATAAATTGAAAGATCTCCACTTAAACTTTGTCAATATTGGCACAGACCTACCTATCAGCACTCACTATTTTATATGAATAAATCTATATCAAGTGGCAAAACTTACAGTAACTATAGAATTCATGCAAAAAATGGATTTTCAGCTGTTTAGAGAAACTTAACCCCTCAGTTGGGCAAACTGCTGCCCCAACAACATTTGCACGCCAGTATAAAAAAATTAGTTTAATCTTGAAATAGTTCTTCCCTTCCAGTTATCTTTCCATTAAAAAAGCCTTGACGCCTATCACCCTACGTAAGGGGATTCCAGATTGAAGTGGAAATTCAATGCACTGGGGGAAAAAAAAAAAAAAAAAAAAAAAAAGTTTCACTGCTCCTGATTCACAGTTCAAGTGCAATCCCCTCTTATTTCTGCTAAACCCGCCAGGTGACTTGGTTCATCTTACACCTAACTGCAGCTTCTCATGTTCCGCCTTGTGTCTGTAGCCTCTTGTCCCACCCTGGTGCACCTCTGAGAAGAACCTGGCCCATCTTCTCCTTCCCCCACCTCCGGGTGGTCCCCTGCAAGTCCTGTAAAACACGCTCACTTTCCCAGCTTGCTTGAAGAAATGAATTACATATTCACTGTCCCGGGGGAAAAAAAAAACCCAAATGATTGCAGTGGAATACAACAATGAAATTGTCTAAGTGTCACTCATATTCCAACATCATCTTTTGTTTTTCTTCGTGTTTATTCTTCCTTTGTTTTGCTTTGGAGGGCAGTGCCTCCATTCGTTTGACACTGAAGAAAAATTAAATGACTTTTACATTGACCAAAGAGAAAAAAATCAAATAAAATGCAACAGGGATTATAAAAATCAATCAATAGTTAAATAATTCATTTACTGAAATGTCACAAGGTTTGCGTCTCACAACTTTATTCACCTGGGTACCGCAGACTGGAATTTCAATACAGACCTCCACTTCCCTACGGGCTCTCCTTACGCACAGCTCCTGCATCCCACACTGCAGTTTCATTTATTTTAACATATTCCCTCATTTTATGAAGTTAAAAATATTTTATAGAAATAACAGTAGTCGTTGAAACAAACACAACAGCATCTACTGACATTCAGTCTTCTCAATAAACTACCACATAGGTGACCGTCAGAGCAACAAAATAACTAATGCCTGCTCAGTACCGAGAGGGGATTGGCAAGGGAAGTCTCATACATTACCTGGACGGTTATTAAGTCTAGACTGACTAACCATGAAAGCAATTGGGACGGTCACAGGGACATACTTTGTTGCTCAAGTCCCAGTCCTCACGTCTGCTTGTGGCAAATGGAGTCCCATCACACAGAGAGACAGACTCTTAGATTAAATGCCAATATGCATTAGCGAGCGTATAAACTAGATAGAAAATAAAAGCGTAAAACTCATATATTATGTCTAAAGCAATACAGGATTCCTGGAAAGAGCACTTTTCTGATCAAACACACAAAAGCAATTTTCAGGACCAGTGGAGAAAGACGATCTGAAAGTTGGGACTGCCGCGGGCCAGCAACCTATCCCTTTGCTTAGCCCTTCAGCCGCAACAAGGCATTTCTGCTCGACGCATGTCCTCTCACCGCAGCCACCACGGCCAGGCACGGGGGACGAGCCCACTGCCCGGGCAGGGTCCGGCCACCTCGGGCTTTGCAGGTCAGCCTGCCCAGGCGACCCAACCCACTACCATAGGAGATGCTACGTTCTTCAACATCTTCAGTACCTACAAGCTCACTGAACAARCAAAGTCAAGGGAAAAAAATCCTAAATCAAATAATTGTGATTCCAGGCATCTCCTACATACTCAACAACACCAAAGGTCTGTAAGACTTTATTTTCCTTTGTTCTATGTTATGTTAGTCTATTAACTTGCCTAAGGTGTTGAAAATAAACATATCTTTTTATCCTATAATCATGGAAAAATCAGAATTATTTCCACATATGTTATTTGTGTATGTAAATAACATTCTCTAAAAATAACCTAGATTTTCTAGARGATGAGAACAGCAGCAGCATCTTAAAATATAACATTTCAGAAAAGGGGCAGAGAGTAGCTTGTAAGAAAAGTTGGTATTTTTCTTCAAAGATGGGCTATTATTTATTATAACAACGTATCCTGACAGCTGGAAGAAAACTCCTAATCCATTCCCAATACTTGCATTTCCAAGTATTAACATATGTTTCCTTAAGCAGTGGGAAAATTTATTTAAATGTCATGAAATTTAGATATAGAAAACACATACAGCGGATATGGACAACCCTGTCAATATTTATAATATAATCCACGTTTAGCTTTGCAGTTTCTGTATAATTTTTGCAGAACAATGGTAAAAGGAAAAAAAATGCATCTTTTATTGCCCCGCAGTTCCTACATAACCGCATTCATGCTCAGTTATCTTCTGTTAGAATTCATTTCAAACTATATTGTCCAAGGGACCATGACTAATATTCGGAAAATTAAAATGTCATCAGTTAAGAACATAAATTACTTTGGTAGCAGAAAAGGTACATTTAACTATCGACTCWGAGCCTCTCTTGCTTTATGCCTGAAAATCAGACGGTGCAGAGTCATTTAAAAAACGTTAAAACACAACTCCTCAACGTCATCGCCTTTAACTAGATAACGTGCCTATGGGGAAACTGCATTTCACTAGCACAYGTCATGTTTAAGCAAGTAATTTTCATCAAAATGACAATCTTTTTTTCCAAATACCTTAAATCAACCTATCTAAAAGAAACTTTATCCAAACACAGTTAAAATGTATTCAAAAATAAAGCGACAGCCCACCAACATACCTCACCAACCCTTGTCAAGCACGGTCCCCCAACGGGCTATTTTCTCCTGAATGGGGACAACTACGGTCTTCAATTTTGGTTTTGCTTGATTGCTCATTTCAACTATTCCAGTGAAGATCTAATAGCGCTTCTATGACTCCCTCATTTGGGAGAACTTTTAGATTAAGAAATTTTCATGATATCAAGAGGCGGGAGAAAAAAAACGCAATGTTCAGCGGACAGCTTTCAAGATTTTTAACATAAAACCCACTAAGCTAATCCATTTTCGCATACTCCACACTACAGATCAAGGTGTTTTTGAACGCTTGCACTGACCGTGCTGGCTAGCAAAGGCAAGTTTCTTCTCCTAAGTCACCCAGGACCTCCAGAAATGCCTCCCTTGGGTAGCTGTATTCCTCAGGCTCTGGCATTGCTGGATCAATATTTAGGAGGGCCGGTCAGCAACCGAGAAGCAAATGAAACCATGCACACATTGCAAAGAGGGTGGTAAGAACAAGCAACCGGCAGAAAAAAAAAGCAGTTTTTTGCATCAAAATGACCGCGGATGCTATAACCAGGGCAAGCAGCCCCTGAGCTCGACACAGGAAACTCCCCATGTTCTTCAGCTTGTCATGGCTCTGTAGAGCCCTATTTCTTCTGAGGTTTCTCCGTACTGGATACGAGCCGCCTTTTTTACTGTAYGTGTATGTTTAAAAAATAATGCCTGATCTTAACCGCAAAACTGAAACAGGAAAAACAACCCAAAAGGGTGGCTGTGTTTTCTCCTGGCCAGGAAAACAGTCAGCAGACACCTACCTAGTAGACACCACTCCCGGTTTCTATCCAGTTGAGCCTCTGTCAAAATACGTGAGCAAAGATCACAACTTGAAAGCCACGCACGGAAATTAAAAAGCATTTTCAAGTCTTGGAGAAGCTTTGGTGTGCATTTTATTTTATACGAGACTGGTTTAGCCATCCCAGTTCAGCAAACAAGTATGGCCAGCCCATCCCTCTTCAGCATTACATGAAGCACAACAAGGCTGCAAGGTCCTGAAAGAAAACACATC
Source organism: Casuarius casuarius (assembly GCA_003342895.1). Lineage (NCBI taxonomy): Eukaryota > Metazoa > Chordata > Aves > Casuariiformes > Casuariidae > Casuarius > Casuarius casuarius. The sequence goes on along the minus strand of PTFA01000066.1, from coordinate 2,445,341 downwards.
TTGTTTGGCCCAAATCACTGTTCTGCAGTTATTTTCCATCGGATACTTCTGTTGGGCAAGTTTCTGATCCCACAGGGATGTGAGATCACTAGAAAAATCTATTAAGTTCATAAATTGGAGGGATGGAAATGCATTTCAACGGGGAACAGAAGATTTTCTTTGTACGTTATTTAAACAGCCCTGAAAAAATACTGCTCCTGCTCCGAGATAAAGTCCCGACAGGATATTTATTTCAGCACCTGTATTTGTTATGCATTTTGCATCAATTGCTGTTTTATCATTACTATTTTTTGCATAGAAAGTTGGACGTCTGCTAAATATTACAGTGGTTTTAAATGAACTTCTCCCAAAGATCATTAGCATCCACTCGAGCCCATATTCTGCTCTGCCAGAATGGGGCAATATGCTGAATTTCCCAAAGCGAGGAATAGCAACGTTTTGGCTGCTTTCCGACTAAAAGGGTAGTTTTTAAGCCTAACATCTTTCCAAGTGCCAAATACTGTGCACAGCCAATTCTGTTAGGCTCTCCAAAAAGGCATGTTGAGGAGCTCCATTCTGGAGCTCCAAAAGGTCCTTAGGCCTGACAGATCAGATGAGTCTGTACGACTGAAGCAAGACCTCACAGGACAGCACATGACTGCTCACAGCTATGAGACTGACTGGCTATAGATATTTGGACGGTCTGCTTGCAAAGATCAAGGATGGTGTTTCACAAAATGCATGTTGGTTATCCCAATGATAACAACGGCTCGTAATAAAATTTCACATAACACTAGTAAATTTTTGGCAGTAATTTTCTTATTGGATAAACTGTTAAGTCAACTGTACGTCTCTAGAGCTCTTCCATCGAACACCCTTGGGGAAGGAGCGGTATTTTCTGCATGCCACGGTAATACGTTTTAGTAAACCTTTTAGAAATACCCGCTGAACGGGTCAACAGTTGCGTGCTCACAACCTTTATACGTACCATAAAAAACTTGATTTAGAACAATTTCAAATGGACAGCTGTGATATTTCATAGAGTAAGTCCCGGACTATGTCACTACAGCCAAACCGAGGTTAAAGTGTTGATGACCTGCTTAGTTTATCATTTTGTTTACCATAAAGAAACTGTTCCTTTCCACGCTTGCAGCTGATTTTAAAAACAAGCGGCAGCATTCAGGCTCGAATGATGCACAGTTACAATTATGAAAGACATTAAGTGAGCAGAATTGAATTCAGCAGCCCATTTGTTGGTGACAGGATGATCTACAGTAATGGGCAGAGCAGAATTAGACTATTCAGATCAATTAATCTAGACTTCTTGAAGAGGCGGCTAAATAAAGAGCTATTTGACCAAATGCCTGGTAAGGCCTATCAGACACATTAGCTATAATACAAAAGACTTCTCTTTCCGTCCTCATTACAGATTCTCCGAGTCCTCACTGAACATAGGAGACTTTTTTTTTCCAGGCTTTTGAAACTTGAGGCTGCAGCGCTCATGCTTCGAAGGAAGAGCAGGGTGACCTTCAGCGTGCGCATCTGCTGATATTTTATTAACGGCGGGGAGCAGATCGCAGCATCACCGCGTCCTCCTCGGTGCTCACYCCAACGCTGAACAGATCACTCTACAGACCCCGGTCTGCGTTTACAYGAGATGTGAGGTAGTATGATCCAAAAGAAGGGATGTTGCTGGGCTTCACTGTTATGAGACCTACCAGGACGTTAGGCTTAGGACATCCTCCTCACATTTTACGTGAACTCTGTCAATAATTCATCATTACATATAGCAATGAAAGCAGCCTGAAGCAGCAGGTGAAGCCATACCCAGTCATTTCAAAAGAAAATCCGCTATGYGTTCGCGGGCTCACGAGGGACAGAAGCAGAAACTGAGCTGAAATGATTCAAGACAGTGCAGGACTATTCAATTATTCAAGTCCTTCAAGACATCTGACTGAAGGGCCATAAGTATACAATCCTCGCCTTTTTAAGGACTACTTTCATATGCTTCTTTCTCTATTACTTTGAAACCTTTTCTCTTCAATGCCTTTCATTTCTTGTCTAGCAAGTCCTCCGGGTTTTCTGCAGCTACTCGGCATCATCCAGGAACCCAGGTGTAGGGGGAAGTGCGGGAGCCGAAGTCTGCACCTGTAAGTCACTCAGAGGTAGTTGCCGCTACCTAATTAAGAGCGGACTTCTATTCTGAAGGGAAAAGAGGCCCGAGCTTCTGCTTTTGTCACCACTTAACAGTTTGCTAAAAAGCATTTTACAACACTGAGTTGTTTCCAAGCCACCCAGATCGTTCTGCGTACCAGGTGGCAAAAATATCAAAAAGTAATATTAAAAACAATCTCACACACCCCGAGACTTAACAGCCGTTTATTCTCCAGCTACTCTGCATGCACATACTTAGCGATGATATGCCTGTCATTAAAGACACGAGCAGGGGGGTTTCATCTCCTCCCTTATTCTCTACTGAGTAATTCACGTCTTGAAAGGCTGTTCTAACATTGCAGACACCGAGCAGGTCGAAAGGCTGACTYTGAAATAAATATGACGCATTATTCGGCTCCAAAAATATTTATATGCCCTCCATGCAAATAAAGATTTTCTTAACAAAAATACTCCAGGATACAAAAGATTCGATCCTAGCTTACAAAGAACGTTCTGCAAAAGAGAATGTCACTTCTTCAAGGTCTGAGACGCAGGACTCCCTATTGCTAGACGCAGATTTTTGTTTTCAATGTCAGGGAAAAGGGACAGATTCCTGCAGGCTRGAGGAGAGGCCTGACAGCAATTCCATGACATTTCTCCCTGGGAGGACGGACAGGCAGCGGAGCAGGGTGCCCTGGGAGGCTGCGCAGTCTCTGGCCTTGGAGGTTTTCAGGACTCGCCTGGATCAAGCCCTGAGCAACCTGCTCTGACCCCAGAGCTGGCCCTGCTTTGAGCAGGAGGTTGGGCTAGAGATCTCCTGAGGTCCCTTCCAGCCTGAATTATCCTGAGTCTTATCCTTAGTTTCTCATGACTATAGTGCTAATCCTAGAAGCTGGAAAGAAAATGAACTCTGTGTTGTGAAGGTCTGTCTCAAAATCACTTTCTGCAGAGTCCGCTCAAAATGTTGGTAAGTAAAGAAAATGCTTGCATAGGAAGAAAAGCAGTAAAAGAAGTGTCCAAATATCATTTTAAAAATGCCTACGATATTTGCAAAAAAGGATACAAGAGTGCGCAGAAGCCAACTGTGCAATGTGACTGGCCAGTTTTCCTTTGCGGGAAAGGAAAACTTGGTCGGCTGCAATAAAATAAAATTTTCTTTGCAGGTACAAACAGATCGGAGCACATTATTGTTATCCAAGACAAAAACAAATCTAAGTTAGTAACTCAGCACCTCTAGCTGGGTCTTTGAAGCAAAGTGACAACCGTGTGCTTATTATCACACCGTTACAATGCAATTAAAAGCAGGGAAATGAATAATTAAACACTTCATCAATTCAATATATCTCACATAACAAGCAAATGCTCACCTAGTATTTGCACCAAGCACAAAACGACACACATTATGACAGCAACTTGATCCTAATAAACATTTTTTTTTTCCAAACTCGTGCCATCTCCAACCATTAGCACAAGACTGCATTGAGAGCTCAGCAGAAATCTTGCTTAAGATTCAACCTCCCTTTTCGTTCGCTACTCTTAGASCCTTAGGGAGGGTAACAACAACACAGCACAGCGGCGCCCTTTGCACTAGGAAGAACTAAGGTTAGAATAAAAAACGATGCCTTAAATTCCCAAAATGAAGAAATTAAAGAGACAGAGTTGCGTAGCCACAGACTTCATCCACTTTGAGCTCCAACTGAAAAAAGAAAAGATGCAGGGAAAGCTACTGGGGATCTTTTTGGTCGCATTTTTAGTCGTGGTCTCTGCAGCAAGATAACTGGCACAGAAGAGAGCGCCGGTGGGTGTTATATTACCTATCRCACCTCTCTGCTACTCACATAGCAACATTTGTGCTTTAGAGAAGCTCTAAAGGTTTTCTCTGTCTGCGTGGGATTTTATCCCATTTTCAGCAGCTGAAGTGGGAGACACCACGTCTGTTGGCAGCTGTGTAACATCGTGGTCTGCTCCTGCTTGTTACACSAGAGTGGCGTTGGTTGCATGCAGCACCACGACCTGTGCGTCACCATGTCAGCTACCGCTGCGGGCTAATGAAACCTGTATACCTGTATTTGGGGAGAGGGGATGATGGGGTTAAATTTATAAAATATCAAAAGCATACTGAATTATGCACCTTAAAAAAAAACAAATGCAGTAAAATACTACCTCCTTAAAGCATGACTATTAGGCCAGTTTGTGGTTAATCCCTGAAACACGTATACAACTTAGTCAGCAACACACATGAAACCAAACTACTAAAGTACACGGAGCGATCAATAAAGTTTGTAGTTACACCTGTCAAGTGCAGGAAAAAAATATATATACTAGCACAGCACGCAGTTCGGGTACTTCAGTAAGTAAAACCTCATAGCGCAGTACAAGGCTGAATGCACAGTCAGTACAAATGTGCAAAAATAAAGGATCAGCTAGTGTTTGATCTCTAAGAAATGCAAAAGCGTAATGAYTGAATTGCTACATAGGAGCAGCCTTTAAATAAAGTTAACATAGCGAGGGGACCTGCTGTTTGGGACAATCTTCCAAGCCAAAAGTGAAAAAAGAAGCCCACTCAGTTTGGAAGCATCCTAAATTTAACAGTAGATAAACACACTACACAAGTGATACTCAAACTTAAATTTTCCTTAAGGTATGGCATCGTCAGAATCTGTTGGATATCCATTTAACCTGTTTTGAACAATACTGAACTAACAGTATCAATTAAAAAAAGAAAATCAAATCAAACTCAACAAAAAGTGTTTAGACACCACAGGACCTGAAAGCCCCAATCTGTGTTATTGTGAAGTGCTGTATTGCCCATTCGCTCTATCTTAGAAGGAAAGAAGGTCTAAGCACTGAAATAGGTGGAAACTAGTAAGAGATTTGAAAAAAAGGCATAGTTTGTCTCAAGGAAAGAATGAAAAATCCCCTGGCAAAGACCAGAATGTATCGCATTCATTGTGTCCTCTCTCCTTTAAACCTCCCCTGTGTTTCCAGCTGGTATTTATTTGTTTTTAAACCTACAAGGAAGCCTTACATTTAACTTGGCTGCCAGCTTTGATTCTTTGGGTTGGAAATATTATTTGGCTCAGCAATCACAGCAAAGGGAGCAAAGAGAAATAATTCTGCAAAGACCAAAGGTATTTGTCAAACCGACCACTGGGAAGCTATAAACCTCTTGAAGTCTCGGCATTTTCCTTCTTCCTCCTCCACCAAAAATTCAAAAGCATTTCAAACATTTACAGTATTATCAACATTTGCATGCTTTTCAGATGTGCTTATAAATACAAATTTAGAGTGGTCAATTCTCATTTTGTGGCCCTATCGATAAAGGGAATATACTGAATATATAATTGCTCGAATTCTTCTGCGAGCCCATCAAAAAGCACTCGACTGCTCAGCCCAGGCCCACAGTTTTGGTGATACAACTCCCCACTCCACAGAGCCCAATAGCTCCGGTTCACAGCCGTATCAACCCTTTTTAGTCCACTTGGGAGTGCAGACAGAGAGAAACTGCGTTTTTCCCAAATATGCCCCAAAGCCCCATCCAGACCTGCCTTTACAGTCTATAGAAACAACGTATTACACACGTATAGGTATGTTTGAGATTTAGATTGTTCTTAACTATTCAAATTTCTTGCTTTTGAAATGCTTTTAAGACTATTTCCTTCATCACCTACAGAACTTTTTTTGTTTTTTACAGTGAGCAGGAATTGCAACGCGTTGCATCATTGCAATTGCGACGACGGTCTCGGCACATCAGGGTCTCTGCTTACAGCATCGCCATTTAAAGGAACTAAGAGAGAGAACTTAACCCAGAAAATAAAGGTAAAGACCAGATGGCTCCAAGGCCACCAACTACACCGTAGTTATTTGACTTAGCATAAGACAATGATCCTACGCTACTTAAATCTAACCGCAACTGTTAATAACTTCAGGGATAACGTGGATATGGATCTGGGGCTTGGCATTACATAGGGACCAATGACAAACCACAGGTCTCTCACCCTTGCTTACAGGATGGCGAGGGGGACTCAAAGGCAGTGCTGGTGCCCACTTCTCATCACGGACGTAAAGCATTTGATGCGCCCATCCCTGGTTGCTCGCTGGGCCCCTTCTCCGCACTTGCTGGCCCTCGTGCTCCTCGCAAAGCAGGACGGCTACCGATTTCACCTCTGTCCTGTCGTAGATTCAAAACCTGAGGCACAATTCCAGCTTTCAATACCTATTTTTAAAACTGGGGTTGAATGGTTGAACTCCAAGGGCACATTTTCAGTAACTAGCAAACGTGTTGGACCAATCTCAGAGAAAACTCCTTTTAGCAGAGTAAGAAAGCAAACCAAGCCACCTCGTTCCCCRGACGAGCTAAGAGCACAAGGCCTCRCAGTGCGAGAGATTGATGGAAAGAGATTTTGAGCATCTGACAACGTTGCACAGAAACTACATCAAGCTCACGGGCCAACGCTCTGCGGGCGCGGATGCTGCCCAGCATCTTGCACCACGGGGGTCTTCCAATGAGCRGTACGCTTAGGCATCCAAGTTGACTCTTAACTGGCACTATGACACTTATTTAATGGGATCTGTATCAACTGTTCAGGATTTAAGGTATTCCAGCGTATAAATGGAGTGGAAAAGGTGGGGTGCCAATTCCGCATTCTCCTGAAGGAGCACATACAATCTTGTGCATACAAATTCAATATTGAGAAATTTATGCCACCTTTTCACAGATTCATGTTTCTTTGGCTCCAAAGCGGCTTTCCAACATGAGCTGTAACTGTATCAACCGACACTGGAATTAAAGTCCTAAAATATCATCAACCTTCCAATTATTAAACAAATGCTACAAAACAACCCAGGAGGATCCACATGATTTTAATTATTATATGTATATACACACACACATATGTATAGTTGATTATCTGTTTTTACGCATCATTCTAAACTTACTGTAATAACCGCGCTACAGCTCAGGTAATTTAATTTCATATTCCACCAGGAAGGTGCCAGTGGAGTTCTATTTAACGGATAATTACTCTTTTGAAGAACTTGCTGGAGAGGTTGATAGAGTTTAGAGAAATTCTTTACCCAGGTGGGATTTCTGAGGAAGTTTTCAGAAGGCAAATCAATAAGTGTTTGCAGATTGAAAATCCGATCACACGCAAGCYGGTCCCAAGAGGGAGCTGTGAAATTGTCATTTCAGTGAAAGGATCGCAGCAGAATTAGCTCTGCCCCCCTGACTGCAAAAGGATAGGGGACAGCGGTGGGGGTAGCAAAGGCCAGCAGAATTGATATAGCARTACTTAGAGTTATTTATCCTAGCAAGCCTTTACCTTCTTTGGGTATAGGAAGGAAGGTTAAAATTTCCTTTACACCACAATAAAATATTTTAACAAGACCGGATGACTATTCGGGGAGGGTCTAAGGAGGAGCTATTGATAGCTACGATATCATGGTATAAAAAGTTGTATTTCTAGTTCATTCAATCAAATCCAACTTTAGCGGACCAATGCTCTTCGAAAGCTCTTCAATTTGTTTTGCATCAGCCTTACAACCGCTAAAACAGTGGCCGATATCAGAGTAACTGTTCACAAACATCACTACTTGCTATTTCTGTAAGTAGACAACGCATAGGGGTGACTTTGCACCAACCTACTACAAAATCAAAAAACAATCATTAAAAAAAAGGGAAAAAAAAGGCACATTTGGCATCAAGAGGTGGAAATGCTGGCGGGGTGAAGGCTGTGCTCAAATCTCTTCCCTCCTTGCTACTTCCAGTATTTCTCTGGACCACTTCTGCACACTCTCACCTCTTCTTTTACTTTTAATACGTAAACGAGTTTCACGCAAAATGTGAGCTACATTACAACAACTGAAAACCGTAATTCAAGGACTTACTTGCTCTAAGTTGAATCTCTGCAGTGGCCAGTAATACTGGACATCAGACATTTACAGTGGAGGGGCACTTTATTCTTTTGTGTGTGCTGCTTTTCTCATTGCAATATTGTTGTCTCCTCTTGTGGCACCAATATCAGCTCTTTAGGAAGTGGCAGTAGATGTCAAAGCTTTACAAGTCAGCTTAATAGCACAAGTAGAGGGCAATAACATCTATATTGTTCACAGGCAATACCAGAGTACAGCATTCCCCAAAGGAGACCAAAACTAAATGACCTCTCCGTTCAGGAATTTCAGCCYCTCAGAGAGCAATCCCACCTCCTCCTTCCTCACTGCACATAACCACCCTTTTCAGAGAAATTTGTGCAAACAAAAATCTCTCCCAAGTATTTTTTCTAAGATTTATATCTCARTCTTGAAGAAAGAGCTCTCGGGGAGCAGAGATGACAACCACTRCTTAGTAACATCTTCATGACAATTAGCACGGCAATTTCAAGATAATAATGAAAATAAACACAAAAACATTTTCTTTTCACTTCAATCTTTTACTCAGAGGAACAAAAAAAAAATCTCTTTGTGTGGTCCCTGGAACAAATTGTCATTTGGGTTCACACAAACAAACCATTTCTGCACTGAAYGGCACACGGAGAATGGTCCAGCCCAAGACGCACAAGGGAAGAGGCATAAAGGGAAGCAAAGGGAGAGGAAGGGGCCATAAGCAGATGGTAACAAGCATTAACAGAAAACATGCCATCTAGTTCATGYGCAGGGCCACCCAGTGCCCCCTGCATGCAGGACTAGCAGACAGGCTTCAAGCAGCCGGTGGAAAGCCCACTGCGCGGCCTGGGACCATTCACCTGTCGCCCCCCTTGAGTTACTTGGCCCCTATCACACCACGTCCCAAGCAAAAACAGGTATCCATATCCCAGTTAGGCACTAAGCTACTTTTTCCAAAATACAGGTCACAGTCTTAAAAAACAGACCAACTGCATACACAAATCCCCTCCGTAACCTTTTCRGACACACTCATTCCAATCAGTGCACTTGATGTGATCCCAGATCTTACTGGCGCCTGCTGGGTTTTGGGTCCACCACGCTTACAATATTCCCAAGGATCAATCAATTCAAAAAATATTTATACACAGCCTGTATGCTGTTGGAAGAAGACCTCTTATGTAATTAGAAAGTTTTTAATAGGCCTTTATATGTTACTGTAGAAAACGTATGTTACTGAAGAAAATATTATAAGAAAAGAGACAATGAAGTAGCTATTTGGCCAAACTTCAGTAAAAACTGTAGGCCATATAGATGTCTCCGTACACATACATAAATACACATATATAAACACCCCTATCCCCACACATATATMGTCCTTAGCTCTATTCAAGTCAATAGGAAAGAGAATAACTGGAAGAACATGACAAGCAAGAAGAAATAAATTAAATCAGACTTTTCTACTTGGAGAGACCAGTGATCCAACCTGACTGCAGACAGATATATTCCATTACCTCACGTAGAATAAGGTAAATGCCTTGCCATCAGATGCGCATATTTTGCCTTCTACAGATAAAGATACACATATTAAGATGGCTTCGTATTAGTGCTAGGAGTTCTGCTCTAATGCATGTTGCTCTAGCACTGAACCAGAGGTCATGACAAAGTACCAATTTGCAAATGCCTTTAAACCACCTCTAAAATGCATTCTCTCAACTTAGGCAAGTTATGCAAGAGTTATCCTCTGACATACTTTGGACTTTTCAGTCTTCTCTGAAAATAAACCTTAAGTTATAAAAAGAAACACATTTCATTTTCTTTTACATTTATTTTCTTTCTCATTTACCATGCCTTTCAGCATTCCCTATTACTGTAATAAACAGAGTTATCCGTGCCTTAGTTGCACTGCACTGTTTGTTTTGCTCACTTAAAACAAATTTTAACACGCTATGATGGAATTATTTTATGCAGTACAGGATGGCCTGGTTTCTCTGGTCAACCTTTTTGATCTTCTTGGTTCCCAGCTTATGCCTAGGTAAAAACATGCTTGTTTCTACCACTTGTATCCTTGCCTCCATTAAGTTTCTGCTACTAAAACATAATGAGCTAAGTCTACAGAAAGCACTCTCTTTTCCAGGTTTGGTAATTCCTTCCTCATGAAAAGTTCATTATTGTACATCTTAATGTGTTTTTAACACATGCCTGATTCTCCCAGGATGTTGTATTCTAGCGGTACCCACTGTCATTACAGCTCCTTAAGTCAGGAAACGACTGTATATGCACGTTGCTGTGGACATTAATTCGATTTATTTTTATCATTTAATGCTGTTTTACTAAGTGGAGAGAAAGCAATACTAGTCAATGAGTCTGAAGTTGCATGCATAAGAAAAAATAATTGTTGGGCTTTTTTCCCCCCCCCGGTGAAACCTAGCTGGCACGCTCTCCTGTTCAACAAGGAAAAAACAACTATTACGTCTGGAGGTAAAAAGAGTCTTTCAAAGTGTGCAGAGGAGGCCTTGAAGGATCACTTTTAAATACACTGCCTGTCTCAGGAAAAAGACAGAAATGACCAAACTCCTCGCCGTATTTCTGAGAGTCCCCAAATCTCCCGCTGCCGTAGAAAACCTGCAACAAGCCCATCTCCACCCTGCCCCATCTCCCACTCGGCTTACACCTCCGCTCGGAAAGGCCAACTCGAGCCTGTCGCGGACGTTGGCCGTCGATCCGGAGCTTTGCRTGACCACCTCCAGCAATAAACCCTTCTGAAGCCACAGAGCCCGGCCAATAAAACTGAAGTTAATTATAGCGCTGTTTAACATGAGTATGTAGGCTACACGACAGGCTYGTGCACTTGGAAGAATATTTCCGCAACTATTTTAATGGAGGTCATCATTATTCAGTGAGGCGTTTGAGGGACTGCGCTACGTGGTTTCACCATTTAAAAGGAAAGAAAAGCTTTATCAATTGCAAAAATGATTTTTATGCTTGCTATAGGAAAAAAAAACAAAACGGTTCTGTGTTACCAAGAAATAGAGAAGACAACAGAAAACATCAGAAAGAAAAAAGTAAAGCTCCTTTTATCGGCCTTTAGTTCCTGCTGTGCATTGGGTATTTAAGCAGAATTGTCCTCCTTTCCCAAAGCGGATTTTCAATGCTCTTAACCGAGCCTGTATTAGAGTTAATCAATAGGCAGCTAGGGATCAAACCTTCAAAACCAGGCAGCACCCAGCAGCTCTCATTGTGGCCCGAACGTCCAGTTTATCAGATGTTCAGGCAACTGGAACAGCTGTCGGACTTGAGATTGACCCGTTTCATAGACAAAAGACAAAATGTTTTGTAGAAGCATAATTTTGTGCCCCCCTACCATTCTACCATGGAAAAAAAGCAATCTTGGCTCCTCAATGCTAAAAAGAGATTCGTCAAACTTTAAAAAGACCAAATGCCTTTTGTGGTGCTAATTCAAATCCGGTACCGTGTTTTACATTCAGAATTGCAAGAGACGCTGTTTCACTGAGAGGTTCTTCTATTCCCACTCTTCAAAGCACAGGCATTGAAAACAGCACTTCGTGTTGAGGATGTGTTTTCCCACCTCACGAAAATCCGATTTTGACAAGTCATACATCTTCATAAAAACCACCATTCACCGGTGCTTAGAAACGACATCATAAAACTCAGCTAAAATCCCCAAAGAGTAGGGCTGTACGAATATATTTCCATATGGGTTTTGCCAGGACTTCTGAAATTTCACAGCAAACCCCAAGTAGAAACGAAAACAAAGACATCATCTTTCCTGCGTCCTCAGAGACAGTTCCTTCATCGGCAACCCCACCAGGCAGTGAAGAAAGCTGTCTGAAACAGGTGTGGGAAGAAAAAAGTTATACCGTCAAAGGGAAGAGGTTGGCACGACTGGAGCCAGGAGCTTGATGGCTGGATGAGAAGGGAAGGAGAGTTAGAGCGAGGTGCAGAGGGCACCAGCCCGGCAGGCGTGGGGCAGCAGCCTCCCCAGAAAGGGGCACGCGAAGAGCCAAGAGGGTCCCATCATGGAAACGGGGGTCAGCCACGGTGGTGGTCAGACAAGTCCAGTCCGAGGTCAAGCCGGGAAGTCAAGTCAGCTGGGATCAGCAAGGTACCTGGCCCGCTCCTACCTTGTACGTTCCCAAGACCTGATACGTTGGGTCGTGATTTTCAGAAGTGCTGAGAGCTCATTGCTCCAAACAAAGCCAATGAGAAAAGTACAGTAAAATTATAACTATTATAATTATATAATTATAATCATAAAGCATTAGTTGCTCTTAACTACTACATCTTAGGAGCCTCAATTTGACTCTGCAGAACTATTGGAATCTTTTTAACTTGACTTCCCTACGACTTAGGTCCCCATCTATAAACTGAGACTGTTATTTTCGCTATTTACAAGGGTATTACCTAAAAAAATCAGTCTCTGTGAAACATAAGAAAACAAAGAAATAAACAGCATAGAAAAGTCCATAAGAAAGTAAATAATTTAATCTCCCAAGTAGTATTTGAATAGCATACAGTAAATAAGGCAGGGCTCCACATACTGATTAAAAAGGGAAGTGCAACAGCGAGATAAAACCACCCACCCGGTGCTAGGAGAGAGAGAGGTGCTTCAGAAAAGGAAGACAAGGGAGTGCATGACTGATCATGGGAGACTAACACGCATGCACAAGAGCAAACACAGGCTAGGTAAGAAACCAAAATTTCATCACCTTTTAACTCGAGACAAACCCTACTTCATTCCTTTGGATACAAGCATACATCTATTTTGCGCTTACAAGGAACCCAGACTGGAGCATACCACCTCATTAAAAGCAAGACTGAAAATTGTCTCCTTAAACCCACTGTGCCGACGCACTTTAAAAATTTATTGAGATTAGTGAGGAGACAGGATGGCCTGTAGCTATGAACAGCTAATTGACCATCTAGCTTTCAAGAGGAATTCAATCAACAAATGGGATTTTATGCTGGTTTACGGAGCCCATCAGAATCAGTGGTCTTCTCCAGGAGTATTTCTAAGCTGACCTAGCTGCTGACAAAATSGTAACTACCGTCTTCTCCAAACCAGGTACAGAAATAAATATATATTGATAATACATTGGAGCTAGACATGTTTTTGGCCCAGGTTTAATAAATTTAGCCAAATCTATCCTTTGGGGAGGGGGGAAATCCTGTAGAACACTTTTGCACTATACTTTTTGTATGTTAGGGRGAGAGATTTTTTTCCCCACTATGCTGGGCACAAAAATCTCTGCAGAAGTTTGAGGATATCTGTTCCTAGACCGGAGGTTTAAGCTTCTGAAAGTGCATCTTGCCCTGTTTAGATTCCAGCAGTATGCCACGCAAAAGCCCTTTATTTTCCAAAGCGCAGTTCTTCATTAAAAAGTTACTCTCCAAAGATGTCTCTGTGGAAGTTCAAGTTTGTGGTATTCAGCAGTCTGGCTGAATTTTTAATCATCATACAGCGCCGTTATTGATTTAATCAACCAAATTATGGCCTCACTGACACGTGTGGGCAACTCCACTGACCAAGGGTTGCTGGCTGCCGTTTGGGAGATGATTTGATAACAGGCGCAGGAAGGGGGTAGAAAGCAGGTTACAGAGCAGAGGGCCAAAAGGGAGAGTTTTGTCAGGAAAAATTMTCCTGACTCATGCTTAGAAAGGAAAATACCACAACTTTATAAATGCTCTTGAAGGTTTTCAGCTCCATTTGTTTTAGACAAAGAAGTATGCTGCAAGTTCTTTCGACTAATAAACTGAACGGTCTCYCCTCAATACATTACTTCACGTATTTAATTGCTAATTTGATTCAAGCACTTAAAGCTATGTAAAGTTGGGGAAAAAAAAATCAAAGATTAAACTCTGCAAAACTCTTTTACAGCTTTAGACTTGAGGGAAGAACATAAAGTTTGCGCATTAAATAATTTAATCTCTGCAAGCAGTTAGAAACTTATACACGCAGCCCAAGCTATAGACAGGCCTTTCCTGTAATTCCACATGCTTCAACAAGCATAACTAGGACTCTTTAAGTTACCAGCTCATTTTTAAAAGAGGGAATTACAGCCATCCATTCCAGGTCATTACTCATGGAAGCCAAAGAGATTTCCTACTGCTGGAAAAGAGGTAGAGAAAAAACATCCTTCCACACTGGGAGGCTTATACTCCCTCCCTTATTCCCTCTGCGTTATCAAAGAAAATTCTTTATAACTGAAAAATAAACCTGATAAATCAACATATCCTTCTAGACGGCACCAAGAATTTTTGCAATATTATTTTATTGCATTCGAAGGTTCAAGGGATCCAATGTCCGTGGGCTTAAAATCTGTTCCCCTCCCATCCTGCTCAACAGAAGCGCAGAGCTGCTTGTTCATGGGGCTGTTTGTTATTAGAACGACTACAGCAAAAGGAAGGAAAAAAATCTAGAAACCATCTCCCAGCTACAATTTTACCCTGAAGTCACAGTTAACACATTTCAATGCCATCAAGCTACTTTGCAATAGAATAAAAGGGAGGAAGAGGCAGGAGAGATGTAGTCTGCAACATGGATGCCCCTGCCCAAACAACTAACGAGAACTAATGGCAACTAATGAGAACCCTATACCCAAAGACACTAGGAACTGTTTTCACAGTTGTTAAAATAATGAATGGAATGGTATTTTTACCTAGTAGAAGAAGGAATTATATTTCAAAGGTCATGATAAGAAGCACTGAGATAACTGAATCCTGTTGCTTCCAGTCAGTAGGTCACTTCCAGCAGTCAAAGCATACCTTTGACTCCAGGACTTGCTGCAACGTCTTCTCCAAGGTTTGCCAGAACCTCTTCTCTCCTCCCCTCCCAAATTCTTCAAAAAGGACTGGTCTCCAAAAAGAATGTAGCTTCTCTATTATTKTTCTAAAGCTAAAGATCCTAATTTTAATTCAGCCAACAAAACAAGCAGAAAATATTCTGCAGATGTTATCTGCGGTAGACCATAAAAAATTAAGCCGTGAATTCAAAGCTTTCAAACTACCCACCTTCTCTGGATAGCGCTTTAATTTTCAGACAGGGAGATCCCTCTACACAGGCTAYTCCCTCCAGCATTTATTGCCGGAGCAAACACAGATCAGCGTCCGTCACACAGCACAGCCAGCACTGGCCAAGAGGAGAGGAGAGCGCTCTCTTGTCAAGACAAGGTATTGGGAACGTTTTGAAGCTAGTGATCAGGGCAAAGAGTTAGGCTGCTGTTGGATGGAGATATCAAAACAAGACAGACAAACTGCAAAATGGAATTTGAGAGCTTTTAGTGAACTTGCTCGCTTTGGTGCCTCCAGGGTTGGCGAGGAACTCTTCAGTTTGGGTTCTAGCTCACCAGCAATCATCACACCCATTGCAAGCAAGAAATGCCAAGAATGAACCAGGATTTGAGGGACTGCGTGGTATTCATTTTGAGCCCAGACTACCTAACACAACCAACGAACAAAAAAAAAAAACACCCCAAGAAAAACAAAGTACATTTCAAGACACTTTCAGAATATACATAAGACATTATTTTTCAAAGCAATATTGTGAACAGGAATCATGCCTTTTAAAATACATTTGTTTCCCAAACTAAGATAAGTTAGGAATAAGAAGAAACAGATTTCTTCTTCCTTCAAGAAATGGAAACCATTTCACCACTGTAATTTTGAGTCAAGAAATCACAAGATTACACACTACAAATGGAACATAAAGTCATTCAAAAAACTAAAACTACCACCTTAAGAAGGAAAACGAACAAAGCTGCTGCAGATATCAAAGCACAACAGAAAGAGTGCTCGGCTACATGCTAACCAACCTGGTACATCCATTAGCTACAGCTTTAGCTTCAGAGGCCACGGGACCACGTTGCTAGAGGTCAACGGGGCACGCCGGGGCCCGTTCTCCAGCACCGAGGCTGAGGGGTCCAGCGTGGCCCCAGCCCATCGCAGCAAACTTGGTGCTGCTCCCCATCAGGAGCATCCGGCTCCGTCTGCAGTGGGACCAGCACAGCAACGCCCAACCCTCAGGGCAACATCTTATTTGCCATATATATTTTAGATAACACACATCTGCATATTTGGCAATATCGCCCTATTGACGGTTTCGATTATGAGTAAGGTATCATCATTTCAGCACCAACATCTTATTCAAGGCATTTCTTCAACAGCATCTCCTCTAGGAGCAGTGAAGTAACGTTTCGTTATGGCAAACAATTTAATCTGTCTTCCCAAATGTACCTATGGTTTAATATTCTGTAGCTGCCTATCATCGCTGGTGGGGTTTGAAACATTTTGCCCTGGCAGTCACGCTGGGCAGGAGCAGAGACTCTTGAGACTACAGGTGAGTCATTTAAAGTCATTTTTTGTGATCCAAGGCTAGCCCGAAAAAAATTGAATCAAATCTGTCTCCTCTATCAGTAACGTGTAAGCTCTGGTTTACTATTTTATAAATCCGGCATTTCGATGAATTTAATTAACCTAGGACTACATTTGTATCATAAAATCAAACATCATAAAAAGCAAACGCAAGTGGTTGGATACCAAAAGAAATCTGGCGCAGTTACATACTGTCCCTTCAACTCTTCCAACTGTTCACTGAAA
Source organism: Casuarius casuarius (assembly GCA_003342895.1). Taxonomy (NCBI): domain Eukaryota; kingdom Metazoa; phylum Chordata; class Aves; order Casuariiformes; family Casuariidae; genus Casuarius; species Casuarius casuarius. Next base: position 2,428,715 of record PTFA01000066.1, on the reverse strand, counting down.
AATTAATGTACCCATTACTACTTCTGATGATTATAAAGATGTCATTTACTCTGTCCAAAGTGGATATAGGAATGTACATTGTCTTGATGACAGCAATAAAGAAATCAAAAAAATCACTTTAGGAAAAAGAAAAGGAGTGATGAAAATTGCTATTGAATTCTCATTTCCTCTGGATTTCTGATTAAAATCATGACCTTGACAAWCGGCACATCTGAACCAGAAGCAAGCAAGTGAAGTATTAACTTGGGCACTAGAAGAAGGAAATCGAGGCTAGTATCAACAAGAAATCATCGAGAAAAGAGCTAACAACTGCATTAGGCTGACAGGCCAACCCCGTGAAAATAGCATGTGGCGTGACCTCAACCCTCCTAAAATCACGGGTTAGAGAAATTTGGAAGGGACGATCTAAYGCTCATCTTTCTGACAGTGCCACATCTGCATTCACTGCACAGTGCGATACAGGGCAACGTCAAGACAGGAGCCCTGTTTGACCCGGAGATTAGAGCTACAACGTCACCTCCAGGAAGGGTCTGGCACCYGTCAAACTTTCTCCCCTGCCTTAGAGCCAGCGTCCCTGCCCAAGTATCTCACCTGTGGATGGTGCCATAGCCTGAGCGCCGCAGGGCATGACGGGTATGTAGAYGCCTGTCCCCTCTAATGTCTACCACTTCTTTTCAGGAAAAACATTCCAAAGTTTTGTTTTCATTCCAATGCACARATGAAGAGAAATTTCAAAAAATTGTAGGCCATTTCTGAAAGATACCACAGTATGCCAAATGCATGCAGATTGGTCCATGTGGAGCAATTAATGACTAGTCTCAACATCACTATGTAGTATTTCCCCAGATTTTTTCCCCCCTTCTTCCTATTTCCCTATTCCTACCAAGACATCCTCCTCCAAAAAGAGAGGCATTCCCGCAGGTTCCTGCATTCAGTACTTGCTTTCAGGGTAGTTTGGCTGTGCATATGAAAGGTCACTTCTTCCAATAAAACACAATCTTTGCAACTATCTCTTGGTGGAGCAGAAGCTAGCGGGAGGAAAGCACTGCAGGTTCTYGCTACCATAAAGCTTCACAAAGAAGTGACGGTTCATACTTTCCTTGAAGACGGGTTCCAGACAGGAGGAAAAACAAACAAACAACAAAAGCCAGAAACGGTAAATTATTGCAAAGTCCCTTTTGAACTGCAAACTATAAAGCAAACATTGCATAGAGGACTCTTTACCTACATCTTTTTTGCCTTTACATTTTAAAGCAATACGCAACCACGCAGATACCACAATAAAGCAACAGTTCTGCGGTGACTACAAAGGCAACAAGCCACAACAGATTCCTGAGATGCTCTTCTTAACTGTTTATACAGCACTCTTACCTGGATTCTGCTTCAACTTTTGTATGACACTGGGAATTGTTGACATTAGCACAATTGTGTCTTTCCTCGCACTGATAACGTATGTATTAGAAAGGGCTTTTTGTACTACTTGCTTGCCAACAATGTTAGTACTGAACTACGCTGCCTGATAGACAGATCATCATATGCCAGCTTATTTTGGATAAAAGACCTCTAGAAAGCAAAACAAAGATAGAAAAGACATGTATCTCATCTAACATAAAGTATAGTCAGGTTTTCCCAGATTGAAATGCAATACAGTAACGCTGGATACATAAAATGAGGAATGTATCGTCTTGCATCTCTTGTGCACTCCTGGAATGTAACATATTGATTAAATTACAATTTTCTTGTTCAACTCTATCATTACAAGAACCAAATGTATTGCAAATTTTTATGACCTCTACACAACCAYGAAACAAAGATGTATTCTTCCCATTTTTACAGAAGGGAACAGAGGCACGGGGCAGACTGAGAACACTGCTCACTGCGGCAGGTATTTTGTGGCTGAGCTGGGAACTGGATGCATTAGYCCTAAGCTGAGTTCAACACCTCCCATGYTTAGGGGGCATGGACTGAGAAGTAAGARCATCAGTGTTTGCATTTCAGATCARTTATGCATAGGTAATTTAAGAACAAGATCCTTGATATTTTTTGAAATAGCTGAATCGATGACTTCTACCCACTTGCCAGACTTCCCCACCCTCATCCAGCTTTGTGTCTGACAAGTGGGTAGAAGCTATCAATGGGCACCATCGGGCATTACCTCTGGCCTGCAGGGAATCAATCATGTGCTCTTATCCGTTTAAAATACAGGCAGTTTTGGACTGTTGTGTTCTTGCCCCTTTATGCATTGCCTCCTTTCTCCAAACTTGTTCCTGCAGTGCACAGACGGCTCGCAGACTCCAGAGTCAACCCCGAGGCAGGGAAACATCTCCTCCTGTGCCCCTAGTGCAGCTCGTTTCTGACCTTCGTTAGGAACCCTGGCCTCTAATCTCTGCACCTGGTCAGGTCCGGAAAGTTTGCAACTAGCAGGAAATTCGAGACCAAAAAGAAYAACAAAAGAACAAGAAATCCACCTGTTTATCAGAAAATAAAGGCCACGYGCAGTAGACCCAGCCCCTTTGCCCTCTCTTCTCTCCCCAAAGAGCACATTTCCACCACACGCGCCAAAGCTCGCCGTCCTCGACAGGAGCCCCAGGAAAACACGCTGGATTTGCAGCTCCGGCCTCGCCACGYGGAAAAGTGAATCCTGCATTTGTGAAAGGGCTTGAAAAATAACCTACTTTAGGTTAAATCCATTTGCAGCATAACACCATCTCTCAACATTTTCCTTGGGAAATTTTTGATTTCTGTATGAAGTTTCTCTCTTAGAACGTCTAGAAAGACAAGCTACATCAGCTCATCTACAAGTAAAAATCATAGAAGGCAACGATGTCTAAAACCTCTGCCGTAAGGAATACACATTCTCAGCAACTTTGCCAAGAAAACCAGCTTTTTGCAGAGTTTACGAGGAATGTACRTAGTCAGACAGCCCCCAGCAAGACATCAGGTCTCTTAAGCAGCAGAGTGCTCAGTCCCCAGACCCAGGCAAAGGATGAACGCTTGCCCTGCTTCAACACAAAACACTTCTAAACCAACTATACCCAAAACATGATGTGAGACCACCTGATACTAACAACAGCGAAGGATTTATTGTTTCACATGTCCACAAGGTTCTTCAGTCGCATCRGAAAGACCGTATAAAGCCATCGACAAGATTAATTCACCTAGCAATACCAAAGTTTAACCTTTAGAGTAAGCAATGGAGTTTTGCACTGTCAAAAACAGAGCGTAATCCTGATTTTACACATCTAAATGAGATGAATTACATTTTCTAAACGAAAGCAACTCCCCTGTCGTTCAGAAGAATCAGTCCACCTATGTAAGCAAGCTTCAGCTTACCTTGGGGCGTATGTCGCATTGCAAACGCCAGCCTGACATTTGGGATAAACACCAGGAYGGTAGCGCTCCTGCTCAGAGGCTACAGCAAATAAACGTGGAGGCAGACCCCATGTCAGTCAAAACCTTGCCTATAAATGCCAGCCAAATAGGCAGGAGAGAGAATTACCTTTCACTTAAGTCTTCATCCACAGAGCTTGAATCCTCTGGGTAGCTCATCCTATTTATCAGTCACACAACAAAACGCTACAGGCCTGCCCATCCCAATAACTGGCTCGTTTCTTTTGAAGAACTTGATATAAAAAAAAATACGTCATGAAAATGCACTTCCTGCTGACATTGCTAATGGGCATTAGATAATTTTGGCCCTGCTCCTGCTCAGACAGGTCTTATGGYGATACCGAGCATAACACCCAACATGAAAAAAGGGCATACAGGACTAATTCCAAGGTGTAGGCAATGCCTTGCCTCCAAGCATGTCAGAAGCAGAAGCCGAGCAAGAAGAATAAGAAAAGAGGGGGGAARAAAAAAAAAAAAGAAAAAGAAAGAAAAAGCATGGTTTCTCCAATGTTCAACCATTTCCAGACCAATTCTGTTTTCAAGCAGTCCTCAAGCCATATGCAGTTCATTTTCCTAGTAACCCACAAAGGATTTCTCTGTAAAAACAGGCTGCTTTAGCCTGCATAAGCACTTGCAGTATCTCCTGGAAGTGTCCCAGAGCTCCACTGCCAGCGGTGCAACGAGCCACCTCTCCTGCTTTTTTCTGACCCCGTCGCCCGCGAGCTTCATCTGAGGTCACCCTGAAAGAAGCAGCGAGCACCTGACTCCTACCTACCCTTTTTAAGTTGCTTTTTTTCAACTGATAGATTTTTATTACACCACTGGGCAAAGTTCCTCCTCGTTTGCCTTTTCCAGTCTGCAGAGCCCTCCCCTGCTGCGACACTTCTCAGACGGGACATCTTGCGCACTTTCAGGCATCCTCATCGCCATTCTCCGAGCTGTTTCTAATTCTGCTAAACGTGTTTCAAGACGGCAGGACAAGCACCGCACACAGTATCCAATGCAAGGGTGAAGCACGGGCCTACAAAGTGGCACAGCACTGCTCTCCACCCCAGCCCTGTTCCCTTCCGAATAACTCTTAACATTTACGTTGATGTTTTGACTGCCAATAAATATTGACTAGACATTTTCATAGAACTATCTGTCATAATCTCAAACTTTCGTTCCCAAATGGTAGCGGTCAGCTCAGAGATGATGTTAGAATTATTTTTCCCCAGGTGCATCTTCTGACATTTATTTACGCTGAATGTCATCTGATATTTTAACGACAGTCATTCTCACAAGGTCGTCTGCAAATCTTCCTCGCCAGCTCACATGTTTACTGTCCCCTAAGCAACTTTGTAGCATCAACAAATTTTCTCATCTCCCTGGTAATCCTACGTCCCAGGTCATTCGTGAATGTGATGAACACCACAGACCCTGGTGGTACCTGCCTGGTGAACTCCTTCCTCTATGAGGACTGACCATAGACTCTTAATTGCCATTTCCCAATCTTTTTTTTTTTTTTAATCATAATTACATTTGCTATCCAACAAACCAAGACCCCTTTAAGCAAGAGGACATACACAAGCTCAACAGTTCTAACGGCGACAGATAGAGCAGAGAGGAATAGCGTTAGGAGATCTGGCAAGGCAACATTACTGTGCTCTACAATAGCARAAAAGAATGACTTAGTTACTGAGAGTCTTTTCTGAGACAAGATTTTGGGACAAAAATCACAGAATCCTCTTTGTACCTTAAAGCATGGAAGAAAAGGCAGTTACTGTTTTGTTGAGACGTTTGCTAATCGATATCCCAGGAGAATGCTTTGGTCATGCCAAAGAGAGACCACATTCAGTTGAGAGTTTAGATGTCAAATTTATTTCACGGATTTCAAAACTTGATTTTTTAAAAAGCTTTTGAAGCCTCCTGACTTTGAATTAGAAAAAAAAGACCACAAAGGATATGATATTGTATCACAAAAAGACATTAAGGTGCATCCACCAGCCTTACAGGGTTTCTGAGGGACCAAGAAGAAACCTTAACTCTGAGCTGTCTGGGCAACTTCAAATATTCACAGTACAAAGATTTTCAGCATGTATTTTTCAGGCAAAAAAWTCAAAGGCAATCACATTGCCTCCTCCTTCCACAAAGAAACAGCAGATAATCAAATAAGAATAACCATGAGGTTTTTTTTAATTATTATTATTTTCTTGTTATCTTTCTGGTTATATATGGTATCCACAGGGAAGAAATGCATGCAGTATTGTTTCGAGCTCTTATGCTGTAATTAATTTCCTTGCAGCGATYTGATAACTATCATGGCCTTAACGCCCAGCTTGAAGGAAGGCATTAAATTTCAGCTATTTTCAGTCTGTGAGCTGTGCATCTCTAGAATTAGTTGAACCACATATACGTGAAAAAAATCTCGATATTTATACTCTTTTTAAGTATGTAGCACAAATGAAAGTAATTAAAAATAGCTTATACACACATATACAGAGAGAAAAAGGGTGCATGTGCACAAGATCACACCAAAGGGAAAAGACAGCTAATTAACACCAAATCTCAAATTAGTTTTGGGTGGAAAAATATACTTGGACCAATCTATTGACCAGTGATTATAACTTCCTAGTGCAGCGTTTTCTCATGGCCCTGCATATTCCATCAAAGCTGATTTTTTAATTACCTAATCTCTTGAGATGGCCTCAGCTCTGCATTTTAAGTTTGAGGTCCTGCGTAATGAGAAGCATCATTCAAAGGGAAACCAGAAAATCTATTTGCGGTAAGGCCAGGTCAYGGCGGGCACAATTACCGTCAGTTAATACACACTTGGCACCTTGGGAACCACGACAATTTTCTTATGCGAAAAGCAACATCTCTTCTGGTGGCAAAAAACAGTGGAAAAAATCCTCCTTCCTAGAGCCAGAGCCTTATTACAAGGTAACAAAAGCAACAATTGTCCTGGATAATTTAGATAGCATGAGGCAGGAAACGAAAACTTGGGAGCCATCAGCATCTAATCTCTTCCCATGCAGTCCGACATGCTAAATCCATTATTTAGGCACCCCAGCTGCTTAAATAAAAGCAGGATTTTGAATATTCCCTGCTGCTGCTAATTATTTTACATATGCAAAAGGAGCACGTTGTCAAACCAACTCAGCCACACGCACGCGCTTTTGTCGATCCGAAAAGACCTACTTTTCTCATGTTTCCCTGTACGTGTCCAGAAAAACCTGTGGACTTGGAAASAACAGTAAAAACAAGGAGTAGTTAGACTGAGTTATTCTGATTTAGCCAAAATCTGTCAGCTTCAGACAGGATAAGAGTTTTCAGCTGTCTAGAAGAGAATACAATGAAGTATCTGAAAGATGAAACCTATCAGTCCTTATAATGTTATTTTATCTGATTACACCTGACTCTTCTCTGCATGATGCACCAAGTTTCCTTAGAGAAAAGATGCAGCGGCTTATTCTTTGGAGACTAAAGAGACAAAGACTGGAAAATACTCCCCTCCCCAAAAACAAGTTCACTAAATAAATGTTTTGTTTTGAAACAAAGCACATCAGAAACAAAGGAAAGCTGATGGCATTTTGCTGAAGCTGTGACTTTGGGTCACGCTGGTCGCGTGCTCCTTCACCAGCCCTCCTTTTTTTCTGTAACACGTTTTTGTTGCATCCTCATGTTGCCTGGGGAAGCCAAAAATGGGGTCCACCAAGTAAATTTACTTGAGAAACTCATACACGATTTGAAAGTTTAGTACAACTGCCAAAAGCCTCTGGAGCGCTGGCAGAATTCATCTTACTACTCATTGCATTTATCGATTCAAGTCCAGCTTCCAGACGTCAGCACAGGTGCCACTGCTAAGAAATAAGAAGTTTCCAGGAAATCTGTACGTAAATCTAGAGTGATTGCCAGGTTTGGGCGGGGGAGAAGAGAGATGTGATCTGTATGCCACTAAACGTAGCACTAATGGATAATCACCCACTCTCAAGGATGCTTTCTCTGATACAGGTTTTTATACCTACCACGCTAGAGATGGAATAACATTCCTCAAATCTGTAAAAGGGCCATGACAGATTTTTTCTTTTTAAATACTTGTAGACTGAACCTAGGGATGAAAGAAGTCCTAAGAACCTGCCATATCCAAAGGTTGGATTTTTCTTTATTATTAAAGGTCAAAACTGATCATTTACACAGCCATCTCAAGCGATGAGACCATTCGATACTAGATAAGTAGGAAGAGCCTAATTTTGCTACTGTTTCTGTGAGCCTGAGCTCTGGAATTCATTTAACTACAATTCTACGTAGTCAGGTAGACCTGAGAATAAAAAAAGCATCTGGGAACGGCTGCAAAATAATGAAAGTAATTTTAAGCAAGGTAACCACAGAAGTACCCACTTTGCGGGGAGGACCACTGCACAACTGCAGCAGATGCTGTGCTGGGCAAGAGAGCCGCTTCTTGGGACACAAAATGGAAGTGATACCAGAGGGAAAAAAACCAAAATTCTGAGTCTACCAAAGGGATCTGTTCTTCGCTCTGCAAGTTGCTATGGCCAAACAAAATAACAGGGAATTTTTACCCCCTTAACTTACGGTTGTAGGGTGCACATAAGGATGAGAGAGCACGAGAGCTCTCAGCACCACCAACGCAACAGCACTAGAAAAATCAAACAAACAGCAACCGTGGGTCATCAAATACATTGCGTTAAAGTTGCCCTATTTCTGCATTCACTATTATTACAACTTTTATCAGCTAAGTCACACCAGAAATGACAGGCCTGTAATGCCCAAGGGTTTTCCACCAACGAAACGGGAGCTGGATGCACCTACAAAAGAAATTATTTGACACCGTTGGTTGGACTGTGCAATATAAACGCTCACGTAAGGAACAGAGGCATGCCGTGACAAAACTTTTCTTGAGGAAGCCATCAGAAAGGTGCARATAGGGTTATTTTCATTTTGTGTATCCCTGCTAGAAACCTCTCTYGTGACCGAAGTGCTACCCGCCAATAGCGGCGACACCACGCCGCCATCCATCCGCTGTTAGAAACCAGTAAGTTTGGGCACAGCACACAGAAATAAATTGATTTAGATGACTGAAAGACAGCATCAACAGAGAGTTCAGAATAAATGTGTTTAGTATGATAATCCTCTTCATTTTACACATAATTGCTTTTCACCTCAATTTTTTTGTCGCCGTTATTTGGTACAAGCTGCATAAGCCTATAATGCAAGATACATTACGGAACAGAGTTAGTCTAGTAGCACGCTCCAACTCAATTTTTCAAGCATCATTTTTACTCACACTGGTGTGCCAATAAATAACAGCAGTAACAGCAATAACTGCAGCTGACGRACCTTTTTGGAACACCTGTCTTGCAATCTGCACGCGTTCTTACGACTGGCAAGAAGGCCATCATCACAAAAAAGCATGAAACCTAAAAAAAAGTTCAATAACTCACCCATACGTTCTGCAAGAAATGCCCAGGAAAAGAGAAAAAAAAAAATTCAGAGACTTCATATAGATATGGGCTTGCCGTGACATCTTAAACCATCTGTCCACATGGTAATGCGGTAAGGAAAAAATAAATGCAGGTATTAATCATGTCAAAACAGAAACATCAGGAAAATTGTTAGGAAGATCGTCACTCAAAATCCATCTTGGTTTTTGTTCTTTTGTTATGCTGCCTCCCGTACCAAATCTTCATAAATACATACCATCTCCAAAAAAACCCTTTGCTTTCTCTAATGAGCACAATCCTTCAGACAGACCAGCTTGACGTTTTCACTCCACTTCAGCAACAACAACTTCAAGTAATTATGGATGAAAATAGCAGCAGGAATTCTTCCAAATGGGTTCCTGGAAAGGGACTTTCCACTTTCCGACGGGCCAGGGCCGTTTCCCCAAAAGAAATTAAAAAAAGCAAATTCCCCATCTAACGCAAGGTATTTTTACACTCCACTCTTGCAAGGGATGAAAATAAGATAAGCTTTAAATATGGAAAAATTCAGCTCAGAGCAGCCTGAAAACACAACTAGCTGAAATGACTGAAAACTCACAGATTCCCCTGGAGAACCCAGTAGTAAGCTGGGCTCACAAACCGRCTCAGTTCATTTTTTTTGAGCCAGCACTAGAATGAGAAGGTAACCTCAGATGATAAAACCAGGAGACTGAGAAACTGTCAATAAAATGCTCAGACTCGTGGTGGCTTTGGACAGGCTGCTCAGAAATAAAAACCCTGAAAAGTTGAGTCCCAGCTCCTAAATCAGGCTGCTGCAGAGGCAACCGCTCGCTCCCCCCTCGGCTCCTGGGTCTTGACCACCCGAGTAGATGCGCTGCTCAGTAGCTGCAGGTGCAGACAGGATGATGCTCATCCATTTAATAACCAACGAGCAACAGCTGAGAAAATACTTGGCCACCAAGTGCAGATTTTATTTATTTAATCCTAAGAGTCATTTTAACCAATACATCCAAGCTGACAATTGGGAAAACTGATTCCTGAGCAGCCTTTTCTTTGTAAGAGATTACAGCACAATTTGATGAAGCGGTTGGGACAGTCCATTTTTTAGGGTTGGYTGATACTTCACTTTGAAAAAAATGAGTATTTCTTTAAGCTTTCCCCCCACTTCCRAATATTTTGCTTTAAATTTTATACTTTCATCTCACTCATTAGCTGGGTTCTTTTCTTCTGGGCTGTTTTATAATCATKTCATTTGACACTTAACTGGGATTTGGCTGATGCTGCAACACAARCTGCAAACAAATCACAGCTTCCRTATTTCCCATTTTTTGTATTTTACYGCTGTAACCTTAAAGTGATGATTAAAACAAAAATCTTGATAACTTCTCCCAATTTTTTCATGTCTGTAATTCAGCCACTTTGCCCAACAAATGCAGCCTTGATATAGTTTAACACAGCTAGCCTTCACATAGTTTAAGAAAGACCAGCCTCTGCAGTTTGGATTTTCTATTTCCCATGTCATCAGCTGCTGCAACTGAATATTCGTTATTTTGAGAAACGCTGCTAAAACAGTGTCATTAAACATAGCCTAAAACTTCTCTAACAGACTGTATTTTTAGAAAAAAAGAAAAGAAAAGAAAAGAAAAGAAAAAAAAAACCACCTGCCTGAATAATACCTGCCAGGTTATCCTATCAGATAACACAATCAGTTCATTAAATTTTATATACAAGCTCTCATTAATTCATGGCACTGAAAAGGTGCCGCTGCTCTTCTCCCGCTACAGAACAGTAGCGGTTTACCACTGATACATTATTTTACTGCCCTTCGTAACTGAAAGAAAGAGTGCAATCATAAAACGTGCACAGTATTTTTCTTGYGTGTATAGCTAGGCCTTACAGGTTCATTGGACAAACCTCAGCAGAAGACATGTCAGCTAAGAGACAGCATGCCAAMAGATTACTTTTATTATTTTTTTTAATCTCTTTTGTCAACTGCTGGTAAGAACAAATTGTCAATCTCAGCTATATTTATAAATCCCAGAGAGAACCAATAGCATGAAAGTTAATTATGTTGACTGATACGGAAAGTAAGTGTGAATATAGTAATCTCATTCCCCAGAATTAATTACACCACATTTTAGATAATACCACAAAGCAAGCTCAGGATGTGCTACCCACAGTATCGAGAACACAGACTGTAAATCTGTTGTAACATTTAACAACAAGCATTCCCCACACAGCAACGTCAGCAGCCTTTCAGGCAACCGCCCTATGAGCAAATATTTAAATGTCACACTCCGAAGATTACTTATTCCTCCAACACATAACACCTAACTTTTGACAGTCGTGGAAGAAGGTTGTTTGACCAATAAAATGCAGAATTGGGTCCAGAGTTCTGACTGGTGCCATTCGTTTCCACCTGGGACCTTTCCCCTTGYCCTCGCAACACGCCGTGCCTTCCACCAGCACAGATCTCCCCACTTCGAGCACCACAAGCGGAACATTGTTTCTAAGGCAATCCACGCTGTTTTGCTATTTATTTCCATATCTCTGAATATAGCTTGTATTGGGTCCTTCTTCACTGCTAGTTACCAGCTGTAATTTTATACACCAGGATTTAAGCCATGTAAACCAGACTTTCTATTCGCTTCAGACCAATAGCAGAAGACTGGAAGAGAACAATACCGTCGCCTGCTTCGACAACCCCTGCAAAACATAGTTAAAAAAAAAATCTTGCCTAGCCCCATGTCGATATTTTTTGAGTTATATACAATTTTAATCGAAAACCAACAAGTAACAAGGTAACTGATGCCATCTCCAAGCTAATTCTTCCAATACTTAATTCTTAGTCATTGTGTCTATTCTGTATTTGTCTGATTTCAGCCTCCTACCAAGGATCCTGTTATACTCTCTGTCACTCCACTCTGCCTCTAGTTTCGAAGCGTTTTCTTCCATCTCCACACTTCTTCAGCTGTTTTCACTAACCTGTCAGTTAAGAGTCAATCTCTTTGGAAATTGCTGTTAAAAGGACACTTGATGACAAGAACTGCCCTAAAACCAAATTCTAAATAAACCGACCAAACAAAAGCAAATTAATGYGTGTGACTCTTCAGATAACTTTAGCAACATACTCTACAAAAGTCACCAATTTTAAAAAGGGTCTTCGTTGAATATCTCCAACAGCTCAATTAACAGATAAATCAAAAATTCAACAAAACACACATAAAAAAATCTCACCTTTCAATCCCCGATGGATACGGTCTCCAAAAAAGCCTCCACCTCAGTGTACAGTATCCCTTCTCTGTTCCTTTGAATCCCTCGATTCTGGCTTGCTAGCTGGACCTTCTTTACACACGYGCCGAGGCAGGCACCACGTTATCCACGGGGCAGCTCACTCGCATGCCCTCCTCCCCGGAGTCGTCATGTCGCAGTGCTGAAGCCGGTAAGGAGCCGATGCACCAGCTCTGTAAAGGAGAACGTCAGAATAAGGCAGGGCGCAGGAAAGGGTCCCGGGCGCAGAGCTGCAGAGATGCCCATCCCTCCACCCACGCAAACCACGACGAGCGAGCCGGGCAGGCTGGAGGCGCTAACGAAGAAACGAGACAACCCCTGAATTCAGGTCACTACTGAAAGAGAGTTTCAAAAGCGCAAAAACCTTTTGAAAAGGGAAGAAAAACCAGAAGAGAAAGCAAGAGCTGGCATCAAATAAGCAACTGTGTAGGACAGGTTGGATACGGAGCAGACTCTCAGCGCAGAAATTGGTAGCCTGAACGATCCCAAGGGACATATCTTGTAAAGGGACTGTTCTATAATGATCAGATTAAGGGCGTATTTTTTCCCCCTTCTTTAAAGAAAAAAAAAAAGCTGACTGGCAGTAAGCTGTTGTGAAAATCCCTACAATTCTCCTAGAAACAAAGAGCTGTGGTAAGCGCRCTGTTTTTCAGATGTCACCAAAACAAGCTCTCGCAATATGTTTCATTAATTGCAGCTTAAGAACCTGTTTCTTTAATAAAGCCTAATTGATATTAAACAGCACGCATCAGAATACAAAACACACAGCTGGAAAATTTCTTGTAAACTTCTGGTCAGAAGATGAGTGTGCTGTAGGCAGAGTAAAAGTGCAGAGACCTCAAAGTACTGGAGAAAATGCAGAGTAAACACAAGACTAGTTCTGTCCAAGCATTTTTCTTTTTTCTAAATGAGGCCCATAGTAAACATATGAAAATGGTGAGTTAAAATTTCTTATAACTATCTGAAAAATATGTATCTTGAAATAATGATAGGTTTCCTCCAGGGAAAACCTTTAAGTGAAACATAATTTAATACATTCTCAACATCCAACTGATGCACATCTGGGGACTTCTGCTGAACCCTCGCGCTTTCCCCACGTACCACAGGCGAAAGGCACGGCCGTGCACATCTGCAAGCTTAGCAGACGTGCGCAGGTGAATTTTATTGACACTGAAACCCCTGGAAGCAATTTCAGAAAAGATGGGGATGAGTTAGCTGTAAAGCAAAGCTCATCAGGGTGACACCCTTCCAGGCCTGCAAATGAAGAACGCATACAGAGCATACTAAATAGTTAGCACCAGTTGCAATCTCTGTTAYAAAACAGCATCGCTTTAGCGCTATTTCCAGCATAGCTCCTTTAACCACCCGGGAAACCCATGCCTGAGACGAGCRTTCAGCTTTGGGGGTATTTTAGATCCAGAGATATGCTGAAAAAGCTATAAAGCTTCAGTAGGTACTTGGCAATTATGTCTTCAACGTGTTGCCATACGGATGAGCTGGGACGCTTGCTTAAAGAGCTGGTGCTGAAGAATAACGATCCCCCATTCAACTGCTGCGGAGAAGATCGGAGTCACTTGTGTAACGCACACRATATCCCTCAACCGCTGTTTAAACATCTGAAATGCTAAGAATCACGACGCTGAGCAAGAGTTCGCATACAACTTGCTCCTACTCTTAAATGCATTCAGCAATAGGCAAGATGACTCTTTTGTGTGTAACATTTTGGAGAGGCTTGGRAAAGGTACATCGAAAGAACACGTGGGCAGCGCAGCAGCCTCGCAGTCGAGGAGCTGGAAACGCCGGATTTATAGTGCCTGGTGCGACCTGAATTCACCTCCGTCGCACGTATCCAGCGTGGAGCAACCCAGCAGCACGTGCTGTGCCTCCTGAAGGAGGAACATTTGGGGCAGGGGTTCAATGCCAAAAGGAGAAGAAGAAAAAAAAGTAACAGTACATCCAGCGCTCGCTAACTTCTGAGCATTTGAATTCCTCACTTAAAATAACTTCTTTGATTACAGCCTCTGTATGAAATGCAGGCGTACATAGACAGGCATGTATCCCCTTGGTGTCAAAAGTTTTGCAGTTCAAAGACAAGGAATCTCTCCCCAAAAAGCTGACGCTCCAAGGCTCGCTTTCGAGCAAAAAAAACATTCACCAACGTCCTCCTCCTCCTCTCGGGGCTATGAAAAGGAAAAGCCACCRCAAATTGTACAGAGCCTTTTCTCCAGACAAGTGACATTTAGCCCACTGTTCCCTTGCATCCTTGCTGGCAATCTTCCACCGCTCAAGTGTGCTAACATTAATAAAAAGAGCTGAGGGTGAAGAAGAACTCTTAAAAATATGTCAAGGACTGGGACAGAAAAGCAGTATTAGAGAGGAAAATCCATTAAATAAATGAAGAACAAGATCAAGTCCATCATGATTTTAAAATTGCAGGGCTACCGAACTGCTTTATTAAATTGGCCTGTAAGGAGAAAAACAAACACGAGGGAAAGAATTAGGCAAAACGGAGACCTTGACAACGTTTTTCCTRACACAAAGCGCGCGCAAGTCTCCTTTAATTCAACGAACGTGAAAAATGGAGATTTTTTTTCCAGGTGCATCGGATTTAAGGCTTTTTCTCTATTTCAGTCCATATGCAGGCATATTTTTTTCTTCTCTTCTCCAGACATGTAAGTGTGTATGGAGGTGCGTATGCAGGTATGTGAGGGAGGAAGGAGAGACTAAAATACTTCAAGACTTTTGTTGAAAATTTTTCCTCCTCCCTATTTTTACCCAGCAGATTTCCCTTTCTAATCCGTCTTTTCTGCTCCACCTGTAGTCTCAAAGCTTTCGGTAAGGCGAGGAAGTGGCCTAGCAGGTCCTCGCCCTAGAGCAAGAAGCACAAATCGGGCAGGAGGGAAAAGCACAAGAGCATCCTTTCAAGACCAAAGGTCCAACCGCTTTCAGCATAGCAGCTGCWAAGTAAGGGATCGTAGCACGAAACAGGAGGGCTATGCTCGAAATTCMATCTTCACAATCTTCACAGGGGTGACACAAACACAGCACCACCACAACTGCAAAACGGTTGGAAATCTCTGCCTTTCGGTCAATACAAATGTGACAGCCAGCTTGCATACCTGACAAGTAGCTACTATCTCATYTTTCTGTATTTAATAGTGGTAACTCATTGGCTCATTTCTTTCTCACAGTACGAGATGCTCTACTATTGCAATAACCTGTAAAAGACAGAAAACCTAAAAATACCTATACACCTTGAAATCCTAGAAAAACTGAAAACAGGAAAGAKTGGTTTGGTTGAAAGAATTTTTTTTAAACTGTGAACCTAATGACTTTCAGCAGCAACAGAAGGTGAAAACGGCAGCAAGTTGAGGGATGGAGAAGAAATYGCATTTTCTCAGCTAAAGCAGACTGCCACCTCGCATCTCTGCTCACCAGGGCTGTGGACTGCCAAAGCCCCAGCTAGGGGCACCTGAAGGCACCGAGCTCCTGTTTCTCCAGGGGAAGYACTGAATTTCTCAGTCTTAAGGGGTGTTTTGGAGCCACCTGCCCAACTTTCCCAAAAGTCTCATGTGATCAAATGACTCTGGAGCTGTGGCTTTCCAAAAAACATCAAATAAAAGATAATAATAAAAAAATACAGACCATCCTATCACTATACGAGTAAGATACAAATCACAATCTGTCAGATCCTGCTGAATTTCCATCAAATATGCATCCCAGGATGTGAAGGGCTTCAGTTACTCAATAAGCAACTGCTCACATCTCATGCCAAAGTGGTGAGGTACCTGAAAATCCAAAGTCATGTCATTATTCCAAAAAATAAGAACAAAAAGACTAAAAAAATAACTAGCCACTCTCATTCAAGAGAAAAAAAAGTTACATCAAAAAAATTTTAAACACTTGGCAGCTCGTCCTGCAAAAACGCATACCTGTGTTCAACTTAAATGTCATGAACACATGCAACATAACTTTGCAGATTCAGGTTCCTAAAACATAAATTAACTGAAGGGAATGACAGTAAAATACAGGGTTCCAGGTATATTTGGACTCCAGTAAATAAACTCTATAGTGTTTTATTCTACATATTAACATTGAAAACACTCATTAAAGCCATTTTTACTAGCGCTCGTATTATAACACTATTACATGCAAGAGAATTGCTGGAAACCCAAACTAAAACTCTATAATTTAAGGCTGGGAATTGTCAAGGGTGGTCATAGAAAATCCTTCCTARCAACTGGGTAAAAGCATATGAAATACAATATAGCCTGAACAGCAGAAGTTTTTTTGCTTGTATGAAGTTAACTACTTTAATGAGGATGTTTCCTATGGGAAGCATTTTTAAGTAAAATGTTCATGAATATAAATTACAAGGAAAAACCCTAATCCAGTAGGAGACAAATCATCTCATTAAAGCCTGGTGACACTCCTGGATTCAGTTATAAGAAACAAAAGTGTACACTTCAGTAACCTTTAACTGATTTATTTTCTGAGGCATTACCAACTGTAAAGAGAGCCGAGAGCTTCATAATGAGAATTTGTGAACCTCATTTGAGGAGAAATCCAAGATCATTTCCAATTCAGGAAAACAAAACTTCATGGAATGATTTACTGAGAACAGAACTAACAACTGCTCTGCTGCTCGGAGATGCAAAGCTCTTACACCTTAGGTCTACCTTTGCAAGCAACGTGGCTAAGGGAAAAGGACGAGAAGCCAGAGCATCTTTTGAAGTCAAGAAGCTATTTCCAGCTGGGATTTAATCGTAGGAAGTATCACAGACAGTAGCATGATTTGGGAAAGCTATGGACAGATTTGCACCAGGTGCTCTGAAGAGGCCTTCAGCTCAAGCACAAACTTCTGAAGCCCGAGTGCCCCATCGGACCTCACCTACGGCTTTGAAGACCATCGTGGCCCTCTCTGAGGAGGCATGGGGAAAGCAGGTTTGAAGATGCAACAAAGCTATAGAGAGCACAGGATCAAGGGGAAAAGGTGAGTGATAGCATCAAAATCCAAACAAATAACAGCTATAGGAAAAGAAAAACCTTCAAGGAGCAAAGTTTTCTTACTCCATTGCTGAATCTCCTGTTTGGTCTCCTTTTAATGTGCATGTGTTCTGGCCAGAAACCGTCCTCCCAGAATGCTGCCTTAACCTTGTCACTTCTACACCTCCTTTATTCCAAGTCTTTCTTCCTCCTAATGTAAAATTGTCCATTAAGAGAAAAATGCCAAATGATCCATTTTTCTCCAGAGGCGAGCCAAATGTGCATACTTGATTTCTCACCTGACATTAAGCATTTATAGCAGACAGAGCTGCCAACTTCTCCCCGTCACAAAGCAGGCTGCTTCCTCAACACTGCATCGTGGACATTTAATTCCACAGAGAATACAGAAAGGAAAAGACCTATTTGATTTACATTTGCCTTACAATAGCCTTCAGTGCAACTCCAGCAATACTGTGCCCATCGCTGCAAAATGGATAGTTTTTACAGCTCTCCCATAGACATATTTTCAGTCCGTATCGCCAACACATTCAGACAGGACTTGGACATCTTGAAAYAATCAGGCTCGTAAGTGCCCAGAGACAAGGCTGGCCTGGGGGCTGCAGCAAGGGAATGGCTAACGCAGTAAGCGGCAGCCAGAGACAGGTGAGAATAGGCAGMTCCATTAAATTTTCTTCCATTTGAACCCCAGCACTAGTCCTGAGTTTATTCACTGCTCTTCTGACCAAGTCCTCCAAGCAGGTTCAAGGGCCTGCTGCACCTGGGAGTAGCCTTACCACCAGCTGCCACACTTTGGAAAATGAGTTTCATCAGCAAGATTTTCATTAGGAAAATTTTGAAGCTCCTCAAAGCACATGTCATATTCTGTGAAGAAACGGTCCAAATTCTGGCCCTACCAGATTTGAAAACCAGGCCCATAGCTGCAAGCTTTTAAAGATATCTGTGCAAAACATGTTTTTTTAAACTGCACAACCAAAAACTGGGTAATATCTGAAGACTAACACCAATACTGAAAAAACAAACTAGCAGGAAAACAGTGCTTGATATTAGCAAGACTTTGCAAAGCTCTGGAAAATCCTGACCATTTAGCTTGAAATATAGGATGCAAATAACAGGTMGGCTGTCACTTTATTCTCCTCCTTCCATCAGTCTTCCCCTGTGCTACCACTATGTACTTAAGAATATGCTATATTGAAATTTATAGATCTGTAGAAATACTAAAAACATATTGTGTTTTTATGCTGCCTTGAGGCAGGTGTTAAATCAGACCGTGATAATCCTCATGAGGTAATGTACTTTAAAGTCTTAAAGCTATGAAAGAAGTAGTCAGTAGTTTGCTGTCTTTGGGATGTGCAGTCTTGTTGCTGTTTTTCTCTGCAGGATGGGAAAGAGCAGAAAAAAAAGTTACATGCCTCTATGCCTACCTAAAATGATCTATGTCACAGGTCCAGCCTTCAGATATAGCTGATAGTGCCACTATCATGTAGTCCRTAAACTGATCCAGGTCTTTGTGGCCTTTAAATGGGTAAGGACAGAGGATTTTGCTCTAGACCAGAGGGGTACAGATGAAAAAAACAGCACCTGCAGTGTTAAATTAACTATTAAATTACTAAATTAGTTAATAATAATTAATAAKAAGTTAAATTAACTACTAAATTCTTTAAGGCTGGGCAAAAGATGTACAGAGTTAGCGGAGTTTTTCAACACAGTCTACATCCRTATTTTTATCCAAGTCTACTGCACGTCATCTGTGGCGTTTTTAAAATTTTAGACATTTCTTTGAAGAATATTAAAATACCTTACAGAATAAGCTTCAAAACACTGATGAGGTAGATGAGTCTTATTACACCCATTTTACAGATGAAACCGATCCCAGAGCTCTGAAGCTCTGAACAGCAGCATCTGCTGCAGAGTGCCACAGCCCACTGGTTTCTCTCGCTATCACGAGACGGACTTGCTTGCCGAGAACCATGCATCAGATGGCCCACAGATTTTTCTGCTTCCCAAATTGCTGTAAATTACAGGATTTCCAAAGAGTACCCACAGAGGCACAGGACGGCTTACAAATACATGGTTGTGTTTATGCTGTGTAAACAACTGAAAAACATCAGGACAAGCAAAAAATTAAGTTTTCAAAATCGGCATGAAATGCGCCACAAATATATTCAGTATTTTCTCTGGTTTCCTTGTTAAATGTACTGGCCGAGATTTTTTTACTCCAAACACAAAATACCAAAATTACACAAACTATGTCAGTTAATATTTCTGCAAAAATCCAGAAGTTGCACTCCTCTATTTTTGTTGTAGTCTACCTGAATTTCAACTTAAGTATTGTCAGTATCTTTTCCACTTCTAATTTAGTTCAGAAAACCTTGAGCCAGGATGAAAAAGTCTCTCAGTTCAAAACAAAACCCAAAATRTTTCCCCTCTTACCATCCAAAATAATGCCTAACGATGTCTATAAGCCTCTCCGATAATGCAACTTTTCCCCTCTTACATGCCAAAATAACGCACAACGATATCTATAACACTTTCCGATACTGAAACTTTTCATCCAAGTTACAATGAAACAAAATTACAAGATACTGGAATTTCCTGTAGGAAAACACTTCTGTTTTTCATTTACTTCTACAGCGTTTACACACAAAGGACTCTCAGGCTAAGTTTAGCTATCAGCGTTAACAAGTAACTGAAATATTAMAGATTAAGTAGTTTCCTATGATTATTCCTAGGGAACAGGCAGTGCTACATAATCTCTCATTTCCCCCCAGCGGCTGCTGACCAGAGCAGAGGCTCAGCGGACGCCAAGCCAGGAAACCTGAGGATGCTGCACTTCTTTACAAGCTTTTCTTTAACCTGGCAACTCTGGGACTTCCACACTTTTTCCTCAGAGGAACAACGTAGGCGGCGGCTGTTTGAAGAACCAGCCCTTTCTACTATTCCAAGAATCTGGAATAGTAGAAATACCATATGTACTGAAAAAGGTAAAATTTCTGCAAGCAATAAGCAAAAAAAGATTTTGAAGTCACTCTTAATCAGAGGTCAATACTTTCCGTTTCTCAATAGTTCTGGTTTGATCGTGCCACCAATTAATACAGTCTATATTGGGTCTCTTCACCGGGTAGAGCAAATCTAGAAGCACGCCGGCGCTCAGGAGGACGATTCCCGGCTGCGGTGCAGACACAGCCTTCCTCCTCCCCGTCTTCAGGGAGCCCCGTGCCTGGCRCACGCCGCGGTTCAGATTCAGAGAGAGATCTCAGATCATTTCCTGGCACTGCTCCAGCATTAACTGTGACAAAATCAATTCGACAGAGAAATGCCAGATTTTATATAGCTTCTGAGTGGGTGCGATTGACAGTGCTCCACTCCCCCCCCCGTTATTACAAATATTTTTTATACATATTTTCCTAATGCAATATGATTTTGTCAACATGTGCAGCGGGCTCACAATACAGCTATTGTTGCTGGAAATGTCAGTGCTTCAGATGTGATTCTTGATGTAGCTCTCATAGGATATGGAGAAATAGCCCAAGTAAATTTATTCTTTGTATCTAAATGTCAGTTTAGGTATAACAAAAATTAAATATCATGAATAGAAGAAGTATGTGCACAGTATATCTAATGTGACAACTTGGATAAGAAACAAAATTAGATCTCTTTCATAGGAGACTACTGTACCCAAGATTAACGGAGGATGTCAACAGTCCCTTTATAAAAGGAACTGCGTATTGCAAATAAA
Organism: Casuarius casuarius; assembly: GCA_003342895.1. Taxonomy (NCBI): domain Eukaryota; kingdom Metazoa; phylum Chordata; class Aves; order Casuariiformes; family Casuariidae; genus Casuarius; species Casuarius casuarius. The sequence goes on along the minus strand of PTFA01000066.1, from coordinate 2,407,847 downwards.
AATAATTCTATAAGTCCCTTTAGTGTAATCATAAAGCCTAAAAACGTGATGAAATCAAGAGATGTTAGAGTTTGAAATGCAACAAATTGGAAGCTGTTATGCCCCTTGCGTTCTGGATATTTTAGAGAGAGACATTAACTAAAACCTTATCTTTCATCAATAACAAAAACCTGCATTTTTGTGGACCGGAGCGTTTTCAGCGACCCTCCACCCAAGTCCCTCCACAGAAGCCAGCAATGCCTACGCTAATGAAAGCGGAAAAACGACTGGAAAAAAAGGAAGAGTCTTTGCATGGATAAATAACTGGCAAAAAGATGGCAAACAGAAGGCGGGTGTGAAAAGTCAAGTTTTCGCAGCGGAGTCGGCTCACCGGGGCGTCCCGCAGGGAAGGGAGCTCAGGGCTCTGCTGCTCAACACACTCACAAGTAGTCCAGGAAAAAAAGTGACCAGGAAGGTGACACTTTGTGGATGATGCCGAGGTATTTAAGACAGTAAAGATGAGGACCACCTGCGAAGATCTGCAGACRGACCTTCCATGTTTCGGTGACTGAGCAATCAAAATGATTGAACGCAGCATAAATAAACGCAGAGTGATGTACGCGGGGGGAAAACAACCACCCTGGCTTTACACATGCCAGAATGAACGATGGACTGAATATTAACATCACATGGGTCTAAGGGGAGACTAGGAAAGTTATACAGGAGAAAAGTCCCATGACAACCTCTGGCTCCCCAGCTTCCTGAGCGGATTGAGGCTCAGGGGAATTTGGGGGGGCAGTTTTATCCTGTGCTTGCTCTAAATCCACTGCCGTATGGGTATTTGTTTTTCAAAAGAGGAACCCTAAAAATGCCAAAAAGGGCATTTTTTGCCAGGCTTAATGCTTCCCTGCTCACATCAGCCTGGGCTTCATCTCTGGGCCAGAGCATCTCCACCCAAGTCGGTGACAGCAGGCTGGTACATACGTGAACACGTATGCGGGCCGGCACGCAGCACAGAGCAAACAGCGAGGACACGTGAAACACAGCCAGATTATCAGCAGATGCAGGTTCCTCGCTTTCAGGACACCCCGCGCCCGCCGAGCTGGGCATCTAAATTCCAGTCTAGACAGAAAACGGAGGTCAAATTAATTTGCTCAAGGTTATACATATAGCTTTGGCAGAGATCAGGATCAGACTCCGGTCTAATCTAGGGCTTTAATTGCCAAGTATCATCTCCACGACCAGATTTATTTCCTTGCTTCTACTCTCCTGTAAATAATGAACTGTCCTCTCTGACGCCTCAAAGTTCATTACATGCTCCGCTCGAGCCACTCACAATTATTAACTTACCTGATTACGTTCGCCCTTTCGTGTACTGGAGCCCCGCAGTGTCAGAAAACATCTTAGAGCATTTACAAAATCTGTAAATAATTTATTTTCACATCCAAGCGTGGCTCACTCTGGCCATTTACTATTTCATACTGCATATTAATATATGCAATCAGTCACCTAAATTACATGATGTTACCGCTTTCTGTATGAATATCTGAAACAGCCACAGGCGTCAAGCTTGCTCGGGTTTCCCTTCAATAGCAAGCAGTCTTGCTTGGACGCGAACACGCTGTACACGCGTGACTACAGACACTCACGGACTGAGAACTTGTTCCCTGAATGCTCCCTAAAACAAAAGCAAATCATASATGTTTGCAAGGAGTCTGAGCACGACTGATAAGAAAGCAATATAAGTCTCCGGCATACATTTGCAAACGCAGTTCTCAAACATTCAGCTGATTCTAGCTGCAGATTACTGATTTCCCCCAAGCATCCACATTTTCATCTCCTACTAAAAAAATACCCATTTTCGCAGACCAGCAAAGCAGCAATCAGGAACCTCAAACTTTAATAAATCACAGGCATCGATTTAATCTCACGTAAATGAAGCTTCCCATTGTCCTTTTAAAATAAACAAGGAGGACACAGAGGCCTGCACATAATCAGTAAATTACAAAGAACAGATGTGAAGCATTAACAAGGAAATGCTCATGCTGGCAAGGAGAAAACACTATAAAACAGCACGCACTGTACCAAGCCAGATTGGCTTTTAAATGACTCATACTTACGAGATTACAAACAACAAGTAACAAAAATAAAATAGTTCATTTGACTGGGCCTAATACACTTTAGTTACTTTAAATTAACTGCTAATTGTGCCATTTCTTTCCCGCGTGCTTTTCCTTTTGACATCTTGGTTGAAATGCCTCGATGGAAGGGAATTTACTACAAAAACCACACTGTTTAAATCTAGGTATTTACCTGTTGCAAGTTAATTACCGGAGCCAGCTTTTCCCTTCCAAATCTGCACTCGTTCCTCCGAAAGGCAAGCACTGCTGCTGACGGCCTCTCCGACACCTTGCTACCTCAAGCATGGACGTGAGGAATTTGTTTGCTTCTCGATTTTTTGAATCGGTTCTCTAAAATCTTTATTAGGAAACAAGGAACGGGAGTCACTTCTTGCAGCGATCGAGCGCGGCGCTCTGCAGGGGCCTGCCGTGGGCTGCTGCACCTACCCAGAAACGGCCTCGCTACACCAAACGCTTCAGGGCAGCAGCGAGGAAGAGGAGCCGTGAAGAGCTGCAGGACCTCAAAGGCTAAATGTCAACGGGCGATTGAAATTCAATGCGCTGCAATTAAGTTCTTTTGGCAGTTATGACAATTATTTGGAAGCAAGTTTTTTAACTATACAATTTGTGCAGACGCTGCCTGCCTCTCCTCATGCGTGTGCATTTTCTATTGATATGCCCACCATTCCCCCACAAACCCTCCTCTGTGCTTCAAGCAACCTGCTGGGTTATTGCCTGGGGTCAATTTAAATGGCTCGTCTGCTATTGCATACTGAAAAATGCCATCTTCGCTTGCAACTCTAACCCATGCAAACACCCCGAGCCCAGATGTGCTAAGCTATTTTGCCCTGTGTTCATATATGAGACCTGTCCAGGAAGTATTTTCTTTTCCTTTTCTCCTTAAACAAGCATCTCATTCAATCTCCTATTCCCAAAAGCCACTAAGATGCCACGAGCCACTGCTGCTCCCTCATTTCATGTTGAACCAGACAAATAGGGTGTAAAAGACTCATATAGTCTCGCCTGTCCTAATGCAATCCTGATATCCAGGGAACTTTCTATATTCAAGAAGCAACTACCAAAAAAAAAAAAAAAGAATTCAAATCAAACAAGTAGCACTGATGTCACTTAGCTGTCCTTCTCCCACTCATGAACATCATCATCAAAATCTCATGAGCACCACCAAATGCAAAATAAGTCTCTTCTGTATATCAAATCATGCTATCTAAAAAGAAAGGTTCACACAAAGGATGCTCTGTGCACGGGGCAGGATCAGAGCGATAGCAAGTCAAACACTTATCTGTACTAAAATACCAAAATAGTAACAGGTCCGAGCGTCACACGCCCCAAGTGGGCACTGACTTTGGTGGCATCTTGGCTTCGAAGTTGCAGGCACCTCTTAAGCTTCCCAATCTGAATTCTTCAGCACCGCTTGAACGGTAAGAGCTCGCAAACAGCGCTTCACCAGAAAAAGGAGGAAAATAGACAAAAACGACCTTGCTTGCAGAGGTTCAGATGTAGCAAACTCTGGGGAACAATCCGGAGGACGAGGCAAGCCGCACGGGCTAGCCGGACCCTTACTGCACCGTGCTACGTCAGGCAGCGGCGGATTGAGAGAAGCGCGTAAAGACCGTTGCGTTGTAAAGACCTTAGGGGGTAGTTTCACAATTTAAGTCAACATAAATTGGCACTGCAAGCAAAAGAGGAAGGCTCCAATCACTCCACCTCTCATACGTTTCCATACTTCTGGCATAGGAGTTTCACATAAACATAATTTTCAGGCCTCTCAAAAACAAGCAGCAGGCTATGGGGGAAAAGGGCCAGACCGGAACTTTTTTTCCTTTCTTCTTCTTCTTCTTTTTTTCTTTTTTTTTTTAAGCAAAGCAGAGACTCACAAATGCCTTATATGTAATATAAGCTTCCTACCTGGCAATTCTCTACATTGCAATTCTCTACATAGCTCTACTTTAACATAAAAATAATATGGGTTTTTTTGTTATTCAGACTGCATAAAAATTAATACCTTGGCTATTTGGTAGAAAGGACAGAGTCAAGACCAACACATATTCTACATAAAGACACATCCTCAGCTTAGCTGTGCCAGTGATTATTTAAACCTGCTAGGAGCAGGGGCTTAATTTGCAATCTGAGTTTCTCTAGCTACAGATCCCATTTACGAGGCCTTCTTACGCCTTTGTCTGCTAGATTAAAGAGCCCTTTAATATCACATAACTTCTCCCTCCGCAAGCATGTATAGATTGTGTTAAAACACTTCTTAATCTTCATTCTCTTTAAACTAAATTGACTTTTTAAAAAAAAAAAAAAAAAGTCTCTTGCGGCATATAAGCACCCTTAAAGTGTTTCTGTGGCTCCTTTCAGCACCAACTCTATTATCTTTTTAAAATGTTGATAATGAAAGCAGATTCTCTAGCCTAGATGTGACTTCACCAGCACTTCATATGGAAATAACACCACTTCTGAACCCAAGCTGATACCGCCCTATTCTTATATATATCCACATAAATCAGTCCTTCAGACCACCACAGAAAATACACATCAGCCTTTAGACTGTTACATTCCAGATAATAAAGCTATGACCAAATGATTTTATTATGTTACTTAGTCTTTATAAGGAAGAGCCTTGACCTAGTCAATCTTGCAGAAAACAGCTAAGCGTATAAGCGCTTCCTTGAAGAGTCTGAGGAAGCAGCAAACGGAAGCGACCAGCTTCACGAGGTGACCAAAAGAAAGGAGCATCTTACAATAGCTGAAGCTCTGCAAAAAAAGAAAAAAAAACCCCACCTATTTTGTTTAATGTTTTGATTACATTTCTACTGAAAAGTAAGAACGGTCCTCTCAGATTTGATGAGATGATTATGGCCTGATGATGGCAATTGCGAGGAAGTCCACCGACTCGCACTGTGAAGATGCTCCCTTATTCTCCCTAATCTAAATATTTCACTTCTTGTAAGAGAGAGCTGTTAAAATGCGTTTCTCCTGGTCACATTTCTAAGAAACTTCAAGGAAAATAGCAAGAAAGAAGCTAAACTTCCCATAGCTGTCGTCAGCTTCAAAGCTTTATTTCAGTGCCAAGACTTTCATTTCGTTCAAGGTTAAGGGAGCCTTAAACTTCGTATTTCAGGGCTTCTGTCTCTGCTTTCATACCCGGCTTGAAACAAACTGCAGAGGATCGTGGCAGCACCTAGATTATTTGAGGCAAATTTCCACTGTTAGCAGAAAAGCACTGTGGCATCAAGATTAAGACTTCATACCAGGTGGCACATTTCCAGAGAAACTCTTCTTATTTCTGTCAACTACTTCACAGAAAATTTTTAAAAATTGCCCTAAGAATGACAGTAAGAGAACAGGCTATTTGTATGGGGGGGGGGGAGGGGAATAAATACACAATGACCAGAAAGCAATGGAAAATTTTAAATTAAATTTTTTTTTTAAAGCGCTCTGCAAATAAAAAGGTTTATGTAAAAGGGTTTACATAAAAAGGTCTACAGGGTGATAAATTTATGGGATCAGAATATTTGTTTTCCCACAAAAGCAGAACAACAGTTTCTTATGCCGTTGCTGGGATTCTTCAGCACATTGCGTTCATCATGGATGCAGCCCAGGAGAACGAGGAGGTATGGTGCTCACCAAGGCCGTGCCTACGTGCTCCGTGCACGTCATTCAGGAGGCACGAGAAAGGGAGTGACCGAGACCCCAATCCATAAGTAAATGCTCCTTTTTATTACTAGACATCACGGAGAATTACAGTCCCTCCTGTGACTACCCAACGCTACAGCCTTAGAGGTCTCAAATGAGATGCAAATGTGGTTTTGCTGGAACCAAACAACAAGACCTTCACCTTTGGGCAGACCAGAAATCACTGCAAAGAAGTGGGGAACCAGCCAAACTGGCTTTATTGTGGTAAGTTAGCAGAAGAAAATGCCCTATGTGTCTACTTTATCCATGCTTTCTTGCTCTGGGGTCTAGAATGGTCCTAGAAAAAGATGATTATTTGGTTGGTCACGTGTACTTGGAGAGAAATAACTGCTAACCCCCCACACCAGGCTGGAGCAGCACRTGGTCCAGGTTCTCCAGGCTAGTGGCAGATTTAATGTCTTGGAGTTTAAGGAGACCAGTCTGTAGCAGCATTACGCAGTCAATTAGCAATACCTGGCTTATCAAACATGGGCCGGAAGGCTGACCTCGCCTCTAGGATATTATCTCCAGAGAGCCTGAGGAGCGTCTGATGTACGTCTGGCACAGCCACGCAGCACATCTGATAGACGATACCATCTCAGACATTAAGAAAACCACTGTCTCATCCCTCTCAGGCTTTATCAAAGCAGGGATGGGCAAGGCCCTGGAGAAAATCAGGAAGGAGAGACATATACCTATCAGCCCACGGGCGAGTCTCCCTGGCACAGAAATCCATGCATCATCCTTCGTGACCAGCTAGAAGGTCTGAGACAAAAACGTTTCAGCACGTATTCTTCCTCTGGCCCTACAGCTTTTTTTTTTTTTCTTCCCCTGCCATCACTGGAATATGTGGAATAATCGGAGTTACCCTTGGCTGAGGGCAGTTTTCCAAGTCTGAAACACAGCCTTCCTGTCAATTAGGTGGCAATTCGATTCTTCTTTGTTTATTTATGTTCTTCTCTATTTATTTATGTTACAACATTACCAGCACAAGTAATTCATCAGGGTTTGAATGGTGGAGTCAGACAGAACAGGAAGGACTAACACACAGGAACATTAGGTAGAACAGGCTGCCACTTCACAGCTCCGGGACAAGGCTGTTCTTAGATCAAGTCCGTGCATCCACAAAAAATACATCAGCCCAGCATTTGGGACAAGCTTCACACTTGGGGCAGGAAGAGAACACGAAGCTTTTTTCTTATGTTTGCATTTGACTAGTCGTAATACGAATTCTTGAAATACGAGGGACAGAACCACCCTTTTACCAGTGCAGAGTCCACACTAGGCGAGGCCTGAAGGAAACATTTGCTCATGGTGGCCTTAGAGCTCCCAGAAAGAGCTGCCCCTTCTCACTTTTTGCGCTGTCGAATGATAATTGCAGAGACCAAAATCTCCCTTGCACAAGGCAGGCTTCGGCCAGGAACAAGTCAACATGTCCATGAAGTCCACTGCCTGCAATAAAGCCAAGTGCTATTTCTCTCCCATCCAAAGGAGGAAAGAGGAAAAGGAGGCATGCTAACTGGGCCACTACCTTCKGCGTGGCCCTGCCTCTGATCAGCCGGGGGTCCGGACACAGAGRCGGGACTGCCGCTTCCCTTCCTCTGCCCTACTACTCCCTTGCAATTTTGTGGCGAGCGTCAGCACGTCTGATGTTACATGCTTTTAAAGGCATCTTCTCTAAGAAAGATGTTAGGAGCTGACAGAAGGTGCGAAGCAAAGAATGGAGTGTGACAGTGTAACGCTGGGCAACTATTTATAATACGGTCATGATCGATACGACAGCAAATTCTGTACAGCTGAATGCATCTATTTGCCAGACCAAATGGGGATCCCAATCGCGGCACTGAGCTTGTTTGCACACCTCAGAGAGATTATATTTAAGATGGAAAATGCTGCATGTTCTCTATACCCTGGTCATTTCTGTCCCAATAYGTAGGATGCTCAGGTTAGATACCTACAAAGGTAGCTTCAAGATTCCCGACAAAAGTGAAGAGGTGATAAAAATATTTAACCAAAAGTAAGAAACAGCAGAATTCACACAGAAGAGGAAGAGAAGATTACAAGCACACTTCCCTTCCTCCTGTGAACGGGAGCACGAAGCAGCACAGAGCTCAGAGGAGGTCCCGCGACCTGCGGGTTGGCCAAGACCCACGCGTTGGCGGGTGCGCACGGGGTCTGCACCAGCAGATGAGGAGGGCCACGGGCCCTGGGGGCTCTCACGCCGAGGTGCCAGCGACTGAGGAGACTAGAGATGCAGGGGCAGCTACCGGATAGACGGGAGGARGAAAAAATAAATAGATAGTCCTTTGCGCAGGAAGATAAGCGTGCATTTTGACATGCCTATTGATCAAGTGCAAAATAAAGCTATCTAACGGCAACGTTTCAATTGCCCATCTCATATTTCTTTTCTTGCTTTGTTGTTACACATCTTTCTTTTCCACTGAAGAATGTAATAGCATTGCCACATAAAATGCTTTTACCGGAAACCTTCTACCTACTAACATTAAAGGTTATTTTAAAATATGTTAATAGCACAGTGTCTCCATTATTTCAATTAAAAAGTTTATTTGGTGAGCTATTCACAGCTCCCACTACATCTGGACCGATTCCCAGGTTCCAGGACAAAGCTGCGGACTGACCTTCACGGCTTGGCAAGGCTAAGCCAATCTCCCCCCTGAATACCATACACCAGTGAGAATTTGCTTCAAAGATTTTATATTGGCTGCAGGAAAAAGGAAGAAAGCACCTAAAGTTCATTAACTAAATGTAGTAATCATGATCACCACCTTAATGCTTTGCAATGTCAGTTGTTAATAAAAATAAATCGTTATGTTTACACCCGGAATTCATCAAAAGGATTAGCTCTAGTATACTGTTCCAAAAATGCATATGCAACTCCCACTTACTTACAGCACAGGATTTAAATTAAATTTTTTTTTTTTTTTTTTTTTTTTT
>PTFA01000066.1:2302020-2399090 GCA_003342895.1 Casuarius casuarius | reverse complement strand
TTTTTTTTTTTTTTTTTTTTTAGTTAAAAATGTGCTCTCAGATATCTACCTCTCTGGAGAGCAAAGACTCTATCTAACAGATTCTGTAATTTTAAGGCTAATAGAAACTCTTTGTTACCAGAAATTTTCATAGACTGATCTGAATTCAGTTAGGATAGCAATAATAGAAACTATATGTATTTAGAACGAAATTCAAGGTGCCCTTATAACCTATTTTTGAGAAGAAGTTATGATCCGAACCTGTTCTACGCCTCAGTGTTATGCATGTATGATTTTCATCCTTCTCTAGCATTATTCTCCTTTGCCAAAGTGGACACATATTTGAAAAATTAAACAAAAATAAAACAAAAAAGACTATCAGAAAATATCTGTTTAGTCCCGTTCAGTGTTCATTCCCTAACTCATCAAAATGTTTCAAGAATGTCCATTTCTAAGAGGCTTTTAGGGAAAGATCTTTACCCTCACTATCTCACTAGTTGGCCAATTAAAATATATGTTTGTAACATATTGTTGTTACTAGGAAATAAGACTTTTTGGCTGAGGATCTGCAAACTTACTGAATTTGACCACTTCTCAGTGGTGAAAGTTGAACCAGATAGTCATGATTGCACAGACTGATAATACTGGGGAAAAAAACAGAAATCGAACAATTAATATGCTTAAATCTACCTCTAATTTTTAAAGTCACTTCGAACTACAGTAGGTTTGCTGGCACTTCAGAGTAAAGAGCCGAAAGGCATGATCCCTGCTGCGGTAATAACTAGTCCCAAGGGCATTACACCCACGCACAAGCCTGCTGCGGAGCTGGGGTAAGGTTACCCGGGGCTGATCCCGACTCCAATCCCTTCGCCTTGCGCACTGGCTAGGCAACAGCGTCCGGGACTCGTGGGGTCATTTTTGACACTTTTGATGGGCAAGTTGCTCCTAAACAGGTGCCTGCAATCYTCACTAGACGCGCTGTCCAGTTTAACACCATGTTTATGGAGGGGTCCTTCCCTACCACACCGACGAAACGCAGCTTTTGGTGATGCTTAAAAGACGCGCGGCTTTCAGAGAAATCACTTTACTCCTGCTCTGAAACCGCAGGCGGCGTTTGGTTGAAGACCTGTCTCAAACTGCGTCAAGTCTAAATGATTTGGCTTCTGCCTGCACCAGTGCGACGAAATTACAGCAGCTCCAAGATTAATTTGCGCATGCAATTATTAATAGCAAGCAACGCCGACAGTCACTCAGCGCAGCCTATGGGGAAAATCTCTCTCGGGCCAGAGCTCCAGACCTCGCTGAAAAATGTGAAACGCTGTGCACAGCGTGAAAATATTGAACTTGCCTCGTGCGCGCCAAGCAGACTAAGCGGAATTATCYGGGCCGCCGCCGGGGAGGAACAAGGGGTTGTCATCCCCGTGCCGCGGGACGCCGGAGCCTAACGACGGAGGAGAAAGAAACCGGCCGCTCGCTCTCGCTGCTTGACGACTAGCGACTCGCCAAAGAGAAAAAAGCGCTCAAGATTTTAGCATTGGATTCATCCACGGTGGGGCGTTTTATTAAAGCAAACAAGAGCCAGAAATAGATAGACTATACAGATTTAGAAGAGACCCTGTAGCTTCGGACTGCATTGAGACTGAGAGCAAACAGCAGAAGAGGACAGAGCAGCACTGGCTAAAATTGCAGTAACACCACACCATTGTTATACCAAAAAATTAAATGTATAATTTAATATACTGTGGTGTGACCCTAAAAGATGCCTTTTAAAAAGTAATGTTGAAGGACACTTCGGCAGCAGACCCATGTTACTGCATGCTGCTCTCCGAAAGTCGTGCCTGCTGAAAATTCCTCCAAAAATGACCTGGCATGATTTTTCATCACTTATCATTACAATAAATTAACTACATTTTTCAGATATGCTAGAACAACTTTCCCCGTCTTTGTTGCAACACGCACAGATTCAATAAATGGAAATTTTTAGAAGCACTCATTCAGCACTGAAAGCAAAGTCGTCGACTAAAAGCAGACCTCTAACCACGTAAATTGTCCATTATTAATTCTTCTGTGCAAAGGGGTGAAAAAGACTTTTGCCAATAAAAAGAAATGCCTAAAACCGGACATCGAGCAATCCAAATTTTGTGGACTAACAGGTATTTAGCAGATCATAAAAAGCAGGGACGTAACTTACTCACCCTGAAACTGCCAATGCTTGGAAAGACGCGATGCCTTCTCAAGAAGGAAACCTTCCTGGATGTACTTACGAAATGYGTGTTTAGATAATGGTGAATTTTAAAAGCACATCCCCCTCATTCCTATCAAAAACCGCCAGGCACGGGAAAGCAGTTTGGCAGAAGTACGAYGTTTTCTCCCGGAGGGGATTAACCCCGGGTACAGCGAGAAGCAGTAAAGGCTCCCACGGTTGCGCGTTTATGACCTGTGAGGTTGGAATTAACTCSATGTCCTACGGAAACATTTACACCAACCTCCCTGGTTTAACACAGTAGTTAAAACAGAGAACTTCTACCAGCCAACAGAATAAATTACAGTTGTTAACTTGCCCTCTGGGATCCATAAGATCAAGCAGGCATCCTGAACTGGCTTCCTCCCCAGTGAAGAACAGTCCTCGCAGTAGCAAATCTCTTCAGAGAGCGCGAGAAATCCATAATCCAGGACTAAGTTAATTAAGCTTGAGATCCACAGGCAGAGAAAAAATAGCATAAATATTTTATTTCCCTGGTTGTACTTACGAGCAACAATAACTAGAGGAAGTGGGAGAGCAGGGACCAGGCGATGTAAATCCCCACTATACAACAGCAGTCCTGGCGCAGGGGCACTGCAGGACAATTTCCCCCCTCTTACCTGCTTACTGGAAAAAGAGCATCAACCGTGGGGCCAAACTGAATCCCAGCGAGGTGTTTCTACTTACCGAAATCACTCATAACCTCACTCCGCACATCTCAGGGCTTACTTCTATACGTGGGTCATGCACCTAAACATTTTGGTCCACTGAAAATGAGAGATTTTCTTGCTCCATGTGAACAATTCTATTAGGCACCWTGGTGCCTGGGATAAACACTTTTTTCGCTTGTCCCCCCCAAGCCTGATGCTTTTTTTTAACCCTCCTATTCAGGGAGAAAAATATTCCTCTGGCTCAATCCTCTGCTTCCTGCAAAGTAAGACTGTTTTCTCATTTATGAATAGACTATACTGAAGAAGACACATTAAATGTGTGCTGCAACCTGCCCGACCCTGGAAGGCGTAGCCCAAGAAATACGCTTTTGCCTTTGCTGGTAGAGATCACAAACTTATTCACCAAATAGGGCAGGTTTTTTTTTTTTTTTTCAGGGCTTGCCATAATAAGGCAGAGAGATTCACACTGAGGAAAAAATAGTTTTCATAGAGTATTCAGCATAAAACTCTCACAGTGAATTACATGACAGCAACCTGGCTCTATGCGCCAAATTAAACAGTYAAGGATTGAACTTAAATTCAGCAGAGGTTCTAATAAGTCCTTCTTTACGCAGATGCCTTTTTCCATAAAACTCAGGAAAAAAAACATTTTTGAAATTTCTACTATTCTGGGGAATCTCATTGGAACTGACCAACGTATTCAAAACCCGTTGGCGCAAGGGAGAAAGATAGAAGTGGATAAACGCACGCACAGAGGCTGTAGGATCACATAAGCCGTGTTTCCACGGACAAACCAAACGGAGAAGGTGTCAGAGAAGAAAAGCAGAAAGACCACAGGGGAAAGAAATCGGACAGAAAGCAGTCTCTTACATCAGCTTTGCTCTGAACTGAGCGAGCCTGAGTCCTGCTGAAGTCTCAGATGTATGCTGTACATCTATTTCAAATTGAGTCTATACATCTGAAAGAGGATATCTGAATGCGATGTTTCACTACGGTGCACTCTAAACCACAATTATTTCCATAATCGGGGAAGTAAAAGGCTCTATTTACCGTCTCAGGGTTCAGATCCCTACGAACCTACGTTATGGTGTTAACTGTCAAACTATGACAATTGTACAAAAAATATATATCACAAACTTGACAAAGCTGGATCAGATTTTTATGCTTCAGAAATGACCCAAACGCTCAACTGAGGATTTTCCTGAGGGTTTATTGTGCAAATCTTCATGTCAAATAAGTTAAGACATGAAACTGAGGATTCAGGAGAAAACTGCAAAGTGAAATAATTGCAAGCCTTAGCATAAGCTAAGCAAATCAGTACAGCAACAGCAAGCAAGAGTCAGACTGCTGCTCTCCAGCCATAACAAATTATCTCTTTTTTCAGCTCTCAGATGGATGACAAACTCCTCTTTCACAGCAAAAAGCACTTACTGCTGCGACACATATACTTATTCGATAGGTCATCTTCAATCTGCTACGGCTTAACAACATGCTGAACCTGCAAAGGCAGGAGCATCCACCAAATCCAGAAATGAGATTTCAAACCAGAAGTCCTGATTCCCTAGACTGTGGCCTATTTGCCTACCCCAAAATATGTATTTTTATATAGATACACCCAGACACAAAGCTTGTTACCTTAAGGTGCCATATCACAGCTGGGAGTCAGTGGACTACATGGGAAGCAGCCACAGATGCATAGAGGACAGAAAAACAACGGAGTTCTGGAGCCTGCTTTAAAAAACAATAAATAATTGATATCTATTTATATACCAAAACCCTATTAACATATTAAACAAAYAGCAAGCAAAAAAGGGACACCTATTTCTCCCCCAAGAAAAAACAGAGCAGCGGTGTGGACAACAACAACCACAGAAGGTGGTGTATAAGCTTATTTTAATAAATGGAGAGGCTAACCTTACTGATGAGTGTAGACTGAACAACGTAGACCATCGATCAAAACAGCGGCCACGTTACCCCAAATTTATCTGAAATCTTTCAGAGGGCTGGAAAGCCAACATTAAGATGCCAGCACTGACCAGGCAAATGCCACAAAGGGATCTGCAAGGATGAGCCTTCTTCCCGTGCTCATCCCTCTCAGAGCCGTTAGGACTTCAGGGGAAAAGAAAGGTTTTTTTCAGTCTCAATAGCAGAGCTGATGAGGAGCATTTCATCAGGTTTTGCACTCTCTTCCCAAGTCAGATTTTAAACTCCCTGGACCCTTCTCTCCCTTTGCCATGTTCTGTTGCTGAAATCTGGATGATTCAAAATATTCTTCCAAAACAGAAGGCAGATTTTGAATATTACAAACTGAGATTTATTCTGAAAAAAAAAAAGCATTCCCAAGTGCTTCAGCAGCGCAAGTTACAATACTCCACAACATACACGTTCTTCCAAATCAGAGACCTGCCAAACAGCCTTTAAGCCTAATTAAAGAAACGCTGGCATGCCAAGAAGTTCCCCGTCCCTCAGGAGCCGAAAATACCAGCTAGTCCTCTGCACAACCTCTCCTGCATTTTATTACACTGTACTCTGCAGGGGAACCAAARAAACCTTGCTCTTCTCTTTGCTAATCTGAATTCCCTTCATTCGCCCTCCAGCCGAAGACACAGCCACGGCGATGACTCACTGGCCTTTTCCAAACCGCAGCTCACCAGGTCTCTGCTGCAGGACACTTCTCCTAACACCAGGACACACACGCAACGTAGGGTACACAAGTGACTCACGTTGTATGTTCCCTCACCAACCTGAAATTATCAGAGTTCAAGCTGTGCAGTAATGCTTTACAATCAAGATTTATCATGTAACATTATTTTTTCTTAATTTTAAGGGCCTGAGGGGCAGAAGAATGTACTTAAATGAAGTATTCCTGAGGGATACGTAGCAATGTTGGGTATCGTGGGCCTAGGGGGTAGCAAGCTGCCATCACCTACCTCTCCCTCAGAAAAATCTCCTTCTACAAGTCAGGTTAAACAGCAAATTAAACACAGGGGACACAAACAAATACCACAAATCACCTTTTCCACAGTTTAGCAAAAAGTCTCAAATACTGGTATCAGACTTTCTTTGGCTCTGTGACCTTTTTAACTTTCTAAATTAAAATATCTTTTTTCTCTCTATACTTCTACTTAGACTTTTAAATTAAAAAGAAGATATAAATATGCATGTAATAAATATATAAATGATTTTTTGTAGGTCACTTTTCTTAGAGGCAATTTTTCATTTTAAAATGCTTAGTATTTATGCCAGTATTATGTACAAGCTCAACAGAAAATAATACATATCAGAAAAGTAATTTTCAGTAAATAATGAAGAGCCTGACACATCCAGGTTCAGCCAGAACCCGATCTTGAAGGACAGCCAGTTGAAGAAGTGCTCCTTCAACTCTGATATCAAGGAGAGTCCAAAGACCCCTCACTCTCCTACCTCGCCTACTCCTTGTCCACAGTCCCTTTCCATTTGATTCACGTATGTAGATAACATCTAAAATTGAGAAAAGAAGAAAAATTTTTGGAAAATGAAGTAAGAAAGAAAAATAGAGGAATGAGTTTCAGTTCTTCCTAGAAGGAAGATGCTTCCATGAAACAACCGGTCAGGTCACAAAAGTGAAAATTGACACTGAGTGCATCAAGTCTAGAGCTCCTTGGTATCATAAYGTAAGGATCCACCTACAAAAAAGTGGCTGCTTAAAGAATTAAAATTCAAAGCAAGGGTGGTGGAAGGAAGACATTCTTCTGTATCCATCTGCACTCATGGACAGGTTAGACTCTACAGGACTGCTGAAATTTAGCGGGCCAAAAGGAGAAGAACTATGATTACAGGCAAGGCAGACTTGTCTGCTAATCTCCAAGTGGAGGAAATCATCGGAATACAGAGAAGACTGAGCAGATACAAGGTTTGTTTGGCAAGGAGATGTCCTCCGCCATGGCTCAAACCCAATGCCGTATACACCCCCAATAGCCCCAGGAATTAGGGTCTTCTGAGCTAGAGAATTGCCTGACACTTTTTTTTCCCCTTATATTCCCTACTGCTATAGAACAGTATCTCTCCTCTTTTCACTGTCTAYTGCTGAAAGGAGGAAAAAATCAGTATTTCATTGCTCTTCAAAGGCTTTCTGTCTTCTAAAGAGGACACTGTTTGTTCTCCGGGTTAGGTTTGTCGGAAGGAATAGCGAAAGCTTCAGAAAGCTGTCCACGGGACAACCTGCGACTCTCCAATCAGAAAAATCCTTCACGGTGCCTTCTGGCAGGAAAACACCACAGCATCAGCTCCCCTTCGCATCCTGTCCAAGGCTTGAATAAACGACAAGGGACCACCGCGGGCCTCCACTCCTGTTCTCCAGCGGCTGCTCTGCAGTGAAATGCAGGAGGAGGAACACAACCCTGACGGGCAGTCCCGGGGCAAGAAAAGGCCTGTCGAGGAGGCTCTGGAAGCCAGAAGGGAGAGAAAAGCAGTCCCACCACAGAAACATTGAGGGAGCTTTCCAAATTAGCTTGAGGGAAAAAAGAAAAATAAGGAAATGGTGTTGGACAAGTTCTGCCTATGTCACAAAACAGGCGCAAGGAGGAGTCCCACCAGCACAAGCTGTCTATGGACTCTGCAAGGAAACCTCCTCTCTCCTCTCCTGCRGAAAGGGGTGAGGACACCCACTGTTCACACGTATGCAAGGATTCGCTCGAACGAGAGCCCTGGTAATCACTTTGAACAGGTAAACGCAGTGCAACAGCCAGAGCAGAGAATGCCACACCACCTTAGCCAACTTGGTGTGCAGATTTCCACGAAGCACGTGCTACCTCCTGGATCCAAGAGCTGCCACTGCTACTGCAATTCCAGCGCTTCTTGCAAGCATGTCCGAGTCCTTCTCATACAAAAATGTTTGCAGACATTTGTGGGGTTTTAAGTTCAAAAMTTCCTTTTAGGCAACAGCAAAAGTGGCCCAAGTTTAAGCCTTGCTTCCAAACTTCATTTTYCCAGCCCTCCTCCCGCACAAGCTGATGGGAATTCAACCCTGAAGGTCTCCTGCCCTTCTCCAGCAGCTCTCCCTCAGCCCGTAAGCAGCAAGCTTTTGGACTGGCACCGAGCTAGCGAGATTCATTTACTTTCACTGCGCTCCAGTAAAAGCTGTCTGGTACAAGCCCATAAAACTTGTTTCTYGACATGTATTGCAGCCTGGTCCTAACAGGCATTACACCCCCCATTCCTCCCTCCTCCACTCCATTTGAAATAAATTGCAAAGCGCCCAGAACGAGGACGTCCTTTACTATTACRGTGCGTGCGGAGGGAGAACCAACTATTTTCTTTTAATTTAAGGGGGTGTTTCCTTTCTGCTGGGAAGTTTCACAACTCCAGGGATGCATAAAAATTGCTTCTAATTTCAGTTATGGTATAAAGTTCTGGAAGGATGGTGTTTTCATTCAATAGGTGGCTACAATCTGTTTTTCTTGGTTTTTTTTTTTTTTTTTTTTAAGTTGATAAAGAAGTATTTTGTGGCCACTTACCAGACAAAAATATTTCTAGTAAGGTTTCTATTTATTTTGTTGGTAGTTTCCTTTTTTWAAAAAAAAACTTTCTTGTGTATGATAACGCCTTAGATATCACRCCCACCTTCTTGCTCCTTCTTGATTCGTATCTTCTTCCAAGATCATCAGCAACATACATATAGTTGGAAATATTGCATACAGATTTCTAACACGGCTTAAAAACAAAAAGAGGGTGGAGAGGAACAAACATACACTTTTTTAGCTGGTTTGCATTTCAGGCCTGGAGGTGGGATTTGTCAGTCAAAACCAGACTGTGTTGTGCCTGAGAACTGCAATCCAAACTAAGCAAAGAAAGTGATTTTTTCTTTAAGTAAGGATTTACGTACTAATTATTCCTTTCCTCAGTAACAAGTCTCTTGTAAAGCACTATAGGGAACTTTTTGAAAGAAGAAAAAGATTAGGAAACCCTATGAGCATTATTAGTTCAAAGAGTATTGGTAAGCTCTGCTTTTTATGGCAACAGTTTACATCAACATTAAAAAAAAAAAAAGTAAAACATCTGACTCAGAGCAATGCTATCAAACCTCTATTTTCATCAAATCCATACTYTTTTGGTTCCCCAATTTTACACTGAGAAAAAAGAATAAAACCAAAGTCAAGATTTCTATGTATATATTTAGAACATTATCACAACTTCTGACAGTCTTCTACATTAAAAATAATGTTTTTATTTGGTAGTCCTGAGATGTTTACCTTGAAATAGTCCATCAAAAATGCTTCCCATATTCATTTGAAGTTCAGGATAACACACTACAGATGTCTTTTCATGTAGCACATAAAGCTGCATCTTTAATCTAAGGTATTTCTTAATCAAAGCTATCCAAATTACAAATGTAAGCTTCAGCTGCCACAGATATCCAAAATGCCCTGTAGAGCCGAAGCACATTTTCATAGTTTTATACTTGGAAGACTGAAAGCTCTGTGATTGATTCTTTGCTAGAATCCTCTTATATATACATGTATTTTTATATATACATGTATTTTTATATATATATATATATAYAYGCACACACACACACGTATATGTATACAGATAGTCTAGGCTACTAAATAAAGCATGTAATAGAGAAAAAGATTTGATCATGGAAGACATCTCTGCCTTTAAACACTGCTGTGATAGTGCAAAAAAGCAAAAGGATCAGATTGCAGATACCATCTCTATTTAAAAAATTTATTTTGTTGCCATGTACTCTTTTAAGTCCATGTCAAACACATAAAAATGCAAAAGACATTGGTGTAGCAGCTTACCGCACTACTCATGCATCAATGCCACTATTACACGAACCCTCAATTACCAGCTAGCCTGTTAAGGTTAGCTATTACAACTCTTTAACATTCAGACCAAAATGTTCATCTGGACCAATATCCGCTAGTAAACCTCACTGAAGCTGAACACATCCTCCGCCAAATATTCAACACATGCTGCTCCCCCAAATTCAATTTCTCTACTTTCAAACAACCTGTTTTCCTTGCACTGTTCAAAAAGGGATGGACTCGTCCAACTGCAGTACCTAACCTCCTAAATTTGGGGGTATACCTTCAAAATATGAAATGTCAGGAGCCATTATTCTCCTTAAAAAAATTAGGTAATTCAAAGTATTCCACAAGAGTTATACCCTCTAATTTAGTCAGTCAAATAACACTGGAAAGACCAATTGTCATAAGCCGTTATAAGCTCATATGGCTTTGATAGCTCTTCCAAAAATGCAGGTAAACTACACAGGGTTTTCACAGAGATGTGAAAATGTGTCTCAGGAAGAAGAAAAAAGCACTACAGATAAAAATTTATGGAGCAAACAGACAAAACGAGTAACAAGTTAGCAAGGGCAGACGCCATCCACTTGACAATTCAAAAACAGCTTGGAGGTATAAAAGCTGAATTCCTAATGGAGCGAACTGTTCACCCAAAACCACCCTCTGGATGTACCGGCTGCAAGGTGACTAACAAGAGGCCAATTTTATTTATTTATTTTTAAAAAGCATTCAGAGGAGAGAACAGAAACAGCCGGCAGATGACTGACTAGAGCGCACAGGGAAAGAGTCAGCACAGTTTTCCTAAGGGGAAAGATGCAGCTCCTGCATCAGCCAAGCCTCCTGGAAGAGTCAACAAGCGTACGAGCAAGGCAGTAGTGGTAGATGTAACCTACTTGGATTTTTCTAAAGGCACTTAGCAAGGTCCTCCACCAGTCTCCTACAAAACCTGCAATGAGAAATGAAAGGTAGAAATAAGCAGCCAGTGGAAATATCCCCGGATATTTCAGGAAATATCTATCATCTGTGCTGTGCAACATGTTCCTAAAATAACCTGGAAAGGGAGTGGGATAGCGAGAGGACAAAGTTTTGCGTAAACCAAAGTGAAGTTTTAGTTTCCACCTGCTTGGGACAGAAGCACAGAGAAGACCCGCTGGCCCTCTAGTTTCAGCTGAGATCTTCAAAGATGCCAGGGAAGCAGTAGGAGATACTAGAAATGGGGGAAAGTACTGGATGGCTACGGCAGTGACGAGACTGCCTCACTTGTGAATCTTGTAAGGTTTCACAAAAATACTTTGGATCTCAAAACGCAGAACCACATTAATAACCTCTACTCCGATGAGATCTAAAAAATGAATGTTTCTCAAATGAAGTCTCAGTATCTACCTCCAAACAGAATAATTCTTAGGCGTCAATTGCCCGTTTGAAGGAGAACGTAAAAAATCACTTTCACTTAAAACATCTCTTCCTCTCTCTGTCAATAGTGAGCATGTCTCAATCTGTAACTCAATACAGGAAAAAAGACCTATGATGTTAATACGAACACTGGTGTTCCCTTCTATTTCTAGAATGCAAAAATCCTGTACTTTAAAGAGAAGCATCTTTCCATTTGGAAAGCTAGCCTAAGGAATGAGGCCACAAGATGGAATAGCATTTGTTTGGTTTTAAACTAGTAGCAAGCAGAAAAGTCTTACTATACATTTTACACACTGAAATTCTTCATTTTGTCCTCCTCATAGAAGGAGCTCAAAGTGAAATTCTTTTTTCCGCATAAGATTACCCGTTGCATCTGTGCAACGCTGGGGTTTTGCTACTAAAATTCAAGACCTAACATTAGTATAAAAAGATACATGCCTCTGGCTTTATTTTGGAGTTTTATTTACTACAGCCTTTAAAAATGCTAAAAATCAAGAAAGACGGACTGTTTACCAGTAAAGCAACGTTGCTCATGATTTGTACTTTCTAATACCAACTCTCCAGCAGCAGATGTGCATGTGCCCTGCTCTGCGAGGCCAGAAACATTCCTCTCCCGTATCCATTTCGTTGTCCATATGCTTCCCCGCAGAAACGCGCACCACCTCCTTTGGCACAACCACCAGCTTTCACTTGGCAGGCTACACATGTTTTTATCTTCAGGCAGGAAAGAAAATATCATACAACCTAAGAAAACTGACCTACTTCCTCTGAGATGACAATGTTGCCCGCCCCGTTTGCCTTGAAGAATCTGACTTCTGCTATGAAAACCGACTATTTTGCATGTTCCAGAAAAAGTACTCTATCACCTATAAAACAACAGCATTATATTAACTTTTATCTTTTGCAGAAACTGTTGTGGTTTGGTTTTTTTAATCATGAACGCATGCTACATACTGTTGTCATAGTTCCTGTAAAAATCATGCTTTGGCACGATAACACGGCCTGAAAAAACAAAACAACAAAAAACCCCCCACCTCCTCCAGGCTAAAATGGTAATATGAAAAAAAATACACTATCCAATGTTGATAATACTATAAAGATGCGATAGCTATTGGAATAAAACTAGCATATTTTACAGAGATAGGCATATATATAACCACTGCTATAAAATAGAAAAGCTGAGCCTTATTTACACCTTTCACAGATGCCTATACTCCATCATAAGAAGGCTGGTATCATTTTTTTTGTTTGTGCATCTAGAAGCTTGTTCTGTCACCATTATTTTACTTTCCGAGCAAATCAATTACAGCCGCTCTGAGATAGGAGGCACGATCTCCATCAAAGTCAGCGTACCATACCATCCATCCCCAGTCATGTTACAAATGATGCAATTCCAAGAAAGTAAATTCAATTATAATATATTTGGGGTTAGGCATTCCGGTAATATAGGCACTTACCCATCATGTTCTTCAGATGTCTTTTATCTTAAAGCACATATTAATATTTTAACTTAAAGTATGTATTTTATAATGTAATTTTTAAAAAAATCCATACCTCTTTGCACATAATTAAAAGTTACTGCTGCTACTAGCCAGTGAGGGCAGACTGAGAAAAATAAGGATTTCTATGCAGGTGAAACACATTACATTGCAAATGAAATTCTTGAGAGCTGCGGTTTCGGGTCGTTATACAGTATTCAGCATGCAAAACTTTGCCTATCCTTTCCTTATTCAATGAATTCTGGATTACACGATATAAGGAGTGTAAAATCAAGATGTACTAAGAGAACACTTCAGTGTATTTAATTCCTGTTTCAGCAATTATCATACAATAAAAAAATCAAAGAGCTGGTTATGTTTCTCATTACAAATCATTAAGACAAGTCACTGGCCACACACCCATTTCTCCACACTTCTTTTCCATTTCTCCTTCCAATTTTGCCTATCTAATAGGGCGGTACCTAATTCTATTATTTAGTTTTGGTTTACTGCCATATAAAGCTGGGGTAGAATATTCTGGCAAGACTTATTTTATTTTTTAGGCTTGTAGAAGGAAAGAAAAAGTAGCCTAACTAAAAGGATGGAATCCACAAACCTGAGAAGAACCAAGAGAGAATGAGAAATCGCACTGAGGTCCAGAATGGAGATGGATGAAAACAACAGACAACAGACAACAACAACAAAACAGCCATCTTATCATCTGACACGCCAACACACAAAGGACACAAGACCACCAAAAAATGAGGAGAGCCTCAAGTCTCAATGCATAAGTAATACTAAGAGCTGATGAAACAAAACCACAGGGAGCAGAATTATACCACAGATGGACAGAGCATCACCCAACTCAAAGATTTTCTAGATTTCTAATATTTTTTGCCGACATTTGCTTTTGGTAACAGCTTGACTGTTGACTCATGTTTAGTTTTCATCCACTGCATCTCCAAGTGTTTTTGCTCTAAAACTGATACCTAGCAGCCATTCCCCAAGTATATTTATGTGGATTATGCTGGCCCGAGTTCAGTATATTGCACATATCCCCTCTTTAATTGCATCCTATTTATTTCAGGTTACTCTTACCAAGTGGAAAACCTCCCAAAGCGTAAACTACTTGTTCAAAACAGTTCCAGTAAAGGAAGGCAGAGAGACTGGCAGCTCCTGAAGGAGATGACGCTAAAGGGAAGCCAAGCAGTCCTAGCCCAAGAAAGGCATCCTAACACAAATATAGTGGCAGCTTCACAAGGACCTGAAAATAACTTCTTTGTTAAGAGGACAAAACCCCAAAGCAGCAGCACATGACTAGGCGCAGTTTCCCAGTGCATTTGATCTAAGTGGGGGCTGCCACCGAACAGGGCCATCTGCTCTTCCCCCCACCACGCACCATGAGCGCCTGCTCCCTTCCCGGGTTGGAGCTAGCCATCGTGCGGCTGTGGGATGCAGTAATCAGCTTATCAATCTGATGGAAAAGTAACCTGCCTAAATAAATAAATAAATAAATAAATAAAGTCACGCCAAACTGGTTCATCTTGTTTAACGAGCAGATGAGATGCAGCAGAGCAAGGGGGATGGAAACCTGTGGCGGGGCAGGACAGAGCAGGACCGCTCCTTCTGGAGCGTTCTGCCCACTGATCGATTAAATATAACGTGAAACTGCATCCCGCAAAGGACTATAAAAGAACAAGCACCGAGGCATAAAACTGAAAGTCTAAGGAACAAAATAAATTACAACTAGCAGAGGACGTAAAATACAAAATGACAATATCTTAAGCGCTTTACAAGAACAGACGGAGGAAAGTACTAGTGACACCTTAATGGGAAAAGATAAATAATCCTGGACGAGAGTCTGAATCGCTTATACCTTTTACCTTCGTTCTTCCCAAATCTTAGGCATCACCACGTGTTTAGGGCAATAAACCACAGTTTAGAAGCTCAAAAAATGATTAAAGAATATTTAGATTATTTAGAATTATTCAAGTCAGCAGGGCCAGATAAAATTCACCCTCGATTACCTTAGGAACGAGCTGAAGCAAACAGAAAACTACTGTTATGTTTGAGAACTCACAGACGCCCGAGGAAGTCCCCGAGGACTAAAGAAGGACAAATGTAGAACTAGCCTAAGAATGGCAGAAAGAAGGACTCAAGGAATTAGAGATCAGTCAGCTTAACTTTGTTACCCAGAAAAATACCAGAACATATTATTAATCAATTTAGAGGCACCTAGGGGATAATAAACCGATAGGGGACAGCCAACATGAATTTGTCAAGTGCAAATCATGCCAAAGCAACCTACCTTCCTTCTCTGACCAACTAAGTAGCTTAGTGCATAAATATAAAATGTCTTCACTATAGCTTCTACCAGTGACGTACTTTTTATAAGGAAAAAAGTGAGCTAAGTCTTGCAATTAAGTGAAAAGGTACACGAGTAGTTTCTAAAACGTTCCCTTTCAACCTGGAGGACATTTCAAGTACAGTTGTGAAGAGATATATCCTGTGTTCTTTAACATCTTCGCTAATGATTTAGAAGATGAGTTATAGAGTAGACTTACAAAAATATACATAAGATGATGATAAAAAGGGTAAAAATAACTCTAGAGAACGAGATCAAATTTGGAAGCTATCTTGAGAAACTGGAAGAATGGCCCAAAATCAAATTAAAACAAACAAAGAATCCACACAGGAGAAATTACATCAGAAGCAAAAATACATATTAGGGAACACCTGGCAAGGGGACAATACTGCATAAGGATAATCCAGAACTATAAGCAGTAAAGTGAATGTGTGTATGAAAGTAATGCTGCTGTAAAGAAGAAAAAAACCCTCATTCTGGGCATACACCACCGGGAGCATCACACACAGCAGCAGAAGGGGAATCGCCGCTTCGTACTCGTGACGCCTCTTCCACGCCACGCGCCCAGGTCATGGAGTCTGCCAGAAAAGAACGCGTGGATTAACTGGAAAAGGGCAAAAGAAAACAACAACAGGGATAATGAAGGAGCATATTGAAGAGAGCTGAAGGAACTGGCTTTCTTCATTCTTAACAACAAAAAAAAATGCAGCACACTAGTCTCACACTAAATAAAAGGTCATTACAAAGAGGAGAGAGATCAGCCACGTGCCAGGCTCCCCTGGGAGGGAAGAGAAAGGAAGAGGCTCAGTTTTCAGCAGACAATATTTAGGTTGGAGCCCGGGAAAAAACTCTGCGCACACGAGGCCAAGGCAGCCCCTTGCAAGGCACCCGGGGAATTTGCCATCTCCCCCCCAAGAAGAGCTTAGGCAAACATCTGCCGTGTACTTGTTCCTGCTTCCGAGCGGGGAGACGAACCGAAGATGAACTCCCAAAGAGCTTTCTGCTCTTAAATTAAAATAATTCCCTACGTTAGGAGTACATAGCTTCAAGAAAGAGAATACATCTAATTCATATTTTCCAATGACTTGTTTGGTAGTTAAGCCCCCGTTTGCCAAGCACTGCTATCCATAAGCTGAGACACAAAATAAGCATTTCTGTTTTTAAGCTGTAAGAACATAAATCCATATTCCGACAGAAATGCACAGAAAATACACGAAGTAATAAACAGACTGACAATATTTTTTTTTCCTTCTCATTTTGTAACTATGCTAAAAAACTCCAGTTCTGGAGAGGCTCAGAAGTTACTGCCATCGCTCAGAAACTGTTCAAGGATTCAATGAGCTTGATAAGGCAAGCTCGATTGCCAGGGCGTTTAGTAGCACCCGTACGCAGGCTGGCTGACAGCTTTTATTAGCTTCAGATGGGGACACAAATGTCATTATTTGATTTGGATCAAAACAGATAAATTGAAGCTTTCAACACTAGACTCTTATCCGCGGATGTTTATTAGCCATCCTCTTCGCCTCTGAATAAAGACGCGCTATTGCTTTAGTTACATATGAATGTAAGTGGGAAGAATAACTTTCTCTGGGCTATTTTCTTAGCTCCTAAACTAAACTTTCCTCTTTCCCCATTTTGGGGTTTTTTTTTTTTTTTTAAACAGTGAAGAGTCGTAGCCTCAGGATAACTCCCTTTCGGGGAATTTTGGCCCGGGAAGGGCTCCGGGGACAGCGAGACCTGGTCCCCTAACGGCTCTTACACCCTCCCCATCCGGCGCCCCCCAACTCGGTGGGCACCGGCTTTCAGCCCTGCTACGTTAAAAACAGCAACGCTAAGAAGAAGCCAACGGTGTTTTTCAGCATCAGCCCTGGCGAGGCCAAAGAGAAAACGTTTAAACTGCGAAAGTTTATGAAAGTTTTCAAAAACACTGCAGTCTCCCAACGCAGTCCGGGGCCAGACGAATGGATGCTCTAAGGTGAAAAGGAAACGAAGGGCTAAACTATTTTGAAGGGGGGGGGATTTTTCCACATATTAGAAGTTATTTTGTTTACAATCACAGAAAAATTCATGTTTTCACTGAAAAAATGACATTCACTTTAAAAAAACACCTCCAATCTTCTTTTCCAGCACTAATCGCTAATTTTTCAGTGTGTGGCTTCCTGACGGAAAACGTGGCCCCTTCTCGCCTCGGTGGAAAATTCAGATTCCCCAGGTGCGCCGTGCCCGCTTCCACGCTCTCCGGTCACAGCTGTGGTGTGGGGACACACTGGGGACCYCCAAGCTCCTGGGCCGAGCCAGCCTGCAGCGCTCCACCGCCAGCCACGGCAGCTGCCCGCTTGCCTCCGTCTCCCGCAGCTTATCCCCGCGCGTGCAGCGGGGATGGATACTATCCAGCATGCCACAGCAAAAGAAAACCCCAAAAACAACAAAAAAAACCCCAAGCAACCTCATACAACCATCAATACAACAGTTCAAGTGCTGCTTCATGAATAGCTTCAGGCAACTCTCCAACTACGCTGCCACACGAAGAGCTTTCCTTGCACAACAACCGTGCAAAGCAACGCCGCTTGAAAAGAACCAAAATACCAGCTTAAAGATGCAGAAAAACAAGTTAATGTATTTCATTTAATTCAGCATGTTAATTATCAAATTACAAGCAGATGCAAAGTTAGTGACTATATTTAAAGAAGATAAACTATTCATGCCGATGCGGTGATAATAGAATGATTTTCATCTACCCATTCATTAGTTGTCATGGCTTTAAATTTGTTTGCTTTGTTATCTTTAATTTGTTAGCTCTGCTAGTTGTTGCCTAATTTCCCTCTCTGTTGCAAACAGTTGCGGTTTTAACCTTCAGAAGGCTGATTGCAACCTACAGCGCAGACTTGCTTTTCATCGACGCTTGAGCCTGTTCCGGAACGACGTTTTAAGCTTAAATTTGTGAAAACTTTGTCAGGAGTTTTTAAGATTAAGGAGGTGCAGGCTTCATAGCATCTCAGGATCCGTTTTAATTAAAGCAAATACAATAAATGGTAGAAAGCCCCTACCTCAATTATTATTTATGCTCAGCTTTAGGAGGTTACCTTAAGTTTTCTGACAACTTTTACAACTGTTCCAGCCTCTCTTGCAAAGGCAAAGCAGTCTTTTGAAACGCAGAACCGTAAACAGCTTTCTTTTCTCCTCAAAAAAAATCATAGATGGATGGATAGATAGATACAGTGCTATATGAACCGCAGAGGCCCAGAACTCATACTAGTAAAATAATTCCCTGCCCACCGGGCCCACGCTGTGGATGCGGATCACGCTGCCTCGGCAGCAGCCAAGCCGGTGGGAGGACGACTCGCCTTACCCCATCTGCTTGCTTCCGCGCCGCGAGTGGGTGGCCGGCTCCTGCGTCAGCTCGGAGCCGTCTCGGCCTGGGAACCTCCGGGGAGGAAAGCTGGCAGCTAAAGCCTCGTCTTCCACGTTGAATTTGGGCTCCTGATGTTTGCCACGCAACAGCCCGAGATGCATTTTTCAGGCTGCAACTTTAACGGCTCTCATCATGTTCCATAGATACCTCATTCATCAATACATATCGACAAATTTTCAGGGGAAAAGTAATAAAAAATGAATGTAAACTCCAAACAAAACAAGATAAAAATGTTATTACAGAAACGCACTCGAGGCAGAATGCTGTAGGTTAACCTTGCTGGAGCGAGCCCTTTCTTGTTGTCTATACGGGGAACACAGAACATCACTCATTTCTCCTTTCTCTTGATTCCTGTCTAGCTCTGGGAGCTGCATCACATAAATAAAGCATCAGTTAGCCAATATCACAGGAAGCAAAAGCTAAAGAAATGCTAGCTCCAAAAACCAAGACTGTGCTTGCTGCTTCCCTTCAAAGAGGAWGAGAACTCCCTAATTCACACATTAACGATTTCATCTAGTCCTTAAATATAACTTCAGGTGACAACCATGCGGGCAGAGGGGCATATTAACTCGCCCGTACAGAGAAAGGGCAATAAAGATAGCAAAGCAGAAGATGCCCTGCAGGGAGGAAAATAAAAGTCCTCCTTACAGTTTTGCACCAAGCAATTAAAAAAAACACTAAGCCACAGTACTGTAATTAGTTCCAATACACGTCTCCCAGTGAGGATCATGAAATGAAGAAACGACGTTTGCAACCCTGCGTCCATCATCCAGGCTTGGCAGGATGATGTCAATGAACCAACGCTTTCATCAGAGCAGATTTTTGGATGCTGAACAAGACACACGGACGTCTTGGAGCGTATGCAGCATTCTCTAAAAGCAGCGAAGAGCGTAGGCTCAGTGGGTGAAATCTCACAACATAACACCAAGTTGGAAAACATCTGCAAGAAGTAAGTTAACTTTCATCAGTATCAAACCTTCATGCCTAGTTTGCCCCCTGCCTGAAAAGAAACAGCATGTAAGTGACAAGAAAAATGCTTTATGGTTTTCAGTCTATTCCAGATAAAATKTCAAGCCCAAGACTTAAGGAAACCCACCTGCTTTGGACAAGAGACAAAGCCAAAACAGCAGAAGTTTTAAAGTAGCAAAGCAATGGCAGGAGAAGCGAGAACACTGAATCAGAATAAGCTGCATATTTATACACACATCTTTGAATCCCGCAGCACTCCGGGACTCCAAAAACAGAATCGGTGTTGAAGACCACCTACCCAAGTTTATCAGCAGTACGATCAAATGTATCTGTGTAGAGATGACAACACAAATAATGATTCTATAAAGCAGAAGCATTAAGAAAAGAACTGATTTTCTTCATGTCGCTCTACCAGAGTCTCAGATGGTGGCAGAGAGACATGCAACAAAAATTCCAGGAGGTACAGCAGAAACGAGCAAGTTTCCAAAAGATTAAAGCACAATGTGTATTAAAAATAAATAAATAAAGACTTGACACACTGATGGTTTTCCAACAGTAAGCTTGCAGAAGACTACCACGCTTTTTGGCAGAAATCTGGCTGAGCACTGAGAATAAAGTACTGCAAAGACAAAAACATTCTTTTCATTCTAAATTACTGTGAGATGACTGAGTAGAGAATAAGGAATACACAGAAAAAAGAGAATAAAGAAATAAATATTGATAAAACTACCATAAGACTTGGGAACTACTCTTCTGAACGTGATCTGGATAAAGTGATTAAGGAAAAGGTTTCTGTAGAAAAATACAACGTGCTTGCCCAAGTATCGTAAGAAAGAAGGTGCAGAAGTCTGTTTTTCACTCCTACAGCAAGCTAACAGAACAGCGGTATAAGGGTGTAACGATGCCACTCCATCGCATGCTGACACACCACAGACCTACCACCACCAAAGGATGCTCCTGACAAGTCCAAGGGTTTTGTCCTCACAGCAGAGGCCACATAATACATTTGGTAGGGGTTAATACTCAGGCTTTTTGCATGTTGCACGCCCCCAAACCCCTCCACCAAGAACACTGGCCCTGATGTCCTCAAGGGTCCTCTTCACCTTCCACCTCACTGTCTTCTACAGAGGACACTGCCCTACTGAATCTTCCGGCCTCATCTCATCCTTTGCATCTTACTCATAACACCATTTTCCTATCCCAGCCACCCAAGAAAGTTATCTACGATGGCCAAATCACTTTTGTTTTAAATACACTGCAGATGTGCATAGCAATGCAATCTTCTTGCCACCAGCTTCCCCACCAGAAATTACCTTCTTACATCAGATGGAAAGTTCTTTGTAGCTAGATTTACATCATCATCTTTTCAGCTGAACTTCTAGTATACCAGAAGGTACTGTATGTGTAACATGCATAGCTTTCCTAAACAGCAAATCCAAAGAGGAAAGGTGTAGCTAGCGTGCGTAGCATATATAATGTCTAACTGAAAAGTTGAACATACACATTAGTCATCAGTCCAAAGACAGTCAGCAGGCTTCCTTGGCATCTTACTTTCGACAGGATGGCGTTAGCGGCAATGGACAGATGGGGGGCTGCTACGCAACCTTCCTCCAAGAGTTATCTGCCTCACTGTCACTTGATAAATTAATGCTGTTATGAATATGCAGGGAGTCATGCTGTTCTACTGCCAAAGAACCTAACGATATTAAAGGCAGAGCATAAATCAATGGCTGTAAAAGAACAGCGAGATCAGCATCCCTGTCGGTGAATCAACTAAGCGTAATTGAAACAAGAAGACTGGAGACACGAGTGGCACCTTGGCTTTCACGCCTGGTCTCTGCCACCAAAGGGGCTTTGCAAAGAGAAAGCCCTCCTCTCTGGCGCCGCAGAGTTAGAGTTATCCCAGATGGCTCATGTCACAGGACTCATCTCTGAGGTTTCTCCCTTCCAGGCATCCTTCTCCACATCTTGCACCCATCAGCAGACGCTCTCCCAGGGGCTAGAGCAAACTCCATCTGAGCCCTCAACACCACCCATCCCCAAGCTCTACAGGCAGAAATGGCTCTTAGTTGCTTTCAGTGCTCACAACATCCAGCTTAAAAACACATATTTAAAAAAAATATTTTTTCATGCTTGCAATGTAAAATAAGCAAGCAGGTAAGAGGTTACAATCCCTTTCATCCCTGCAGTCTAGCACACGCGGAGCAAAGACCTCAGCACCTCCTACCCAGTAAGCCTACTGCTCTGATTTCACAGCCTTCTTGGAATAACATTTAAAACATAAACAACGCTGCTGCCGAAATGTCTGCAAAATCTTCAAAACCGCAAAAGCTCCACCCTTCCTTCAGCTGACACATGTTTAGCCGAACTACAGATAAGTTTATTTATTACTTAGCTGGGGATGGCTTTGCACACATATGCTATTTTATCAAACTCTGCTAAAGCACCACACACTTTTAATTAGCTCTCACAGAGCCGACATGCGAAAGGAAACAGTCTCAGATGCTATACAGTTTTACCTATAGAAAGTTGATGAAAAATCCTCCTTTCAACTGAAATGCAAAAATATCCAGCAGACTTTGGAAATTGTTTTTTTATTATTACTGGTTTTTTGGAGATAAAAATCTCATCTCATCTTGCTTAGAGCTGCAGTTTTCATTCATGCTCTTCATAATATAATAATAGTGCATAATGCTAGAACTGTAAACACGGGCTTGACAGTATGCTGTCTCTGTGTCTCATCTGCCACTATTCTCCGACTTGCACACACAGAGTTGCAAAGAAATCCAGATTAATGATGGGTCTGCTGTCAAAAGAGTCTCTCATCTCTTCATTTAAAACAGACAGTTGTTGATTTGAAAGTTGAAGTCATTAGGATTTTTTTTTTCTTTTTTTCCCCCATTTTTCATGTTTGCTGGTTTGCTTTCTCCCAGCTGTTGCAAGACCCCAGGGCTGGCTGGCTCCCTGCTACCCTTTCCCAGTTTCGCACTCACCAGCTCCCTGCGCTTGCCCCGGTCCCTCGCGGTACGCCCCGACTAGGGGCAGCGGATTCCCAGCTCTTTAATGAAACATCACAACATTGCCTGCAAGAAGGGCTCTCACACCGGCAAACGAATAATTTCTTTGCAAATGCGTTATGCTACATGAACGACTACGCACGGCCAAAAGAGAAAGATGTGTTTTGACTTTCTTTTGTCTTAATTGGGCTGTACCCACATACAGAATTATCACTGCCTTGCTCTGAAGATGCTATTTCAAAACGCTTGATTAAAACGCCAGAGAATAGCCTGTTACAAAAAGCGTACAACTTTCCTGATTAACTTACGGTTATTTCTTTCCCAGATTCTGTCATCGTTTCTCATTAAAAAGCATTTTATTCCGTAGCTGTCCTATGGACTTACAAAGTACTGAAGTGAGAAAGGATGTAAGAACCGGGCACAGCACGGCTTCTCCAGACCAGAAAAAAAGAATAATCCAACTGCTGGAATCCAATCTTTTAATTTTCAGCTCTTTTAGTAGCCTAAGTGTATTATCCATCCAAAGGTAATAGGGGAAACAGCGTACTCGAGCATCAGAGCGCGCCGGTGACAAAGACGTGACTCACGCAGGGGTTCGCAGCCCTGGCAGGCGGCGGAGGCTCGCGCGAGGCTATTAGGAAACGAGATGAGGGGGAAAATGTCAGGGGGGATATTCTGAAGTGAGAAATGAGTCAGTGCCTTCCACCAGCAAAAGGTTAGAGAAGCCGCTTAATTACAACCCAGGCGATAGATGTAATTTTTACCTTATTAAGATGATTTGAATTCTACCCAATTACTTTACATAGATCCAGATAATTTTACATTGGCAATAAAGAAGAGTTCATAAAAGAAGGATTCGGCATCAAATTAGTGATCTTGTGGCACTGATGCAGATATTTACAGCTGAAAATGCTCCAAAACTTTCACTGAGGGTTAAGTCTTATTTTAAATAGGTAAAATATTCTGTCCTAGAATGCAAATTCTCCATTAACATTCCTCAGTACACGTTGCACACACAAAAAAATAGGTTCTACTCTTCCATACTCATTTTTATTCTCATTTAGTATGTTATCCGCAATCACACATATTTGATACGACTGTACTACACAAGTTTCTCGTATCTGCATTGCATTGTCCTTTTTTTATTGACTGTACTGTGCATTTAGAAACGGACAGATAGTTTTCATCTGCTGCTAAGGGAGCTGCTCTTTGGTGCAGGCTCCCTGGACGTTTTTAGTTTCCACCACGTTTGGAGGTCAGCCATGGATGCAACGTAGCACCCAACCAAAGCAAAATGAATAAACATGCAGATGGATTTTAGTGTGATATTGCAGACGAGGGTTTAAATAACATCACCCACAACCAGACAGTTAAACACACCTGATCACAGCGATGCAGCATTGCGATTCAGGTACCGTCCGGTCTTCTGAGCCTGGAGAGGGAAATCCAAACAGCGACACAAGCGGCTTTGCAGCCTAAGCCGTAATCAAAGTTGATTTGCTGCAGGTTGACTTTTTGGAAGGAACAAAAAATAATTAAAAAAACAAGCATGCCATCTTCTCCCAAACCAGCCTTGAACAGCGTGAAGCGGCAATCTTCGCAGCTGGAAGCCAGTGCTGGATGGGCTCCCAGGTGATAGGAGAGGGCCCTTCCCGCGGTGCCAGGAGGCGACAGGCTCACTACATTTCGGCAGCCAGGACTCTGCCAGCTCAGCTGTCAGGGCACGCTCAGCCGAAAATGCCTCTGAGCCCTAACAAACCACGGCTGCTTGGGAACGTTCGATCGTTTTCAGAAGTCGGGAGAAGAGCTTGGCTGCTGCCACCTCTGTCATCTCGAATGACGGCGCCGGATCCCAGAAGCAACCACCAGCTCCCTTGCTTTCCCTCGTCCATGCTCCCGGAGACAACCAGAGAGCTAGTGCTAAATAACCTGGACCCTCTCCCCCTGTGACAGCAACCGAGTCAATGTTTTCCTTCTTCTAAGGAAAAAGCCAAGGACTTTTTATCAAAGGCAGCACCATCTCGATGCTGAGATCTACATGACAAAGTCAACGGAGGAAAAACATGACCAGGCATGGAGGGAGCTAAAAGCAGCTAGTAATTTAGATACGGAAGAAATAAGATAGTCGGTCTTGGATTCAACCTCTATATTCCTCGAAGAGCTTCTAGGACAAATTTCAAGCAAGGTGATACCACCAGGTTGAGTATGAAGACCATCGTCTTCAGAAACGGTGTTCCACAGAAGCAGAGAGCTCCAAGTTGTGGCCAGCAAGGGCTGCAGAGGTGAGGTACGACGACCGGCGTGTTAACACGCTTTGGACAACAGCAAGTCACACTTCTTCAGTGAACAGTGAAGAAAAAGGGAGCTTCATCGTTCATCCCTAATCCTAAAATACTTGCACCTTCATTAGTCAGTATTAACCTTCATCAAAAGGCATACAAAACTGAGACTTAATCGGCTGGTCCCCAAAGGCTCTTCCCTTCCACTTGAAAATTCATCCAATTACCACTACCTTCTCCAAAAATTGAGATTTTGCTGGCAGTGACCCCTGCAAGAGGGGAAACTACCCCTCTGTGAAGACACACTTTCCAAAGGAGCAGGTTATCTAACAACCAGTACGATTTTTGTAAATGCTGATGTTCAATTTACTTTGAAGCAAGTTAAGTAAATAAATCTCTTCTTTCCGTAAATTACAGTCGTGCACTACCGGACACAGCTGCTTTTGTGGGGGGTTTTTGGCAGACGGCTCGTGAAAAATTAAAAACAGAATACATTTGGCAGTTCCAAGCTTCAAGAATAATAAGATTTATTTTGGTTATGTGCTTCAAAGTGACATTCACACACTGTCCCCATCACAGGCATCCGGCATGCCAGCAAAAGCAGTCTGATGCGTGCTGGCAGCCACAACACGCTGCCGATGCCCACCCGCGCAGTCATTTCCTAAGCCAAAGGATCTGCTCCCCGCTCGGGGACTGGTTAGCGGGAAGTCACTCGCACGACCCCGTATAGTCAGTTATAAAACCCCTGGTTGCCCCGCAACACACGCACACCCCTTTCTATATGGGTGTAATTAAAAATATATATATTTCCATCCCCTTTTGCTGAGACTGAACCAAGCAGCGGTACAAACAGACTCCGCATCCCTCTCCGCTCCCTTCGCACAGGGGAGAAATAGCAGCGGTACTATCCAGCGATATCTGGGAACCCTGCACTAGATAAGACAGTTTCCTTCATGTGTCCTGGGTATTAAAAGACCCTGGAAAAAAGGAAAATATGAGGAAGAATTTCTTCCAGTGGCATCTGAGACCCAACTTTGTCAAAACCCATGTATAATACTACACAAACATTACATTAGTAGCTAAAACTACTAACGTGGCCTTCTAATAAAAGTAGTAAAATTTCCTCTTTCTTCGAGACGGTTTTGAGTGTCTTTCACGGTTGTAGCAATGTGGGTTGAAATAAAATCAAGGCGGGGAAACAAATGCCAATAGCTTATGCAAGCAGTGCAAACACCGTTCTGGGAAGCATCTGCCTCCTGAAAGGCAGAGTCTAACTCTCCGCACAAGCACAGAGATAAAGCTGAAAAATACATTAGTTAAAACATACTGGCTTCGGAATTATAATTACATTGTAATATCATTTAATTATAACATTGTAAGTATAGAAAGAAAACACTTTTTTAATTTGTAAAGGTAACCCAGTAAAGATTTCCCCAGTTAAACACGCATATATAACGCCAAACAGCTATACCTTTCCTTAGCAAGCATGTAACCAGCTGCGGCTTTCAGGTTGGCACACACGCGATACAGGCAGTATACAGATTTTAACTTGCAGTGGTGCCACTTTTCTTTAAAGCAGCCACTATTTCAGGGTTAGGGTTCACCATTTGGGAGCCTGACTCTGTGGAAGTTTGCAGAATTGTGCCCAGATCGAGTTCAAGAGCCACATGAGAAAATTCATTCCAAGGAAGCTCACAACAGCTGACGTTATTTTCTGCTTTAAAATCAAAAGCTTATATACTAACATTTCTTCTAAAGTTAAGATCACAGGGGTTTTAAAACATGCTGGGAGCATGCGAAAGCAAACAAACAGAAACCCACCTGCCCACAAAAGCCCACCTAATGACACCATCCAGGAACCCCGTTATATCTAAGCAGCAAGATGCATTTACCTCTGCTTTTCATTTGTGACTTAAATCGATCTGTGCACGTGGTTTCCCCCGGCGCGGTATTTGTACTGTTGACCTGAACCGATAAGATGCCCAAAACGCTGGCCCCAATACAGCAAAATGGCTTGGCGTGTGCAATGCTACAGAGCTAACAGGATTTGAATGGGACTTAGGAGCTTAAAATTAAACTGCCCTTGCTTAAACGCGTGGCTGGATCAGAGCTGGAATATCCAGCACTGTACAGCAAGCGCAGCTTTTATATACACTTTTACAGATACGATTTTTAGTAGCTTCCAGAACTTAGATATACTTCATATAGATATATGCAGTTATTTTTCATTACCACTGTCTTTTTGGAAATATATTTACGAAGTAGAGGAACTCGGGATTTTTCAGGGGAATTTCCTCAGCTCCTAAAATACAGTAAAAAGAGGAAGTTTCATGCTTGTCCTCGAAAGCTCTTCCTTTAAACAGACCTGCCATTAGCTAATTTTTGCATGTAATATTGAAAATTAACTCACTGTCTCCAAACGTAGCCCTTGGCTCAGCTAACAAGGCGATGCACCTGGAGAATAAAGCACTGGGCACACGGGAAACCGCACGCCCAGCCTTCCCGTGCAGTCGCGGGCAGCAACAACATGCAGCCAGTATGTCATGCTAGCGCTTACGTAAGTAAAAAGATGAAAATGTCTGGATATTGGATTTAACAAATTAGCTGGGCTCATTTGCAATATGCTCTTTGAGAAAAAAAGAACCAGAAAGCCGGGAATCTCTATCCATCTCTCCGTAGCAATGAGTTACCAAGCTGTATTCCCTAGGACCAGTCCAGCATTAATTACAGGCTTGTTTAGGACTTGAGTTCATATAATATGAATTATTCGGCAGAATTAGAACAAGTGACAGGCTTATTATTACGCTCCTAACCCAGAGCTGGTATCTTGGTAACTAAACAGGGCTTGCAGCAAGGGGATATTTAGGGGAGTGTTTTTCTTTCTAGCAAGGAAACAACTCCCTGGCTTTTGCTCAAACCATCACCAGTCAGAGACTGGCCACTTCTTAATGCACCCGGGATGCCGTAAATCTGGATTATGTCAAAACCCGGTTGGCATTTAAAATAAGTTATGTGCAAGCTTTCCGGCCGTCCTGACTTCAACTGGACAACGGTCCTCGGTGTTTAACAAACCGGAGGATTTCACAGCTGGGCCCATAAATATGCCAGATTAGCAGTGCCTATTAGTTGCAATAATAATAATGATAATAACAGCAATATATTACTGCCTGGCTCTCGGGAAGTGAAAACCAGCAGAGCCCTTCATAACCTTTTCCCCGTTATATTGTCAATACAGTGAAACAGCTAATAAAGGGCTGCTCTTTTTCAGCAAAAGGACGCTTTAATCTCATTACCTCCTCGATTACCGACGTTAGCAGGAGCCCTGAGTCAGACTAACAGGGACGGCGCTGCTCCTGCAGCCGTCCAGCCGGGATTGATGAGCTGCTATGAAAAATTAGTTTTGAGACTAAACAACATACAAGAATACTATGAGATAAATATTACAAATAAATACAACAGTAAGCATTACGTTACCCTATTTTTTAACTTTTATTGTAGTTCCTACAAATAACCAGATACAGGAACTGACATAAATAATCTGTTGCAACTTCATCATTAGAAAAAAATCCATTAACCACTGCGCTGCATTGTTCTTACGAAAGCTATGACAATTTTAAAGTGAATATTGCTGTTTCCTTTTTCCCCCAAACTGACAGTTCCTATCACTATTATAACCCTTCACTCAGCTAATTCCAATCAGAACTATTCAGTCCCCACACGAACGTAATGCTTCGATGCCGCATAATACCCATTAATGCACTCTTTTCTCAATATAACTTAATGCCCGTTTTCCTTCCTGCATTTTTATTGCATGGCCTTTTCACTAATCCAGGACTTAATAACAAGAGCTGGCAGCTGCTATTTTTGCAGCGTTCTGAACAAAAGCATAAATTTCA
Source organism: Casuarius casuarius (assembly GCA_003342895.1). Taxonomy (NCBI): domain Eukaryota; kingdom Metazoa; phylum Chordata; class Aves; order Casuariiformes; family Casuariidae; genus Casuarius; species Casuarius casuarius. The sequence continues at coordinate 2,370,578 of PTFA01000066.1, read as the reverse complement.
TTTTGCATTGACTTCTGCCCGTTACGGTTATGTCAGTGCTACTTGGCAAATACTCAAAAGTGAATTGTCACTGCGTTTTTATTCTTACAACTGAATTGATCCACGGTAATCAAACAAGTATCAATAGAGTCTTTAACCAATGTTTTGTTAAGACGACGCACTCACTAATCGCCGTTTTCCCATTGCAACAGAATCAAATCAATCCATCAAGCAGCACCCCCAAAATAAGAAATACGAGCTGTTTTGCACGAAGAATCAAACGAATGACAGAACCTGTCCAGTTTTAACGGGCCTCTGCGTTTTTACCTTTGGGCAATGTCACAGTCAGGCAGCCAGGGAAGCGGAGAGCAGTGCGTAGCACTACCAAGATGGAAGGAGGGAAGGGAGGGCGTCTGCTCGGTGCTTCACAAGGACCTCGTCCGCCCTCGGTGCCAGCTGCAGCCACCGGCTCCACGGTGCCACATGTTAACTCAACACATAGAAGGGACAAGTTGTGCAGTGCTGATCACGCAGGGCAGAAGTTACCCCAGTCCAGATTTTCTGGGGGGAAAAGGGAGACACTAAATTGGATATGATGCCAAAAACGCGTATATTAAGACACGGTGGCCATGCTAAAATCATTTCTGCACAGAAGTAGCCAGTGCAAATTTTGGGAAAGCTTGTTGGGGAAGGAATTGTAATGCCATTGCACTAATGCAATGTGGATGATTTGACCAAAAGGGATGAATTGGGCAGTACCACTGATTGCAACCAGGAGAGGCAAAACCAGAGATAAGCTTACTATGCCAGCTACGATCACCTACTAATAACCCGACTAGGTTCAAACCAACTGGATTTGAGGAAGCTCTAAGTACAAGAGAGGTAAAGTAACATAAAAAAAATAGAGCAACAACAACAACAAAAAAAACCCTTAGAAACAGCTACTGTGTTGAGCAAAAGCCAAAGGGAATCAGTTACAGAGCTGCAGGAACAGAAACCTGGTACAGAACAAGTTATTTTATATGTTGTGGAGAGAATGAGATATATTCATACTTCAGGAAAAAATATACATATATGTATGCCTATATATAAAATACATACACAAACAAAATGTGTGTTCATAAACAGGGATAGCTCTTATGCACAAATAAAAAGCACAGTCCACAAAAACATGCGTATTTTTCTCAGTATTTTCTCACGGTCCAAGATCTAGATTATTTTGATCAACAGCACTGAAACCAGTAAATTAAAAATAAAAGAACAAATATACTGTTGATCCTCTTCTTCCTTGCAGTCTCAAGTTTCTGGACCCTATGAAATATTCTTGCTTATTAAAGTTTCATTAAATTATAATGAAGATTTCTTCTTCCTGTCATTAGACATTAAAAGGACAGAGCAGAATCAAGGGACAATCTCAAACCTGAAATCCTCTGGCTGGCGCCACGTGGTGCAACAAGAAGAGATCAGCTCTCGCGCCCGCAAACTGGAGAAGGACTCAGTGCATCAGGCTATCCCTCCGCATCGGCCTTCTCGCGGGGACTGACGGACGCACCCTTGGGAGAGTTATTTAATCTCACACTGGCTTGTGCAGAAATGCAAGCGCTCCTTTGGTGTGAGTACACGAAGGGCAACTACTCCACCTTGCTCCATCCTCCAAGCAGACTTGCCCCGTGCATCGCGCAGCACCACTTCCAGCATCACGGCACTGCCAAGACGACTCTTCCTATTGCTCCTAGGTACGAGCTGCGGCACCGCTACTATTATATTAATAGTCTCTATAAGGAACAGGGTTTAACTGCAGTTCACCCTAAATGTACCTACACCTACAGTTCACGTGCCCCACTGACATCCTGAGAAATCACGGCAGCAGACGCTGTGCGAGACCCAAGTACGACAAAAGCCCCACCGACTCTTCGGCAAGTCCTCCCCTCAAACCGGCACAACCACATTTTACCTGTTCGGGACTGCTTTCTACATCACAGCCTCCTGAAATATCAGAGAGGCTGCTGCAGTTGTGGAAAACCACCTGGGACTCAAAATCCAACCAGCAGAGCTTACATCAGGGTACACACGAAACTGTTTTAGGATGACCTTTCTACTGACCCAAGCAACACGCTGGAGGTCATTTCTTCTGGGCTGACATCCTGGACATTAAGTCACCGCTTGTATTCCCTTGCCTAGAAATACTTTTTTCCTCTTTTCCAGGTTTTACGACTAAAACAAAGTGAGAATACCAGATTCCTCTGCATGCCCTGACTGCTCTACAAGTGCGGCAGTGGAAAATCCACCTCGATCTCAACCTCAGTCAATAATGGCTAGTTAGACATATTCACGTGCTGTATAAATATAGCAAGAAACATGGGCCATGGTGCTTTGTGATACTGCATTTTATCTACAGAAATATTCAACCTAGCTTAAAAAAAGTCAATTATATATTATTTAGCACATTAGTAAACCTGAGAGAAACAGCATCCCCTTAACATCCATAAAGGGATCTTATTCCTTCTACAAATAACATATGGAGAAACCTAACACATTTTTGCTGTTTAACAGCACTACTCTGTGCGAGGCATCTCAGAACAAAAGTAGCTACGATCAGTTTTGCATAATGCGAACGCAACTGTGTGACGCTTCATAGGTTTCATATTCACTCCAGGAGACTACCCAAACCTTTGTTTTCTTATGAAATTTTCTCTGTTGATGCTTCTGCTGTGGTCAAAAATATCACAGTCGCCCACAGACGCCTGGGGGACTTGTTGATTAATGACAACAAGAACCAAAGCAGAATCTCAGATTTCGCTGTAATGAACACTTAAATGTGTCCTTTTACTTGTAAGGAAAATCTTCAGAAGCCTTCTCTGACGTGAACCAAAGTGGCTAATCTTGAAAGAAAAACGAGGATGAGGGAACTTAGCTTCCTCTTTCACTTAAGATCTTAAAGCACCCACTACCTACTTATGTATGCTACGTAAAGTGAACAGATATTGAACAGGACTCCAAAAAGCCTCCTTGAGAAATACTTCCCAAATCGTCATGCAAGACCGGTGCCACATTTTGTGCCAATAGATAAAACGCATCTTACTGCCGGCGTGACAAGATTAACCCAAGAGCGGCAACATCTGCAGGCACTTCAGGATCTCAGAGACGTTGAGCTCTAGGATTGGGAAAGTACTCGTGGGACTACATCCATCTCTGAGCCTGAAAAGCCTGTACCTAGTGCAGTGGTAAAATTGTCATTTTTACACATTTAAAAACAACACACAACTACTTCAAGTGCACAAGGCTGCCGAGCCTTTTCTATAAACCCATAATATTTCTTGCTGACTAGTTGCACAGCAAGCTCCAGTTGTCCTCAAATGCTCGTGGCCGATGCTGATGTGTTTAAACACACAAACTTCCATGTAAAACTTCAGCAAGAGATTTGGCAGTAGTAAACTGCAAAATGAATAGCAATCAAGTAGCTCACACAATCAGTTTTCTAATTCACCACAACTGCTATAAATACTACCCATTACCACCAAATGCAGCTTTTAGGGGGGGAAAAAAATACCTGGAAACTTGCTGCAATACCCAATCTATGCAAAAATTATACAGAACATTACGTTAAAATCTAAGTAAACACTTCAGCCTACTCCTAATGTATGTGCATAGATTACTTGGGTGTACTTCTAGGATAAGTGCCATTTGGCGTTCAGATTATTGGCGGATATTTAAAGTTGATTACCCTAGAGGTAAGATATAATTGGTAAACAAGGAACATATACAGAACAACAACGTAATAACTACAAGTCACAGCTATTTCACAATTTATTCTTAAACTCAGGGCAAGAGTTTGCTAACGGTGCTAATTATTCCTCCAATCTAATGAGATGAGATCAAAAGGTCAGACAAGCATCACTGTACCTAACAGCACATTGCAATCGCAATGGAAGACCTTGCTGGACTTCGCTTTTGGAGCACAACTACTGACAGAGTGTTAATTTGAAATTTCAGGCGCGTCCAAGACAGAGGCAGAACGTCGGTCTCGAGACAGTTTCCTATAGCCTCGACGTACTCAGTGAGCCCCGTGAGCTGTGCATCGTCCTAGCGTTGCTCCCGGAGAAGGTCTCACGGATCCCAACAGTAAATCTCAGAGCTCCACTTGAGACATCTTTGAGCTTATAGCACTATAACCAAGGAAAAGTGCCATCAGTCATGGCAAAGGCAGGTATTTATTTCAGCAGCAAAGTGCTAGAGAAGGAAGAATAAACATATCGCAACAGATAATAGAGGAGAAACAAAATGGATGGAGGCAATAAAAGAACAAACAGAAAGGAGACACTTGTGTACTCACTAGATTACTGAAGACATCAATCACCTCACGGATGTGATGGTGGGAAAACAAGCACTTGGCTAACACAACATTTATTTAATTATCTGTAGTATTTTACCTTTTCAATGCTGGCACCTTGTCTAGGCTGATTATACCCAGCTGCAAGTTTCTTCTGGCTTCTCTTTTTTCTCTTTCTTGTGTTTTCTTCTTTTTAGGATTGCTTTCACTGCATGACGTCGTGCAACTGTGGTCTCCTCCTTCCAGGTTTCTGCCTCCTTATCATTGCGAGGGGTTGACGAGTGTGGGTTTTTTCCACCCAAGACCTAGATACAGCCACGATGGGCTATCAGCGTTCCCAGCTGTTGATGTTACACTGCTTCTCAAGACAAGACACTTCCATTTTCTACATGTGCAAAGCACTGAATTAAAGAAAAGTTTCTCTCATGCCCCTCACCACTTGGTGTTAGAGGTGGCAGAGAGATCAACTAAAAGCAAAGAGCCACCTCCATGTTGAAAGCACAGTGGAATAACCTGGCTAGAAAGGATCACACAGCACTGGCTGCCCACGACTTGCGTGTTATGGCCAAAAGCATTGCCTTGCTGATGCTTGGTAACAGCTGTTCACGTCTCTGAAGAAAGAAGTTAGGTGGAAGCTTGTGTCAGGCAATGAATGAGCATGCTGACTGGATCTGTACGTGGAGCTCCACTGGAGACCACGCTTCCTCCAAATGCACGAGCGCCCAACACCAGCACATCCTGAACCAGCTTCGAGCACGAAGCAATGATCTTCAGGAGGGAGCTCAACGCCTACAATTCAGTTCTGCCGAAGGACAAGGTGGGTACCTCGCGTACCCTTCCCTGGTAACAGATGCATGAAAATACCCTGGAGCCCCAGCCTGAGCCTTCCTCACATAAAGACGAGATGCTGGCACTCAGATAGATGAGGCTATAAAACACCTGGAGAGAGGGAACGGGCRCTGGTTAAATCTTACCCAAGGGAGCCATAAAGAAAAGTTGAGCTAAAGACCACTTCAGTGCTAACGCAAGCTGAGGGAACGTCCAGGGGATGGGCACGGAGAGATCCATAAACTGGAAGACTGCAAAATCCAGAACTGCATAGCTCAAGGACATAGCATCAAGACTAAAGCAGTTATCAACAACAACAAGAAGGGTAATGTATTCAGAATTCCTCTTTCCTTTAAAGATCTGGCCCCAATTTTTAGGACATTTGCTGCCGGCAGGCACGCTCATGGGAACAACCCTATTAGCAGTACCCTACCCGGGTACCAACTTTGATGCTAACATATTGCATCCGTATTTCTCTGCAGAATTCACGTGGGCTGTGAAATAACTGCTCTCTCCATGGAGCAGCTTTCATTTTGGAAAAAACATCGTCCATATAGTTTGTAAAGTGCTTTAGAATAGTCTCACTATAAAAGCTCGTACCTGAGGTAGTCGGCAGGGTAAGGGTTCTCCACGGCACAAATGCAGTCCTTGYAGATGAAAAACACCTCTGCAAGCCGCACTGCCCATATCTCCAGGGCAGAAAGAACCAGTTCCCCAGAAATACAAACTTCATACTTCCACATGCAAAACAAGGAATACAAATGCAACCTTATCAAACAAAAATTGAATATCTAGACTGAGAAAGAATATGGAAAACTTACTTGAACCACTTTGCATAACACAGGATGAACAGCTACATTTTACTGATGACCTAAATATTAGTTTTAACAACYTCAGAAGCCTCACACATGCTTTTGTTTCCTCATTATCTTGATTTCACAAGGTATTTTATAAAAACCTTATGTGCTTCTGCCAGGAAAGAGAAACATTTCTGACAAGCATTAATTCTTTTCTTGCATTTTATCRGTAACAAGTTTCTCAGCCATCTGTCTTAAAATAACAGAATTTAGTAGTGCTATCCTAATGCAGCATTAGAAATGTAGGCACTATGTTTTCACCATTACTTGCTTTTCAAGGCACTCCAAGGAGCTGTGCTTCAGGTAACAAGTATTCCTAAAAATCTTGTATACATATTTCAAGGAAGAGATAGTTGGAATTGAGACATGAAAATCCTAAAAACACTTTGTGCAACAGCAGCTTGGCTTGGTCAGGCACAATTTCTAAATTGTTCCATAGAAGAAGCATGAAAATCCTACTGCAGCACAGCTCTGCCAAGAGCCCATTCCTTCACATTACTTGAAATTTTGTCGTATATGAAAAGCTTGCAAGAAACAYGGAGAGATCCTCCAATACTTTCTGGTAAGTACAAGAAACGAATGTAATCCAGAAAATCCAGTTATGCTGCCAGGAAGTAAGTGCAGTTATCTTCCTAGAAGGATAAAAACAGACAGCTAAAGAGAGAGAGTGGGGGAAAACACACACACACACACCCCTTATCATAAAAGAATACTTTTCTGGCATGTTTTACAGTACTGCAAACCTCGGATTTACTTAACAACTCTGTTGGCAAATGTGAAAGTCGCCTGGACTCAAAGAGATTAAAAAGTCATTTTTTGCTCAAACCTCTTTGCCCCTGACTGAACCAGGGAAAGGCACACTGCCAACCACGTTACACACAAATACAGGCAGGCACAACCCGCTCTCTCTTACCATAGTAAGAAACTAGGGAGCACCACTTACCATCCCAGTCCAGTTCTTCAGTGGCTGGGAGACGAGGAGCAACGTCAGCTGCTGAAACAAACCCCACACCACCGCTAGAAGCGTCTCTTAACACTGAATAGGCTTTGCAGAGTGAAACGTGGTTTGGGAGGAGCCACGACAAACCCCGAGATTAAACGTTCAAGTAACTGCTCAGGTTTTGGAGAGAACTGGTCTGAATAATTGACTTTGTAACACATCAAAGCATCGCACTGTGTCAGCTCACCTGCATTTTAGCTCTTCATTTTTAACAGGGTTGTTATTGAATCATCACAATTAAAAAACACACGTTCTTTTTATAACACAGTTCTCTTCAGCAATTATCTAAAAACACTCAAGTGTTCTCCTCAGAGCAAACATTTCAGATTGACGCTGCAGGGATCTTCAGCTCTTTGCCTGTGAAGGTTGGGAGTCTGCTGGCAAAAGTACTGATCCGAGAGGCCAGCGAGCAACTGCTTCCCTGCGCGGAGGGTACCGAATATGAGCAGGGGCTCCCCGAGAACCAACTTCTTGCCTCTTTTTTGCTAAAATACCTTCCAGGACACCACTGCTTCCACTTACTGCAAAGGCCTTGTAGGGCCTCCTTGATACCCAAGGACTATAAGCGCTATCTGCTCGCTCCCCATCCCTCTTGTTTTTATTGCAGCCAAGATTCACAGTGGGGCCCATAATTCCCGTCTCCTGGCTACAAAGGAGGAGCTCTCCGTCTCATCCTCTTTCCAGGTTACTGCTCCCTAGATCTTCAGGTCAACACAAACCCCATGTCCTTTCCCCCACCCTTGCTATCTGGCAGACAAGTTACTCATGAATCAGTAATCGAGACGGTGGATCTAGAAGATGATGCACCAAGAGGGATATTGGCTTCCACCAGCCGGCGTTCCCACCATTAAGCCTTACACTGAGTTGACTGAAACTACTCGGGGTGCAGCCGACACGCATGGCGCCGCAACACTCACAGAAGTCCGTCCTAGCTTTCCAGCAYGCACGACATGACGCGGTCCTGTCAAAACCTCAAATTTTGGAGCAGATTAGCTATGCAATCCAAACAGGTGTTACTGCAATTGGTTTAGCCAAGACAACCATTCAGTGAAGCTCACCAAGAACCCAGGAAGAGGCCTAAGCTCCATAGCTGTCAGTAAGGTCCTACAGGGAAAAACCAAGGCAATCAAGAGAAAGCCCAACGTTTTAGCAGCAGATCGGTGAAACACACCAGTACTCCTTGCCTCCTCTCAGCAGACAATTTTTGGCCTCACAGAACGTGCTATTAGACACGACTCGGTAGAAAACCTTTCGAAAGCAGAGTACCATCGCGGCTCCAGATTCATTGCAAATTGTGAATTCTGAGCCACAGCACACATTTCTCATAYGGAAAGGTCTAAAAGTCGTTCCCTCAACAGCTCTGAAATTTGCCTTTCTTCTACAAGCAAACACGAGGCCTACCATCTCATTCATGTTTGATTAACAGGCAAGAACCATTAATTATCATGGTTATTATAATTACAATAATTAGAATATAATTAGAATTAATTATAACCTGGTTTTGTTTACATGACATTTCTCTTTAATTAATATTACACAAGAAATTAATTTCGGATGACTTGGAAAGATAAAGAAAGTCAAACATGTTTGGTCCAGTGATAAACCACAACCTCACCAGAGACGCTAGAGTTCAGAAAAATGAGTGGTACATCGACGTGCAGTTGCAAAAGTTTGCCACATAGCAAATACACACCCTATTCAAAAAGTGCCCATTTCATCACATTCCTGGGGAAGGCAACAAACGACAAAATTTCATCTCACTCTCTGGAGGCAGCCGGCTAAGTGAAAAGGCCCATGAACCTTAAGCAGCTATTAGGAACTCAAGATGATCAAAACCTTCCTTTACAGCTGCTCACACATTTTACCAGGAGCCCTATCACATCATGTGCCACTAGACAGTACGACTATCACATCCCAGTGCGACTGCCTGTTAAAACAGGGCATCTTTAACGGGAGATATGCTTTGTGGAAGGAGAAAGGGTGCCTCACCTTACAAGCAGAGACATACCAGCCTTTCCTCTCTGTTCTGTAAGGAAATGTAGAAAGAAGTGTGGCCTTAAGAAGGAAATGTCTTTTTCTTTTTCTTTTTTTTTTTTTTTTTTCTTTTTTTTTTTTTTTTTTTTTTTTTTTTTACAAACATGGGTCAACAATTTGCCCTCATGCAAAGGAGGCCAATGGCATCTGGGGCTGCATGAGGATGAGCGTGTCCCAGCAGGGCAAGGGAGGTGACTCTTCCCCTCTGCTGAGCCCTGGTGAGGCCACGGTTGGAGCGCTGGGTCCAGGTCTGGTTTCCCCAGGATAAGAGACACAGATCTGCTGGAGCCAGTCCAGCAAAAGGGTCACGAAGATGATAAAGGGACCGGAGCATCTCTCATACGAGGAGAGGCTGAAAGAGCTGGGACTGCTCAGCCTGGAAAGGAGAAGGCTCAGGGGGACCTTAATAACGTGAATAAATACCTGATGGGAGCATATAAAGAGGACATGGCCGGACTCTTCTCAGTGGTGCCCAGTGACAGGACAAGAGGCAACAGGCACAAACGGAAACACCAGAAATTCCAGCTGAACGTAAGAAAACATTCCTCCACTGTGATGGCCTTCAGATTCTGGAACAGGTTGCCCAGAGAGGCTGTGGAGTCTCCGTCCTTGGAGATATTCACAGCTCAGCTGGACACGGTCCTGGGCAACCTGCTCGAGGCGACCCTGCTTGAGCAGAGGGGTTGGACCAGATGATCTCCAGAGGTCCCTGCCAACCCCAACTCTTCTGTGACATTCGGAAATCAAAAGCTCTCTTAAGTATATTAGAATTACTGCAGGTCTGACCATCTCTGCCACACACACACTAAAAGGGATTTTGGGTATTAAACATGGTATCAGTGAGCATCCCTCATTCAATCACAGTCTCTCATGCTCCATTAAGTACTAGTTAAATAAAATTGTCTTTCTCTCCCTTTCCACAAGTTTTAGGAGATGTAAGCCATTACTGTCTATCCTTCTGGGTTTTATAACAAAGTATCTGTCTTTTTAGAGAGAGAGGAAAAAAAACCTGAAACTCTTGGGGGGGGGGGGGGGCAGTAAAAAATACACTGGTTACATCATCATTCTTAAAATAATACAACCGTAACGGTATTTTGCTTGACAATCTGGAACATAAAAGTTTACCAAGAGGAAGGAGTAAGGTTTTCACGGAATAATAAATGCTACGATCCTAAAATAATAGCTCTACTTGAGTATCTCTTCAAAACATACACTACTTTATTATTACTGGTATAAAGGGAATTCTTTCCCAGTACTAGATTAAAATAGGCAAGTGTTCAGAAACATAGGGTTTTTTCCCCCCTCCATTCACTCCTACTTTCAAGCCAGCAGTAACATACTCCGTTATCTGTTTCACACTAATTATCAGCAAAAAAAACAGCCATTTTAAAAAAATAGATCCATTCTTTATGTAAAACAATATAAATTGTCATGAGCAACATGATTTACTGAAAGGATGCTTTCTTTCCAGGATCCTCTATCCCTTCCCACAAAGTTTTATATCACAGTCTCTATTTAAAAGAAGAAAATACCAGGCAAATAAGAAAACACCAGGTCAGTGCAGCATACTGGCCTCATCAGCTTTCTCTCCAAGACAAAATTTTCCCCAAAATGGCATTCTGGCACACTCTCCACCACTTCAGACCGGTGGGCAGCTGGCAGAAGCTACGGGGGCAGGTTCACAGCCTGCTTGCTGACCCCGGTAGAGCCGAATCTCGGCAGCTGCAGGGTCGGTGGTCATCGTGCCCTCTCACACGTTAACATCCACTACAAAATGTCACATGCTTTCCCCACTCACAGAGTTGCACAACTGCAAGTGCTGCAGTGCTATGAACACTCATTTTTATGGGATCTTTCTAGCAGACTGGACTCGATTCTCCTTTAGTAGAGCAAACGCTAACTAATATTTTCAGTTAACTTCCCAAATCCTACCAGTTTGGGTGGGCTGGCTCTTCCCAGAGCTTGGATGCTCTGTAGCAGTAAAAAGCAGGCTGGACTGGCAGGGAAAAAAACCCATCACTGTCTTTGCTGTTAGGACACAGCAAGCTCCTTCAGAAGTTCAGGGCGCTCTGTTCTCTGGGTCTCAGCTCCACACTTTAAAGACACTAGATCATAACTCACTCTTCCGTTTCCAGCAGGCATGACAGGCGCCCACTGTCAAAATACAGCAATTTTTCTGCCTTTAAATCTTTAAGTCTTAGCTTGCAAAATTACAGGATGAAAATTGCACACGTAATAGCATAAGAATGAATTCAAAGTGAAGATTTATGCAAGTTTTCCACAATTTTACAGATCATGCATCTATTGACAGATAAGCTCTCAACCTTCAAACTTAGAAAAAGAGTGAAAAGAAAAATTCAGTAAAAATCCTTCAAGTAACAGGAAAAAAAATATTAGCAATACAAATCCATTCATTAATTCTTTAAATGCATCTCTGTTCGCATTAGCATCCAAAAGCAGTTTGTCAGACTGGAGCCAGAGAGTTTAGCACACGCGTAAGAGTATCTAAAGCATTCACCCATACGCTATTATTAATCTATATCAACTGGCGTTCATGATGCCGAACAGGCTGCTTAAGTGACCATTCATCAAAAATAATTCAGAAAATGAGGAAAAGGGAAAAGTGGCATTTTAAAGATAAATAGTATTTATTGCTGTGGTTTAAAGGTTACGTTATTCCGGTGCCACTGCTTGGGAAAGTAGCTTTACAGCTACAGCACAAAGTTAATAGCTATGAAAATAGACAAGCGGTTCAATCAAGAGTCAATTTCCTTCACATTCATTAACTAAAAAAGAAGTTAATGCTTTGCAAACAATGAAAAATTAGGAGAGCAAGCTCCAGAGACCTGCTCCAACCTTCCTCCGCGCTTCCCACACGACAGCCCCGGCCACCCTTATAACCCCCGTGCATTTATCCGAGGCAATGCTCTCGGCTCCCCTACGCACCTCCCGAGCTCCCTCGATGCAGCCAGCGCTCTCAGCTCCCTCCAACATCCACTAATTACCACCAGCTAAGAGGCGGCATAAAACGTGGCTGGTCCGACACAGGCCAAATAAAGCAGGTAAGTACTGAGCCCACACTGCAGGGCCTCTCTCAGTGGAGGTGCTCATTTGGGTACGGTTTCTATAGCCAGCTGCTATTTTCCTTGAAGGTATCTAAATGAGCTTCGAGAGCTCCATCCCTGGATTCAATCTGATCAGAAATGCATGACGAGGTCAAAAATTACTAGAGAGATCCTAACAAAACGCTAAGGAAGAAAGGCACTTAGGAGCACAGTAAGCAGCAAAGCTGAAAGCGTTGTCAGTGCCACGACCCACAGCTTTGTCCGGGATGCGGTACAACAGCAAAGTATCACCTGACTTCCCAAAGACTGATGGTCTCTCCAAGACAGATGTCTTCTGTGCCCTTCCTTTCACGCCACCCACGACAGACACAAGCTGAGGACCCTGCGACTGCAGGGAGGTGTTGCGCAGCACCGCACAGCATCCGCGTGTTTTGTGCTGGCTGCCAACGAGCAAAAATTAGATGCTAGAAGATGCCAGAGATGTTTTTATTTGTTACAACCAAAGAGAGCCAAGAAAATTAATCAGAGTATTCATAACTTTAAAAGTAGCAACAAGCCATCTGGATGCGTCGAATGCAAAGGCCTTAGTTCTCAGGATGGCTTAACGCAGACCCAGGAACCAAAGGGACCGTTCCTACAAACAGGAATGGGATTTTTTTTCCCCCGACCACGCACACTCTCCCAAGCCCCTTGCTCCGCTCCACTGCGGCACGGCACGAACAGCCAGGTGGCTCAGTAAGACATTTGATCTGGAAGAGCGGAGAAAGACTGTATCAGAGGAAATCAGCCTTCTGCGCGTTAGCTTTTCTGGCACGTGTGCACCTGAGTTATGTCAGCAAAACTGCTTACAAAAAACACAGTTAAAGCTGTGAAGGCAACCAGAGTACTTGCTCATCTTCTGGGTTGATGGACTGCTGACAGGCTCCAAAGCCAATTTATTTATATGAACTGAAACTACAAACCAGCTGTAGCACAGACCCATTCTAACTTAGCACCAGCGTCACGGAACAATTTTAATAACTGTATTTTTCTACGCACCTTTTATAGTGTTTCCAACAGTAGCTCACTACATGAGCATGAACCGCCTTTGGCTTGAAGGGCTGAAAGAAATCCATTTGCTTAAGACACCACACAACAACACCTTGCCTTCACTTGACGCTGACTTGCGTGGCCAGCTCATTTGACGTGAGAACCGTAGCTGAACCGCTTTTCATACAAGATGCTCTATCGAGCCTGCTTGTTCATTCAGTATATGAATGCGTTATGTATCAACCAAGCTTTGCAGTTGGCACTCACCAGCAGCCGCTTGTCTTTCCGGAGCAGCGGGCCGACGAAGGGTAGCCTGTCACATCCACATTACATGCCACCAGTGCTGCTCCGTGCTCAAAGCTGCGTTTGTGTTCATCGGTAGCTGTTTTAGCAGCTCTTGTGACAGAAGAGCCGTCCTCTTCACTGTCACTATGAAACCAATTATTCTGGGAAGTAACTTGGTTCTACAAAAAATAAAGGACGAGAGCAACTAGCAGGTAACTGCCTGCCCCTGCAGCAACGCTCCCAGGTGGACCTCCATCTGGTTGTACCTCCCAGGCACTGCAGTCTGGTGGAAAACACTTCCGAAACTGAAGCCCAAGTGTGCCCTGGGCTCCTGAGCCCAAGTCAATCTTTCCATTTTTTCCTTCATTTACAAAAGGAGGATAACAGTACAACTGCACAGCAGTGTTGTAAGGACTAATTAGCTAATATCTGTACAGTCTTAAGCATGCAGAACATCACAGATGCACCGTGTAATTACCATTATTAGGGGGGTAATTGCTCTGACTCACGGGGACAGCACACGCTTTATCTGACATTTTTTCATGGCACAGAAGTCAACCATCAACTATCCTCACTCAGTTAAAAAGAAGTTTTATTAATGTGGCATAAACTATCCACAGCAGCACTTTGCCTTTTTTAAAAACATCTATTATTTCTCATTGTTAGTATTTACAAATTGAAATTTGTGGACCGCAGATACTCACGAAGCTTTAAAGGTAGCCAGAAAGAAGAGCCAATATGCTGACTGACTTGGCAAGTGCAGTGTCCTCCTAAAAGCCATGCTCAAAACTAAACTATGTTTGGTCTTCTGCCCTGGCTGCCAGCAGTGTCAGCAAAGGTTTCCACTGCTGGACAAAGCCGTACGATCCAGAGCAGCACCAGCCCTCTTAATCTGATCAAGAGTCCTCCTCCTTCGGCTATACTGATGCGGTTGAATCAAGTAGAGGCACTTGAGCACTAAATCAGATACAACAAGTTGGTCAAACATTTTGAAAGAGTATTACACAACTTCGGATTTTTCCTCCTGAGGCCTTGTGACTACAAACTAAGGGCCTTCGGGACTTACGGCAGGGCTCAACTGCTTTCCTAAAATAAGCAAGAGAATAGAGCGAAGCTGCCATGCATAGATGGAGAGTGAGATCACTGCAGGCTCAAAATTAAGATAAGCTAAAGTAGGGAAGGGAAGAAAAAACAAAATTAAAAAGAAAAGTATGATACTAACTCAAGGTCTCTTCTTCCTCCTGAAGGTTAGAGATCATCATCTCAGAAGGTAGGTATTCTTTTCCTTGAGTAAAACTCCATGTTTCTCACAGAAATTTGAGTCATCACAAGCAGTCACAGAGAGAAGCCTCCTGAACTCAGGGTAAGGAGCAGTTTCAGTTTAAATACGGCCATGCTATACCAAATACCCTAGGAAATATAGCAGCTACGGATGTCAAAGATCACAGAAAATGCTCTCTTGTAGATTTGCTATTGGATATACGCTACCGTAAATTTGGGGGTTTCCATATGAAAAGGAGAGAAACACTGCTGTTCACTGTCGTTGTAGCACAACTACTCTGGGCACTTACCTACCAGAGGTGGGCACGGGTCCTTACGTTACTTATTTTCCAAGTACAACAAAAATCTCAGAGGCTAGTGGATTGACAGCGGTTATACGGGAATCTCCAAGGAACTACATTTCCCCGGACACACGCGCTAGACTAGGCAGCACTGAACTCTTGCCATCGCTAGCTCACAGACTGACGTCTCTGGCAACAGCCGGCGGGGATCATTTAGATCAGCTTTAATAGCAACGCTGCCATGCAAAGTAGGAAAGCTCAGCATCGCTCTCCCAGCTTCTCGCTTTCGCCACTCTGTCGCCCCCAGAAAGCTGCTCCCACAGCAGATCAGGCACAGCTGAAACCTAACCCTGCGTGATTAGCTAGCATTAGCAAAACCAAATCAATGGCTTGATTGCAGATTTGCCAAACCGAATTGCAATGTGCATGCATTATAATGATTAGACAATTTGCAACTTCATTAGCTCTTCTGGAGACACAAAGTATTACCTAAAAGTGGCATGCGTATTTTCAACAGCATCGAGAAGCACAATGTATCTCTGTCCTTTTCTTTCCCCCCTTTTTTTTCCTCAGAAGACCATACTATGATTAACAGCTGACACGCTGAGGCAACGCTGGTCATGACAGCCCCCTCCGACGGCCTTGACCATGCCATCACTAACCTACTTTCACAGTCGGAATTCAGCAGAATCGTGAAAGCGCTTTAAATAGCGCTGCCAGCTCTGGTTTTATTAGCACTCCATCTCTTGCACCTCCTAGGAGCAGTAGATGGGTAATTAGTGCTTGACACATTATCCTTCTTGCTGAGCAAAATGGCAGCACGGACGCTAATAGCACGGACGGAGCGACAAACGGGACGTGCCGACAGATCCCACTTGATCACTTGTGAACGAGTGCGTAGAGGAGGCGGCGGCGGGCGTCACAGGAAACAGCACTTTAGAGACCTTGTCCTTAATAACCGCTGCATGCCTACGTGGAAACAAACGGCATGGCTGGAGAAAGAACACTACTTTCAGCTAAAGCACTCACATTTTTGAAACTAAAAGCAGTTTTGCAGATGGAAAATTGTTGTTTTTACTCACTCCTTGCAAGGTGAAAATTAGCAGGTACACGCAACCCTAACCACTGCACAGTTGTTTAGATGAAACCTCTGGCTTTTACTTTATGTAAAATCCATGTCGGAATCGAGACAGAAATTACTGAACCAGTCTGCGGGCTGCGTTTTACTAAACCCCTATACTTACACATTTTTAAGGGCAGTTCTTGAGGGTATCCTCCTCAAAGCGATGCTCCACAGCAGCAAGGGCGCTTCCAGGCGTGCCGTGCAACAGGCACTCAGCGATACGGGCAACCCCTGCCTGCCGGGCAAAACCGCCCAACTCCAGTGCAGTGGTATGCTGCGGCAACAGTTAAAATCACAGCTTTAGAGCTTAAATGCAAAGTAAAGACATCCATCTAGTTTAAATAATTTAACGGGTCCACTGGAGAAAAAAAATCAAGCTCTTTCCCAACCTCTAAAACAACTTGTAAACACCTCAGCAGGCAAACAGACAAACTGCAATCGCTGCGCAGCCCGACCTGCTCAGCACCTAGATGCACGCCAAGCTACAAGATCCCAAAGCATACCAGCGGGGTCGAGGGAATGCCCCGCTCTTACACACCTAACCATGCACTGCCGAAAATTTCTTCTTCTTTTTTTTTTTTTTTTTCTTTTTTTCCTTAAAAAAGGCAACCCACTCAAAACCCCGGAGATGCTGAATTATCAAAGTTGTACTGCTACTGCTCACGCACGCCTACCTGTAAATAAGAGATTGCAATCTAGCTCGTGGCAATTAGGTATCATTATGCTGCTATATTTTATGATTTTATTCATTACTGTTAATGAACTAAAGTGATTTCAGATATCGGTAATCACAAATGGCGTATGCGCAATTTTAAGAAAAAACTTCCCCGATAAAACAATAATTCAAGCTAATAAATCCTGACCGAACTCCCTTCTTCAAACACAAAATTGCCAATTAAGTGTCATTAAGAAGATGTAAATCAGAAGCCTTGTGAAGCCTCTATTAATATTTACAAGCAAGAACGCTGCTAACCCGATGGAGTACGGAGAGCTGCTTACAGCCTGGGTCCTGGGAGCAGCTCTGGCGTCTGCCCGGGCAGCTGACACCACCCAACACCGCCGTGGGTGGCCAAGCGACCGAGAAGGCACCTGTAGACTACGATATCACACCACCCAACCTTCGGCATCTGTGTAATCACATGCAATTATGTTCATGTAATCGGACCACAGAAGCTGTGAGATGAATACTGGCCACGGGTATGCCTCTGCTGTTATCTGTTTGCAATGAATTTCGCAGCTAAGATCACATTCAAGAGCCTTTCTGCAGCATTTCAGCAGTGTTACAATGGTTGTTTTCCAACAGCAACAAAAGCAAGCCCTAACTTGACCCCTAACACTTTGACTTGCCTGAAAAAAGAGAAGAAAACGGCAAAGAAAACTGATCCTTTCAATCTGCCTGAACAGCTTCACGGTAAAACTTCAAGAGCACTAAATGCGGATCAAGGGTCTGCAACACACAGCAGCACTTAATTCTAGTGCAGAAGGGTCACGTTAAACCCACACGCACGACCTCTACATTAGCCAGCATTAACTTCATCAAGATATTGCTAATTCAAGGTCAGTTCACATTATGCAATACATTAAAGTCTACTCTTACACTCCCCGTGTCATGGTACTGATCTGGATAAGACCAACAGCTTCGTTTCACCTGCCTCTTCCTAAAAATCGAGACCTGCAGCTCCCGTCCACGGTACCTGCAAACTGCTAGGGCAAAGCAGATGTTACCAACAGGCACTGAGGCAACAAAAGCTATGATTATTTGTTACCACAGCGGAAAACACGCTTCTTAAAATGCGCCGGCATCAATGCAAACTACTGGAAGAAACAGGCAGCTCATCAGTTGCCATTGTATGTGGGAAAGAGAGGCCAAGCAATTTCCCTGCTCTCCCCCCAAAGAGCCGATCCGGCATCCAGCAACCACCGCAATTCAGCAGCAGCGGATCGCAGCTCCGCACGCTGCCCGCTCCATCAGCCAGCGTGCTTGCCCATCGCACCGCTTCCTCAACGCCTTTTTTATCTTTATTTTTTTTTTAAGCAGCAAAGTGTCTCTCTCCTGCATTTTGCTAATCCTAGCCTAGTGGGAAAATCCCTCCCTTCCTCGTGCTGCTCATCTTGCATCCGACGTTGAGACATGCGCTGAGGTTTCCATTTTC
The DNA here is from genome assembly GCA_003342895.1 of Casuarius casuarius. Taxonomy (NCBI): domain Eukaryota; kingdom Metazoa; phylum Chordata; class Aves; order Casuariiformes; family Casuariidae; genus Casuarius; species Casuarius casuarius. The sequence goes on along the minus strand of PTFA01000066.1, from coordinate 2,352,333 downwards.
CAGCGCAAGGCTCCCATTCATTCAGCTTGTGCCCGTCGGCGACTTCTAGAGACGTGCTTCCGCTGACTGGTTTCTCCAGCTGGAGCACCAAAACGTGCAACTCAAATACAGACAAAATCTTGCTTCACTTAATGGCTTCTTCCACACGGCTTCTAAACCCAGAGGGCACGTGCAGTAAAGAAAAACAGCCAGTCACCTCTCCCATGTCTTCTTCCGCCCACGTCCTCGTCACGGAGGACAGGGCAGGCAAACACTTGCAGTTTTAAATAAGAATAGACACACACTCACAACATGCTTCTTTCATAATGTGTAGCAAAGAAGTTGCACTAAACAGAGGTTAGCAGAAAGTAGAAGATACCAAATCCTCATTACTGAAGTCATACATGATGTTTGTCATAGATATATCTATATAACTATATCTATATTCTTAAATATAAAAAAGAGGATCTTGTCTAGACTTACGGTAACTAAAGACCAGCAACGACAACAAGCTGGACTGAAGCTTGTCTCAGGCCTGAGTACAAGAACAAGGACCAGCAGCTAAAAGGTCTAGCTGCTGGTGACTAAGCCTGCTAATTTTGCTCATGGCAATGGTGCCGTACACCATTACATCCTTCTCCCTTCCCTCTGTCGTAACTAGGTAGGTTTGGACTGGGAGACTAATTTTACATCTCCTGGCACAAAGATGTAGATCAAAGCACCAAACATGTTTTGGCACTGGTGGCTGTACTAGACTTTTCCAATTTAGATACGAATTTGACATTTTTTCCTTACGTATGAAAATTTTGAAGAAATTGCAACCGTCACATGTTTGAACAAAAGTACCTGCTTCTAAAAATAGCATTTTTATCTGATATTTAGCGCTTGCCTTATTACAAATACTTCAGTAATGGACCTGTGATTCTCTTTCAGTTCTTTTTGATGTTTCTGAATAAAACAGAGGAGATGCTGATCAGCCTTCAATAGTCACTAAGGCAACACGCAAGGGTTTTTTGTTTTTTTTTAAATGACCAATGACAGTACTTATAATGAATTTATTGTAGCTGAATGTTTCAATTTTTCACAAGTCAAAATATTTGTATTCTCATAGGAAAATTTCTGATAAAGCTTTCAGGCTTACATATAAGATCTTAAGTAAGGTGGTATTAGTACTGACCCCTGGGGCCTCCCCCCCACCCCCCCTTTTTCTCCTCCAGAGTCCTACGGTTTTTAGTTCTACATATGGAAAAAAATAGAATAGTATAGGCAGCTGGATAATAAAAATAAATAAATAAATAAGTAACTTTAGTTATTAAGAACAAGATTTTACCCTCCCTACAAATAACTAGTCCTCAAAAAGCAGTTGGGTAATTTGTACCTTATGGTACCCAGAAAAGCCTGAAAGATTTCTCTCTTTAAAAAGTGGTAGTCAATGGCTTATTAAAGAAACAGATCCATCTAGTGGTAACACTAGTTTCGTGCCAATGCCTCCGTGCCCAGCGCTTGCAGGGAGGGCTGGGGGCTGGAGGACGGGGCTACGCTCTTCCACCACAAAAAGCACATCAAGGGGTCAAAGCTTTGCTTTAAGTCAAGCATGACGAACGTCTGGCGAGGGTGTTGAACAAGCCTTTTCAAATAATTTGGCTTGCTACGTATTGGCACTTGCCAATAGTTATTCATAGCATACCAGGAAAAGCTGACTGCCCTTGCGCTGTGAACCGTGTTCCTGAATCGGGGATCGCAGGTTCCTCACCCCTGGTTTGCTTCACGCGGGCTTTGCACAGGAGAGACCTGCTCCTTCTTCCTACAACAGGTATATTTATAACATCTTAACGTACCAGGAGAAAAACCGGTAGAGCATCAACAAGGAGATTGCGGCTAATGTTCAAAGACATGTTTTCTCCATCACTATAGGTCCCTGGGAAAGGGCTAGAGCTCTGCTTGTATTCCTTGGGCATCCCCCATAACCCTGTTTTTCCACGTGGAAAAAATGTTTCTTATCCACATGAATGCTTTGCACAGCTCTACAGCAATCGGTGTTTCATATCACCAGCGTCATCCTCATGGCTGCACGTTTTGCAAAAACCTGCAGTTTTTGTTGTAAACAAAAAGATGATACTTTTCGTAACTATGGAGCAGCTCAAGAATTTTGTCCTCTGCTATTACTTCACCTTAAGCATTTGAGCTTTAAAAATGAAGAAATCATTCCTATCATAGTATCAGGTAACTCAGATACATTGTACTTGCCTGTTACCTATTTCCACGCTGTTTTGCCCTTCAAAGTCTTTACATGGATATTTTGATCCGACCTCCTCCATGACAAAGATGTTCAAATCAACTGTCTTAAGAACAAGAAATATTTTGCCTGTATAAGGGGAAAAGATAGATATGTTTTTTCACTAGTTTGAAGAGCTACAACGCTCCTTCTCATAATTGCTAGCGCCCAAGGGCTTTCCAGGGAACCAGCTACAGGCCTGACAAGGAGAAAGGATTACTGTCACGGTTCTTCTTCTGTCAGGTTTGCTTGTGTTTAGGAAGCCTTGGAGATCAAGGAACTCGAGCTGCATGAGGGACAGAGAGGGGCTCATGCAGTGCAGGGACGAGAGCTGCTTGGAGATGACATCTTTGCTCACCTTTTTCCCATCCTTGTAATCACCGACTCCCTGGCTCATAAAGCAGCATCTGGAGAGAGCGCTCCGAGGGGGATCACGTTTCTCCAGTTTTATTATACCCTCTGTCAATCTGGCAAAAGCTTCTCTACTTCTTAGCAGCACGCCGCTCCGCTCCCACATACCCCCAAGTGCTGCAACCTCAGTTCTGAGAAGTTGCATTTATATCGCAATCCAGCACAAACTCACAGCCACTGCAAATACAGACGACAGCACCATGATGATCTCTCTTCTGCACCATACAGAAGGTATGCCATGAACGGTGGGTATTTATTTAGACTAAAGAAAAAAAAAAAAAAACAAGCAAGCAAAAAAAAGCATTTTGTTTCATCTGAACATGGCCACACATACAACACTAACAAAAATCTGTCACAGAGTTACAAACCTTGTGCTACCTCTCCCGACACAGGCCACATGCTGGGGCTCAACCACGTCAATCATGGGTGAGGCAGTGGTCCCTTTGGGCTTGAAAATCAACACACCTGAGTCCAAAACTGGCGCTAAGAACCTCAATTAATGTTCACAGGAATCTGTGCTACAACAGCACATTAGATCACCCAATTCACAAGACCTCAAAGAACATGCCATGCATCATCATTTAACTAACTGCACTATTTTTTCTATCACCTATCAAATCTTCTGAACAAGGAATTCCATGCAATCTTTAAAAAAAAGCAAAAAACCCAACAACAAAAAACAACCACCAGCGCCTCACTACTCAAACCTGTCGGCCAATATCAGCGTTGTAGGTTGCTGCAGAAAAGGCTCATATACATAAGCCTTGGGCTGCCCAGTAATGATCAGCTGAAACACTCTTCAGAAACTATAATTTGAGTTCAAAACATCCCAAACCACTTCGAAAAGTAGATTTTTTTATAAAATAACGAGTCTAAGTACACCTGTACCCAAGCAATCTTCAGCTTCTAGGAACTGTACGCTTTCTGCAGTTGGTCCAGTGTTATTCCATACGACAACTGTGAGCACGAACGGTCCCAGGGGATGAGAGAGGGGAAGGAGAAGATTAAAAAAGTAGCATGCCAAGAACAAAAGCCATGCAATTTTAGGCTTGTCAGACCATTCTTGGTAAAAAGTGTTAGAAAACCTAACAAGGGCTCTTCCAAAACCAAATTGAAAATGACAGTAAAATTAGCATCACTGGTCATGATTGTATGGTAAATAGATCTTGTCAAAATAAATCATTATGCAGTTTTTCAGTGGGAAGCTCAGGCTGGGTTTATTACTTAACACCTCAGGCCATCTTGATTAGGGGGAAAAAAAAAAAAAGCAATGCAAAACCAAAAATCAGCACGACACATACCAAATGGATTAAAAACCATGACAGCGCATAAAATGCAGCTGCAAAGAGAATGAAGAACCCATTTCCCACTTTGCCCTGCCTAAGTCCTTCTCCATCTCCACCTCCGCCAAAGCAGGAAAGAAAATATGAAATCATCAACGATAGGGTTTACAGATTTAAAAAAAACTATAGAAAAATGGTAAGAAGTAAAAGGAACATCTTGGATTGCTACTTCTGCTGGGCTCAAGCAAATGTGATGTATTTTGTTGAAAAAAGAGCTGAGCAGCAATCTAGCATGATCTCTGGGTATTGGTATATTGGATGCACTAAAAAACACATTAAAAGGTAATAACAAAACTCACTGTTCAACAGGAAAGGAGGGCCCCGCCACATCTGGAGCAGCAGCCAGCTCCCAAAGGTAACTCAGTGCTGGAGATCCCCTGCAGCTCCAGCAACCCGTGGCCCATAAAGGACTTGAGAACTGCAGCCGGTTCTGCCAGCCGACAGCAGAAAACGCTCCGAAGCTGGGCTGCCCAGGGACCAAGTTGTTACAGACTAGATGTAGAAACACGTATTTTAAAAAAGCAAGCGCAGAGGAGTTGGTGTCTGCGGCAGCAGTAGCTTTCACAACTAGCAAATCAGTACCCTGCTCAAGGATGCAACATTTTGTGTCTTGTTGGGTACCACGAAACCACAGGTGCCAGCACTGGAGGCATGGGGAGGAAACCATACCCGCACTCCGCAGAGGTTTCTTAAAAGATAAGGCTGCTCCGGGAGAGCTCCAGTAAGGAAGTCAGAGCACTCTCTTGGTCTATAGCACTTTTTAGAAAGGAAGAATATAAAAATACGTAAATTAAAATATATTCTAGAAAGAATACGGGAGACGGGCTCTCACCAAAAGCTCTCTGACAAATGATTTGTCCGCTACAGAAACGTGCCAGTAGAGTCCTGGAGATAAATTAAGTACTCAAACGACACCCAAAGGAAAGCAAAAATGAAAGGGAGAAATTGCAGGTAGAACAAGGATCACAACCGCACTTTGCAGCGGGGACAGTCCCTCTCGGAGTTCAGCGGCGACGTCCACTGCCAAAATGGTTATTGCTGTTCTTTTTTCGCTCAATTAAACTGGTGTAAGGCACCGACGCCGGGGTCGGCAGAGCAGTGTTATTTATTGATACGCAGCAATGCTGACCGTGCAAAACAAGGACTAGAATCCCAACGGCATAGCAATCCTTTAAGTAAAAAATTGGACAGCAAAATTGCATATTTATACTACGGTGCCTGTGGTGTCAAACCTAGATTTGATGATTTCCTCATTGTCATTTTTATTAGGTATTGCTCTGACTTTAATAACAATAGCCATTGATATATGGTCAGGATTATTACATTTAAACGTTTCAACTCATGTCTCTTCTGCGCTAAGGGATGCACAACTGTGGAGAAGTACATTAGACGATTAAACAGACAAGTAAGCGTTTAAATAATCAAATTCTTAACTCCACAAAATGGAAAGGAAGCAGAGGTCTCTAGCATGGCATTAAAAGATTTTCTTACGCCCTGATAAGTCTTTAATCACAGAACTATCTAGGACTGATTTCAGTTTAGAATTAAGACTGCTAGAATTTCTATGAAAAGACCATTTTTTAGTGAGGACCCTTAATATTTCAGAGAAAAATAGATATCTTTTTCCCCTCCCTATTTCACATGATGGAATCCCTGCTAGAACCAGCTAGATGCTGAAGCAGGAAAAACTAAGAAAAAGGAAGACAGTGGCACAGCACAGATATGACATTAGCAGATGATGCTAACGCAAACTTTATCATACCTACGATTACGCACGGTGCAGTTCAACGAAGCGGGGATTTAATGCGCCTGTACGTGGGGCTCCACCGAGACTGCTGCATAGTTTTGGAAATCAGCTGATGGGCCCTAGGCAAACCAAAGTCAAAAGCTAAAGAAACTAAATGACAATAAAGAAAAATATATATATAATTCAGCACAAGGTTTTTGAAGCTAGAAAACTAAGCTGTTGTTGTGTAAATAAAACACACACACGTTGACATACACATTATCAGCGATGAAGTCAGGGGCACTGGAAGGAGCTGCTTTCTGTTGCCTTTTCCATTATCTTCTTGCCTATACAGCAACTGCTGCTGCACTTTATATATTCAAGAATGGCACTTTGATTCATTTTGATGAGTATGGAAGGCCGTTTCCTGACATCTGAGGACTCTAGCCACGAGGCTGATAATGCAGCAGATGAAAATAAGGAAAAAAAAATTACTGATGTATAGCAATTTTATAAGTGTTGCTATATCTGATACTCTGACAAGCAACATGACTAGATCCAAAAAGAAGAAATTCGACAATGACCTTTTCTTCTTCAGATGAAGAAAGGGATCACTTATTATCCTTTGTGTTTAGGCATGGCAAGATGATAAAGAGCTGGTACGGGTGTGCAGAGAACTTCTTTCCCCTGCTACTGAGCGGACAGGCATATTCAACGTGAAATCTGGAAAAGCAAACCACGGGGCAGCAAAGCATAGATGCATCCGTAAGGACTCCTGATGCAAAAGCAATCGTTGCCCTTTCAGAGACAGGCCAAGAGTAAGTGTTGCTTCTCCACTGTCTCCATCTTGTCCTTCAGCTTGCTGTCACCTTCATCAGGAGAGCCATCGCCTGCCCTTCTGCAGGCCACCCCTACAAACAGCCATTTGAAACCATTAGCCAGCGACAGCGCAGAACCACGATCCATTTATTAAAGCATACACGCCATCACGTGCCCTGCTGCACCACAAGCTCTGCCAGGTCTGCTATATTAGTTCTTATTTATCACCATTTGATCTCTGAAAGCGTGATTAAACAGCGTGGGGTTTAATCACCATCTTAAAAGATTTAATGATGCTCAGCAGAAGAGCCCTGGGGACTGAAAAGGCGCTGGGGAACGTCAAGGCAAAGTTTTGCACAGTTCTGTTATTTCTTCTCTTCTGACTTGGCTTAAGCACGAGACAGGAGTCCACGTTTTCCTGCAAGAATCACAGACATGCAGAGTTCTGTACGTGCGGAGCCTCAATGTGCATCAGTTAATGATTCTTAGCCACTTTTTAACGGGATTTCCATACAGCTTCTTAGGAGAGCACAAATTCAGTGCTCCTAGAAAACCGCACAAGTAACACACAAACCAGTAAGCGGAGCCTGGGAGACCGTGGACGACTTCTCAGCAAAAATTCTGTGCCTTCCTCCCCGAGAAAGGTTGCTGCTGCTTTTTCTTTCTGTAGTTGCTAGCACATAGGTGGGAAAAACACTGTGTCAATCGCACTTTGCTTGTTTTCATCTCTAGTCATTTTTGAGAGACAGAACCGCAGTTCAAAGCTGTTCACCCAACTTCCAGCTGCCGAGGTTGGGCAGCCTCTTCGGGGCGAACTGCTTCCCCTCCAGCTCTCCTCCAGGCTCTGACACTTGCACGGCAACGGGATCAAGCCCTGGCCCAACAAAGGAAGATGTCATTCTAAGCGAAACCGGAATAGCAATCCCTTGACATCAAAAAAAGCTACACCAGGCACACTGTCATCCTCCGCTGATAAGCCAGCACAGCCACAAAGCTTCAACACCTCCTAAACGCACATTCCTCCCAACGTGCCACGCTGCTTTGCCCAGCTGTCAGCAGGGAGGGAGCGGCGAGAAAAAGGCAATAGCCACGTACATGAGCCTCCGCTAATGGCAACACCCCAAAAACCCTCTAAAATAGTAACTGCCTATTTCCCATTAAGATGCCCTCCTACCTTTAGGAGTTTCTCTGCCCCTTCTCACTGAGCTGACTTGCTCGGCTCTGTGCGCACACAGATACATCACCGGTGTATTTAGCACTAACTGCTCAGTACCTGCCCCGATAACATGAGTTTGCTTCGGAAGAAGGGAGAATAAGAGCATTTCTTTAACTCCACTAATAGAAGATGCGAACGCGCAGCATCTTGGGCTAAGCAACAGAGCAACACATCTCTAAATGTCTAAACGTAAGTAGCAGGGCTGAAAAGCGCTGTCCTTAAACCTTAAGGAGGAAAAATAGGGACTAGTACAGGAACTTACAGCAGTAGTATATTCTAATCTAATATTTTCCTCCTTTCTTAAGCAAAACTACAGCTTTTCACCAACTGGAGAACCATACGTGATGTGGATCTTCCAAACTAAATGAGAAGAACAAAATTTGAGCTATAATCTGCATATGCATCCTAAAACATGAGCATCAGGCACAATGCTACACATGATCAATCTAAGCACTTTTAAGAAATACCACAATGTCATAAAGAAAACCTTAAAATAACCACTCTAGCTTTTGTGTTCCCATACCAAGAAATACCTTCTCCTTGCTCCAGGAGACTGAATATAAAGAAAGACCAGTTCTCAGGCTGAGAAACGCGAAGCACTAAGGAAGTTCCTAGCAAGTAAACCCAAGAGCGGCATAAACATTTATTGAGATTTCCAGAAAGTGAGAAGTAGCATCTGGACATATTCAGCAAGGATGGGTTCTCGATTTTAGAAAGTCATTCCTCTTTACTGAGCACCCTGTGAGGCGCCCTGTTACCTGTCATCACTGAAAATTTCACTCTATTTCTCCCTCCTTTCTGCTGAAAATCCTTAATCTCAAAGACAAATTGACATATTAGGAATGTTTTACTAGATTTTATCTAAATGAGATCTTTATGAAAGTTAAAAATTGTAAGTGAAAGACACCACTAAAATTGTGCGCCATTTTGTACAAGTTCTTCCAAGAGATAACATAGTCCACCTGCAATTTCCAAAGCGCTTTATAATCCAATGTTATATGTATGGTAGAGGAAGTGGAAAAACCAAGGGCACAAACAGCAAAACTGAAATTCATCCTCTCTCTCTTCTCTTCCAGTTCCTCCCCCCAGAAGGACAAGCCTCTGCCAAGATAACGCCAGAAAGCAGCAGCGCAACCCCCCATGCCCAACACCACAAGTGCCCAAAAGGGAACCACCTTGCGCGGAAGAGCTGACTCTTTCCCTCTCCGAAAGCTCACGACGACAACCACAGTCCTGGAGGAGAAGAGGCCAGGAGGAACTCGGGACCTCTGGAGATGCATGGACCACTGCAAAGGCATCCCCCCAAGACAGCACCAAACCCAACTCCACTCTTATTAAATTTCCAGTTCTGCTACTCCAGGGGAAAACACTGATGGGACAAGAAATCCTGCAAGTTTCCACTCAAAAGACAGCTGGAAGACAGACCACCAATGTCAACAAACATCTGCTCCAAAATCCTGTTGGGGATTCTTCATTTATCACATCCTGGATTCACCAGAGAGCATCCGTCAGTCTCTGAGCAGCCTCAGTCACTCACCACAGGTAGATCACATCTCTGTAGCAGAAAGTTAAAACTGCTGTGTTCTTGCTCTGGTCACTGCTTCCGAGTTCCTGCTAGCCTCTTCCAGAAATTAAATGCAAAAGAGAAAAGCTGATGGCCATAATGCAGTATCAGCCTTAAAACACAGTGCTAAATTGGGACTAGGAATTACATGCAGAATTCAGGATAAAAATTTTCCTCCTTCCCAAAAGGTACCTGTAATTCTGCTAGAAAGAATGTAGATTTTTACCTACCAGCTTAGAAAGTTATGTTCACTATTTTCTATTGTTTTCATAGACCACCACCACTGAAAGCAGGTAAGTGACATCATCTTCAGAAGTTCAACCCTTAAAAAACCAAACAAGCAAACAAAAAAACCCCCCCACAAAACAAAAAAACCCAAACACACAACAACAACAACCAAGAAAGAAAACTCAAAAATCCAACCATGCTGGTTTTGACTTTTTTGACCCACAAAGGGGGATGGTTTCTACTCCAGACTACTCCAGCATGATATAAATGAAACTTCTAATCCCGGAAAAGGCATAAAAATAAATCTACCTACTTCGTATACAAAGCTAATCACTCATCCTGGTGAAGCAGCTTCTTGTTCTGGCAACTTCATCCTGAGGTCTAGAAAGGCAGATGCTGTTTTCTTGCCCCGCGGAGCAGAACACCAACCACAAAAAAATGACGAGTTAAAAGGCCCGAACAACAAACTCCTGCACACTAAGTGCAAGAAGAGAAGCGACAAAACTCAAGCTCTAATTCTGTCATTTCCCTGAGAAAAACCCGGGGGAAGCACCAGGGCTTTCCCTGGGGTAATAAGGCTCCATCGGATGGAAAGCAGCCTGAAGAAACCTGACCCAGATGCAAACATACCAACTTCGGAAACCGGGCATAGGTTATTTTTCTAATTCGAGTCAAAATTTTTCAATTTCTTAATTGTCATATACAAAACCTGTCAAGTAAGGCAGGGAAAAAAAAAAAAAAAAAAAAAAAGGAACCCCCTCCCAAAATATTCCTAAAAATAACCAGAAGTAAAGCCAGAGAAAATCAACTCCAGTTTGAGATAAGTGTTGAGGCCAACACTGCGTATGACAAAAGGAAGGTCCAAGATGAAAGTCAAATTGAAAAAGCAAAAAAGGAAATAACACAAAAACCTGGCAAAGCACCTGCGAGCTAGTTCAGCGCACACATGCTATTTGTTTAGGCTCAGAGTAACAAGGTATTAAGCTGTGAATTAATGAATGAGGTTATCTAGAGAGTTAGAGAGTGTTTAGGCACAAAAGACTTTCCCGGGAGGAACGCGGTTAATTAAGCTGCCTATGAAAACCAATCCAAGCCTTTAGGAGGGTCTTTTTGTCGGCTTCTTTTTTAAATGGGGGAAGTTGCCCGTTCTGAGCTCAGGGTCCCTATGAATGATGGTATCATTACCTTAAAAAAATACATTAACAGAAGAAACCCATGCCATTGCCATGAAAAAGTAAACGACAGAAATAATGAAGCAGAAGATGGGGATACCAGAAATTACAAAAAAAAAAAGCTAAGAGCTGGCAACGTCGCTTTACCATACACTACTCGTTTGTTTGTCCTTGTTTGTTTGTCCTTAAAACGGCTTGTAGGCCGTTTTAATCTCTCTTGAGCTACCGCAATTTGTTTAATTTATCCCATGAGTAAATGGAAGAAAATGAACATCAAATACTCGAGCTTTTAAGAGGCCAAATGTTCTTTTCTTTTTTAAAAAAGAAAAAAGAATGACATTTTTAAGGAGAGGCTATAAACACAATATGGTCATTTCCATAGGGCTGGCCACAGCAATTACATGGAAGAAAATGGTACTTAAGTGAACTCATAGACTGTAGAGTGCTTCATTTTTTTCCTCATTTCCTTCCTATAATAGGAGTTTGAAACAACAAGCCTTGTGCTTCAGTATCAATCTTCAGAGCGAGCGAGCCCTTTATTTCGGCAACGCAGCAGACAACTCGAGCAGCACAGCACAGAGGTCACGCTGGCATCAATGGAAAAAAGCATTTGCCACGTGTGCAATGTAAAAATTCTGCTCACATTTGTCAGCTTTTTCAAAACACAAAAGATTTTACAAAAAAATAACCTATTTTTAAAAATAAGAAACACATTTAGCAGAGGAGCATATAGCATCTCTTGAGCTAGTTCATGGGACTATGACCACAGGCAAAAATCCTACCATCGGCTGAGGAACACAGTAATTTGATTATTCACTTGACAAACTCCTAATGGTGTTATTTCCAATTTTTTTTTTCCAGACAATTCTGTTTTTAAAGAGCCATTAAAGCTTTTAGCTTCGGCAGTCAATGCTGGGTTTAGAACGTGCAAGGTGCAAATTCCCACTAGAAAATGGGCTCACTTTTTGTATTTTCTGCCAATATTTAACCCCAGGTCTCGGAATCTGGTTTCAGTTCTCACATATCCGCAATTCCTTTCTTGGGAGCTTACATCAGATAACGCCTGACAAATAGATCGCCTGCATAAAGCTCAGTAAAGGGAAAATGGTTTTGCAATACGAGGCGAAGCACACAGATAACGAAAGGCAACGTGTCCCAAAGACAAATATTTTCTTACAAGTTCCAAAAATTTCAGGCCCAAGTTTTCTTCCAACTTCGTTTCAAATGTAAAAGAAATGGGTTCTGGCAACATTTATATCTTTAAGACAGAACTTTAACATTTGAGATTCCACCTGCGTCAAAAACACCTCTCAAATCCAATCTGAGATTTCTTTTCCACTGCTGAAATTAAACACACACAGTGAAACAGACCCTGTAATTAGTAAGATATACACAGTAACGAGCTTGAAAAAGGTTGTGCTTGGAGAAGTGGGAGGAACATCTGAGCGAAAACCATTGGTTTTGACAGTAAAGAACTAATCATAAAATGCAAGCACAAGCCATTTGGCATTTGATAAGCCGAGTGTGAAGAAAAATGAGTGATGTACTGCCTGTGCCGATTACATTCTGGACTGGCGCATGTAAAGAGGCAATTCTCACTGGTCTCAGCGCTACGCAAACGCACATCGCTCAACTCTGCATGTACAAGGAAAGCCCACGGAAAGCCCACGGAAAGCCCACGGAAAGCCCACGGAAAGCCCACGGAAAGCCCACGGAAAGCCCACGGAAAGCCCACGGACACCAGAGGTAGCAAGAACATGAGGAAGCAGTCAAGTAGTTTTGGCCAGGACAGTAGGCAGCACAGCAGCAGCCGAGTAGCTGTCAAGTTTTCCTGTAGCTAACAGCAAAGGAGATTTCTTAAAAGAGAAATTTAGCAGATAAGAGACTTTTCATGGATATTTGCAGGGAGATTTTCCAAAGAATGACAGGCACAAATGTCCTTGCCAGGCAACAAAGACCAGCACCATAAAGCAGCAAGGGGCACAAGACATGATTTGTGGGACAGGTACTGGCTGTGAAAGATTTCCCTTGCTTATTTTCTTCACGCTGTTCCAGCTCTGATATAATTGATACATTATCGGTCAAAATATATGAGTGCTAGTTATTTACAACGGGGGCCCTGAACAAAGCAGCCACAGGACTTAAGGGTTTAAGCTGCTGAATGTCCCACAAAAGACCAGGTACTTGTTGATCAGGCAGACATTAAAAAAAGATTTTAAAAAGTCTCTACCGTTTGTTATAACAAACGAGAAGTGCAAAAGGAGAGTTCCTCAAATCTTTGTTCCTTTGTTATCCATGCAGGTACAGACGCTCGCTCCCTCCTGTGCTGAGAAAAGGTTTGTCTCATACTTGTCATATATTTTTGGGCTTCCAACATAAACAGCCTTCTGGCAGGCACCGCGGCAGGAACATTGAAACCATTAGTTAGAATTTATGGTGGTCAAGTTCTGCGGTAAAATAAGGAACGGACGGCTCATTCTCATAGAAAGCCAATTTATTCCCTCTAGCCATCAACATCTTTCACCCCCTCGGCTTTGATAAGATAGGCTGCAGCTAAATGAACAGAAAGTTTTCATTCTGAACTCCTTTAAATACCCCCAACTCTTTGTACATAAGCATCTTGTTTTGTCTTAGACAATTCAAACCATTGATCCAGAGTGAACAGCACCTCAAGACCTGCAAGGCAGAAGCATCACTCATATCTTATGATTTGTAACAGTAATAGTAACAATAAATATATCATCATCAGTAGTATCATCAGTAATAAAAAGCAAGTTCAAAGGTTCTGTGTTTCAATTCATGTTTGCGGACTACGACTATATTATGAAATACTTTCCAAATTGCAGTACAGATTTTGCAGGAATTTTCAAAGACCCAAAACCACAAAATACCTTTGAAAAAAATCTTAACCAAACACCTCAATGGAACCGGTAAGGAGAGACACGCGTTAGGTCAGCTCATAGCCGCAGAGCTTTGCATCATCACTACAGACACGTACAATCCTCTCCTATTAAATTTCCTCCAGGCTCCATCGACAACGAAGGCAGTGCATTATGTTTTAATTACATCCTGCAAGTAATTTCTCATTAGACTCACAGACACGTTCCCCTCATTTGGGAGGTCTCATGTCATCTCCAAATGCACTTAAAAGACACGCAGCACATGTGGCCTTTCCAGCCACTGAATTACAAAGGTTTTAAGAGAAAACACTTACTAGCGAGATTGGGAAAGATTCAGGAATCTCTCCTAGTAGCAAGGAGATGAAAAGGGAAGCTTTAATACAAGATTAGGAATAACTCTCACAAACTCTGCAATATCAGGATGGGACATTTTTCTTGCAGCCAATACCATGGCTAAGTTTGATGCGGAAGTGCCGTAGATTCTTCTTTGACATTTTCCACCCCCCCCAGGGTCAACTTTACCTTTCATCTGTTTACTACAGGGGAGATGATAACCACAAGGACAGATAATTAATAGCTTTGAATTTGCTTAAACACTTCTCCACACGTGAGGGCACCTAAATAAATCTATCCACAGCGTAACTCAGACACCAACCTGAAAGGACTCCGAGAACCAGAAGCCCTAAATTCCGACTCTGGCTTCGCAGCAGGCTCAAGTAACCACCAGTAAGTCACTCCACCTCGGGGACATACACAGTTTAAAAGGGTGTTTGTGCTTACAGTGACTTCAGATGCCAAGCAGCATGGCCCTAAAGGCACTCTCTTCAGCACCGCAGTAAAATCTGCTCTTAAAAATGTTTATATTTGACCATTTCAGGACACCAACTGATATCAACAAGGAATAAAAACTTTCCCCTTGTATTTCCTGTGCCAAATAATATTGAAAACTTCCACTCAGACTGACAACAGATGTCAGTCCCAATCACCGACTCTTGAACATAACTCACACGTATACTCCCAGGGCTATTTTGGGAGCAGTACTAATTTCACCGAGCTCTCGCATAGCCTCTCACGTCGGCAGATCTCGAAGCACTCCGCAAGAGGATCCTGCGCCACAAGCCCACCTTCAGCACCCAGCAGACAGGGGCAGAACCAGGTTTCTCAAATCCAATCCAAACTCAAGGGGAAAAAACAAAAAAAAAAGGAAAGAAAAATTTTTTATTAAACAGCTAAAAATGAATCTGAACTTAAGCTATTTGGAGCAGGCATCATAAAATAACAAACTTTTACCAACTACGGACAGTCTTCTGAATTCAAAAGGCCATTTACTTTATTCAGATGAGAAGGAATATCTTGGTGGGATGTGCTAAACTCACCCCAGCCAAGCTCTCGACATACCAGCTGATTAAAACAAGTTAGCAGAGAACAGCTAACCCTCTGACTTACCATCTGCTCATGAAACCTATAGGAGAGGAGAGGAGGGAGAGCATCACCTGGAAGCAGAGCTAATGGGCAAAGAAAGCATCTGAGAAGGTCTTGGGTCAGGAGGAAGATCAGGGCTGTCATCCTGACTCAGGACACAAGGCTGGGGGGAAAACTCTCTAGGCTGTATTAGCTCAACTAAAAGCAAGTCTACAGCACACGATACAAATCAGCAACAACACCATCAGCCCATTTCTCTGACCTAAGGTCTGCCCAAGTCTGATGCTCCCAAGACCTTGCAAAATTAACAGTTATCCTTTTTCTCTCATGTAATATGACTTTCCCCCCCATCTGTGTTCTGTTAAAGAAAGTATACCCACACTATATTCTTCTTTAACACTTTAAGTGCTCACAATGAATGCATGCTAAAGGGCAGCATACACACATTTAAATACCTAACCAGTGAGGTCTTACATCACCTTATATAGACAGCGGTTGAGAAAACTGACTGTGTAAAAGCAAGCACAGTAAATAAAATAGAAGTAATACCATCAAAAGAAAATAGATGTAATAGATGTAAACCAACAAAATATGTAAACAACGAAATAGCTGTAGATCATTCTGTCTGAGAACAGAGTCTTTAGGCAGAGTAATGGTTAACTGTGAAATATATGCAATACATTAAACTACAAAACTGAAGGATACCTGCGACTGCAAAGCAAGTTCTGCTCCCTCGATTTCCAGGACTAGTCATCTGTAAGACTGATCTCTCTTATTTAATTTCACAGTACTAATTCTTATTTTATTCTAACTGAAACCTTAACTGTAACGATTGCAATGCTCAATTTTAGCTTGGATACAGGCTTCAGCTGTTCTTTTGATGGATTTGTGTGCATTAACAAAATTGGAAAAAAAAAAAAAACACACTTATTTTTCTTGAACAAATGTTCCCAAATCTACCAAAGATCAGGGAAGCCTCAGCTTTTAAATCTTTAAGCTCCTTGGGTCTGCCAGCAAGTGCTAACTATTCACAGCACCTTCAAACTCCAAGCCAGTAAAAATTCTAGATACAATTCAATACAAGAAGCGGAGAAAAGGCTACACAGGGAGACAGATGGGAAAGAGCTGAGTCAGGCCTTCTGCGAGCTCCTCAGAGTACCATAAAGGTACAAGAAAAGAAAGTATTTCTCTAACAGAGTCCATAAAACTAATTATCATTTTATCCAGCTACAGGATTATTTTCAAAACAAGCAAACCTCATGGTCCCTGCCACGAGGGATTTAGATACTGGAAACGGGTGCTGAACAGCATCCCGCTCCTGAGGGCGGCCAGCGAGCATCCATACCTAAAGAAAACTTGGGAGGATCTGCCCGTCTGAGCTTCGGCTAGAAAACCAGCACTCTGGAGTTCAGCTAGGAAATCCTCCAAGTCCAAGGAAAGATGTAAGTGCACAGGGCAACCTCAATTAATCTGAGTTTCTCCTGAGGTTTTGGGATCAGTAATGCCTTGGTGTCTTGTCCTGTTGTGGTCTGCAACTTTTGGCATTTCCTTTTCAATGCGGTGGCAGAGAAGACTATGTTCACATCGCCTTAGATCGCTGTTCTTTACTGACTGACAGTAGCTAAGGAGCTGCTAGAGAAGGGAGATGGGCCAGCACACCTCACGATCCCAAGAAACAGAAGGTTGTTGGATACAGACATTCCCACAGAGGGTTCATCTCCTCTGACTGTGTCCACCAGGAAGGTTATTGCTTACGACTTTGACAGGACTGACCCTTAAACAAAAAAACAAACAAACAAACAAAAAATTAAAAAACAACACACACACACAAACAAGAAGGGGTGGAGTAGTGCACACCCTTAACAGATAGCTGTGACTCCCCAATATTTATGCAAAGGTCTTCAGATGTCTACACACTATCCACCTGATAGCTGTCCCAGCAGCCCCCTTGCCTCTCCCACAGAAGGAAATCTATACCAGCAGCAGTGACGGAGAGGACAGTCTCCTTGGAAAGCTTTCAGAGGGTCTTCTGGGTGTCAATAATCATGACAGGACTCCTAGAAGGAGATGTAGCGATGCCCCTGTGTAGACAAGAGTCCACAACTTATTGTACACCTTTAATTTCTAATAGAAGATGCTGATACCTTTGTGTGTTGACTCTTCATCTTCAGAAGGGAGAAAAAAAAAAAGTCAAGGGAGCCATGGATTAATTCTTTTTTTTTTTGTAATCTTCCACAACAGCTTTGTCAGAAGCGAGGCTGTCACATCAGTAGCAACTTACATAAAATAATGAGGAGTTCAGTTTTATCCACACTAACAGCAAACATTTCACAGAAATCCTTAGTGTCAGGAAAAGGCCAAATCAGGGTGGCACAAAATCGCAGTGGGAACCTCCTATTTCAAATTCCAAATACCTTCTGTATGAAAAGAGAGTTCAGAAGAGAGAGACCATTTACCAGTAACAAAGATGCAAGTCTCAATTATCAAGGCCAAATCAACCTCAACTTCCTCTTGTAAATGAAAGCATCCAGCTGTTGCAGTTCCAAAGAAAGCCTCTACTTTCTTTAAAATACATTCTTTTTTTTCCTCTGCAACATTCTTCTGACTTCTGCAATGCTGAAGCATCACCAGTATTTAACATGGCACACAGCAGACTGAAAAGGGATGGAGAAATGGAAATGCATGTCACCTTTATAATATTGAGGTCCTAGGCACAGATGGAGTCCTTCAGTCCCAAGCATAAGCCTATAAACACATACACGCACAGTGTTCCAGATGAAGGTATTAGACAAGTACATTTTTGATCTTCCACAACAAGAAATCCAGAAAGGCTACCCCGATTACAAAGAGGACTCATGAGGAGACACGGTAAATATACATGAATTCCCTGTGAAACTCTTGGCTCTTTTTAAGGTGGTTCAAATTTGCTTACGTTAAGTATATGCTGCTCATCCTGGCTACGCTCAAAATTTGAGGCCGATTCGGCTTTAAAGTTGCGATACAGGACTCCTAAAGGTTCTCGCTGCGTCCTGCTGGAGAAGGTTGCATCGGTTTTCACAACAGCAAATCTGAAAGATGGGAAGATTTAATTGTATTTTCCTGCTGTAGCTACTGTCATCCTGGGAATATCTGGTACCTGACGCCAAGCAGATCCCCCCGTGGCTCGAGACCCACGTGTCTAGGAGCCCTATCTGCAGCATAAGAGCTTGTTTGGAAGCCTAAGTTCAGACACTCCAAAGTTACTAAATTTATCTTTGGTAATTAAGGCAGATTTGGCCCTTATTTGAGGGAAAGCTCTCTTCAAATTTAAATGTAAAATCTCAATGCAAATAATTGGTCTTTGTTAAGAAGCTCCAGTAATTGCCAATTCTCTTTTGCATCCTGATACAGAAAAGCTTCTCCAATCAGTCTGTTTTCTTGGCTTCCTTGTCTTTTGATGTCTTTCTGCTGACTGTCTTGGCCTGCCATTCATTGCAGTGACAATTGATGACCATAGGGCAAAATACATGCAAAATTGCCTGAAGTCCTCAGAATGCATTCGGTAGCAATCGTCTGCTGGTTTTGATGCAGATGCCAAAGAGAGAAAAAAGGACAAAGAGAGACCAAAAAAACAAACAAAAAAAAGCACTGGGAGAACAAATTAGCTGGCTTTGAAATTCCTTCAGAGCACAACATGTCCAGGAGCTCATGTGCATCATTAGAAGCTCCAGCGGGTTAATCGCTGTTCCCAGCGAGTCTCGCCTCAACCCCAGATGAGACGGAAACAAGAGTCCTATCAGAGGATGACAACGGATGCGCCCTGGCAAAGGGCGACACTTTTTGTTTAGCAAAACTAGCTTTAGAGCTTTCACAATGGGAACAGAAAGAGGAAAAAAAGTGCAGTCCTGAACTGCGACGCAGGCGCTGGCCTGCTGCCACAACACAGACCCCGCGCTGCCAAATAGAAACAAGGCTGCAGGCGCACAGAAAGGGCAGATGTTCAAAGCCATCTTAAATTTTGAGGAGACAGTTAAAGGACAAGGAAAGCCGGCTCCTGGACATGCTCCCCGCCCTGCGCAAAACGCACAGATTCAAGGTTATCTCGTACAGCGCACTCGGACAAGCACTCCAACAACTGTTACAGTCTGTCGTGGAACAACCTAAATTTCCCATCTTTACTAAAAAAAAATAGTTAAAACTTTGGGCTTTGGTTTTAATCTTAAGACCGAGTTTTGTTTTGCATTGGCAAACTCTTTCCAGTCTCTTTTCCAGCAGCCTCGAGAGCAATAGCCAGCTTACTAGAAGTGCATTAAAACTGCCCCATTTCATGATGGCAATAGAACTGCTTCTTCTCTGAAGACAACCTGGCTTCTACATTAGCAGCACAGTTCCAAAGTTTCCAACAGTTTGGCTATTTTTCCTCAAGTGAAATGCTCTTCTTCATTCTCCCAGAACAGCTAAACTTCATTTAAGAGTAATCGCGCTCCATTACCAGAAGCATCACTCGCTCGGTGCTACCTCTGTCCGGTGGCAACATGAGGGGACCACTACCAACAACACAAATCAGTGATAAAACATTCAGTCGGTTTTGTTAGTTCATAAGAAAATAAAGAAAAGCTTCTTAGAAACAATCACAATTTTCACCTGGAAAGATATTTATCCCCTTAAATTCTGCAGGCAGTCAGAATTTCCAAGGCCTCCGAGTTTTTGGTGTGCAGGGAATACAGAATCAGGTTACAAGATTCAAACATAATTCAGACATAAAAATAACAGTTTCAGCATGTACCTGCTTCCTTCCAATTAGTGATGCTATTTCCCTTCATTTTATACTTTGGCTCAAAAGGTCTTACGCTGATCAGTTTTACTGTCCTTTTTTACTTCTCTCGCAGGTATTTTCTTTCCAGCACTTCATCAAAGCAAGGAAGACGGCTATTTAAGTACGCCTGCATCCCATCTTCTGACAAGTTTTCTGATCATTGCTTGATACCTTTTTCCACGCGTCAGCTCACTCCTGTGCTTCGGCAACGGCAGAGTCAAGCTACGCTCTTCTATTCAAACACCATTTTCAGGTAGCTGCAGTAATATAACGCACAGCGCTCGCCATTCGATATTGGCTAAACAGCTTCAGTCAAATTGTGGTTACTGCCATGTTTTACTTCTTTCTGTCCTTCATGCTGAAGGTGTTTCACACATGCTGATTACTTTTTTTTGGTAAGAAAAAGTCAAGCAGTATTTCTCCTTTCTGCTAAAGCATATGATTCTGATTTGAAAACTTAAGAGAATAATTCTGGTTAACTTTTTGTAACTTCGTCCCGCTTCTAACCATGGTAGGATTATAAATGCATTCCCAAAAAGAAGATTATTGTTAAGCTCACGTCTCCTAATTGTGTTTTTCTTTTCATATGCACAGCTCTGGCCTGGTTCTTTGGTGGGAAAATTACAGATTTGCTTAGACTTCAAACTGAAGATACATGCACTCATTCCCGTGGGTTTTTTTTTTTTTTTTTGGGGGGGGGTGAGTTTTTTGTTTTTGTCTTCTAGTAATTCAGCATTTGAAAGCTGAGCCCTTGAATGCTGACAAACACACCAAAAAAAGGACAAAACAAAAAAGTATTTCAACAGGCAATTTAAAAAACATGATGCGTCCAGTTTCTACCACCTTACATCCTACCCAGGCATACAATGTCCCATTCCCTATTGCTATACTATCTGCTAACTGTATCAACAAAGTCTAAAAGCAGGTAAAAATAGACAGTAAACTCCTATGCAGATAGTTTAAGAACGA
The DNA here is from genome assembly GCA_003342895.1 of Casuarius casuarius. Taxonomy (NCBI): domain Eukaryota; kingdom Metazoa; phylum Chordata; class Aves; order Casuariiformes; family Casuariidae; genus Casuarius; species Casuarius casuarius. Next base: position 2,331,514 of record PTFA01000066.1, on the reverse strand, counting down.
CACCACTATCTTTTGTGCTTCGAGTTTCTTCAATATTTAATTAGAAAAGAGTCCCAATCGTTAGCGATTTTTTATTGATTCATTACACATGAATCAAATCACACAGGCAAAAATGTATCAGCAATTATTTTCCTGTAATTTCACACAAGCAACAGACATTTCTTGCAAGCTCTTCCTGGTAACAAAAATATCACTCCCAAACCAGTAACTCCAAACGAAGTCTTCGAAGAAGAGGTATCAAACTACTGTAGGACTATAAAGAGAATTCAGATTCCTCGTAACAGACGCCCTTAGGAGCAGGCACCAAATAAAACCGAGATTTATTCACCTGATGCGTATTCTCCATCAATAGCAGCTACAGATACCTCCCTCTGCTCTGAAAGACCTGGCAGTTTACATGCAGCTAAAATTTGCCCATAGGCACTTACAAAAGTGTCAACAAGGCAAGCCATACTCAGTACAGCTGTTACGGTGAATACATTTTAGCATTTTAATTATTATTATATGTTTCTACAAAGAAGTAACACAATATGACAATGTCTTTGGCAAAATTTCCAGATGTGCTCACTACCTCTGCAGCTCTGCTTTAACTAATAATATCATTTGGAGTTTCTGCCTTGAGCTGAGCAGTCGTTCAACATTTCACTGCAAAACGGGCTGCTGTTTGAAGGTCCTTGTACACACAGGACAGAGGTGGGGGGAAAACAAAGAAAAACCCTCCCCACACAACCCACGCACATACCTATGCAAGTAACTGCTCAAGGGATTACAGGGAGGAAACACTGTAAATTGAGAAATGAGTCTTCCATCGAAGAGAAACCCACGATGAGCTGAGTGGCAGTGATGGATTTCCAGGATTTGGAGTTTTTCATGGGGACATGCAGCTGATATGTCCACTCGACTGTAAAACTCCAACCACGCGGGTTTCTACGTTAGGCAGCAATCAGTGTCCCTCACTCCATAGCCGGATCCTTACTTCTTCCAAGGGCATTTGATAGTGTCAAAGCAGAAGACTACTGACTTGAAATTTTTGAGAGTTTATACCATCTTCTAGAGGCGTGAGGTAGAAACAGGGTCTACCAGCTGGCACCCGACTGACTTCCAAAGCCTTCGGATCACAACCAACGCTTACTGCCCCTGCGGCCAGACATACATGCTGACTTCAGCCAGAAACAAGCTCGCAAGCAACGTATCCATCTCTGTTCTCTGCACGCCTCCCCGTTCGTACCAACTTCTCCAGATTGCTCCACTCTGCCCATGGCAGACAACATCTGGTGCCAATGCAGAAAGTCTAAAGTTACTGAGCAAATTTCTCCTACAAACTCTTAAGTTTTCTAGGTCCTCCAGCAAAATAGCAAGCCCTCTGAATCCAGATTCTTACAAGATACCTGTCCGGCACAGCCAATGGTTCACGGGCAAACTAAGATTTTCGCCTTCTGAAAAACACATTTCCTCATGAGAGCTATAACTAAGACTGAAGCTAACTTCCCAACCCATCTCACTAACTTGACCTGGGGCAACTTTGCCCTTCCAGAACTGAGGTATCATTTTTACTTAGGGGAAATGTGCGATTTCACATTTTCGGGATTCGATAGCGGTACAGTGCCTCCAGCACCACCGTGACACCGATGCCAGCCGGGGAGACAGAGCGTTGGCCATGCAAGGCGCAGAACAGAGACTTCAGAGCAGCCTCCTCGGCAAGGAATAGAAGATTATAGTGTAGAAGACAGAGGAAAAAACCCGAGAGGAGTGCAAGCGTGCTTGGGTTTGCACATTGAAGGGAAAAAGTTAATTTTCTCTACCTCTTTGGAGTAAGGCAGGATAAAAGCTTGGGGTTCCTTATCCATCCTGTCGTTCTCCATTACCTTAACTGCCTCACCTAATTTGGATCCAATGCACAGCAGTTTTCTAAGAGAATGGAAAGAGGTGATAAGAGAAATCCAAAATCTTCTGGAAGTTGTTAAACCTACGGCAGGTCATTTCAGCCGTTTAGATTAATCTGGATGCTCAGCAAAAAAATATTCCTTTTTAGAAAAGGCTCTGGTGTCACAAAATCCCAATTAGTCTTTACTTTCATCTACCAGAAGTTGCTTTGTATGGAAAGGTCTCCACAAATGTCTGAATTAATTCACAGAAAGGGTATTTTTGTTGTTGTTTGTTTGTTTTTAAGAATTTTGAATATCTGCATAAAGATTCAATGGAGAAAGGCATTTCTGGCCTAGAAATGGCTTAAGAACAAATTTCATTTCTACTGAGTTTGAAGGCACCAAAATTCATGCAAGTGTTTTTCTGGATATCAGCCAAGATTCATAAAAATATTTGAGCAGGAAAAACAAAATAACATTTCACTTCACACATACTCTGATAAAATATGTATGTTCTTCCCACGTATGCCCATGTAGTTGGTATATGACTAATACGGTCAGAAATTCGTCTGTCCTCATATAGAGAAACCCTGGAAATATCCATCAGCCCTGCACAGCGACTCTGCAAGATGACACAGCTACAGTGGTAACTGTCACGAAAACCAAAATCTATCCGGATCGGCAAGTGGACAGTCGCACGCCGTTGTGTAAAACTGTTCCTTCCAAAAGGTTCAGCTCAACTCCAGCGACTGAAAATGATTTCTCAGCTGCCGTGTGCTTGCTCGGTGATTTACAGCAGTGCCAGTAACAGGAGCGAGTGCTGCGTCTCCTTCTGCCAAGCGGTGAAGGCAGAAATGCAAAGCTGCAGAGCAAAAAGCCTTCCCGGGCTACGGTGCACAGGGGGGAGGCAGACAACAAGCCCTCCCCCCAGGTCTTTCGAATGCGCCTCAGGTACCAGCCAGTTTTGCAGGACTCGGTGAGGGCGCTCCAGAAAAGCACCTTCACTAAATCCGCCATTCGCCTACAAGACCTGCACAGCCAGACTTCCAGCATGTCCTGCACGGAGCGTTTTTAGACTTTGAGTATTTCTGTCCAAGCTTTATCTCAGCTACTGAACTAGCACGTTTCCATCTCTTACGACGTGGCTGAGCCCCCCTGAGCAGAAGCAGAGCTGCCAAGGCCACCCCAGAGCCCCACTAAAGGTTTGGCAGGCAGCACCACCGGGAAAGGAAGCGTTCTCCAGCGCCATTGCTATCTTCGATGAAGAGGTATTAAGGTCTGTTTTGCCTTGTCTACATAAATCTACCTAGTTAAAAGCAGAAATCAAAACATCAAGGGAAAGTTTCAGAGCTACCTCCAACTCAGTCTGTTGAGAGTAGCACTAACAATTTTGTTACTGTCTACTAAAATCTGTGTCTATGGTAAGTGCAATAATTTGCTCCTCCTTTTCTACCAGGTGAAACACATGTGATGGTATGCTGATCTCTCCTATAAGCTGCCAGGCTGAGACTAAGCACGGCTCAACCAACCGAGTGAGAAAGCTGTCCAGAAGCCAAGGTGGCGGCTACCATGTCGCTCTAAATTACTCTGAATTTTCTCACCCACAAATAATCACCCCTCTACTGTTCAACATGCACAAACGAAATGAAACTCAACCTGAAAATAGGACAAAAAATTGAATTATTCCTTTGTTTTTCACAGCCACAGCCTGCACACGGGTTTCCCATCCCTCTTCTCTCAGGCATAGCTCACGTTAGCTCCCGCGGCCACAGCAACGCCGCTCTGCTCAAGCGCTGGTGGCTCGTGTGCCACCCTCTCCAAGCCAACAGCGCAGAACGAGCTCCCACTTGGTGCAAGGCAGCAGAAATCTCCAAACGGGAGCAAGCTCCAGTCAGCCAAAACACTACACAAACCCAGAGGGAACAAAACCTGCAGCGCTAAACCCAGCTCTGCTCAGTCTCGCCCAGTTTTTCCAGGATCAGGCTAATTCCAAACACATACACGCCAGTCGGAAAGGGGGCAGAGGGGGAAGGAAGGGTCTAACTATGCTTGTCTCACATAGGCTTCACCTATCTTGTTTTCTGACAAGTTAATTATTTCACTTGCTCCAAGATAAGGAGTTGGTGGGCAATTTAAGTGGATACACACACGGTCTGGGCCCACCACATCCAGTAAATCAGTTAAGCATTTTTATTACAGACCCTGGATTCAGCCTGTAATTGCTACAGTGGAAAGTCCTCAAGTCAGACCTAAAATCGTTTTGTTTTTTAAACAGTTAATTATTTCCCTGCCAACCTCTAGGCAGCTGAAACTAGTCTCTAAACATCAAGCCAAATTTGATAAACGGTTTCAACTGAAGAAGGCAAGAGATTGCCTGGCATTTCTAAAACGCAACACTTCCAGGTGCTGGAGATATCACTCATCCAGCTGCAATACGCCCTTCCCCTTCTCCATCCTGCAGTGGGGACACTAACGGGGAGAAAACTTAAGTTTTTTCCACCTATTTGGAGAAGGAAAAAAAAAATTAAGAGGTGCACAGGAATCTCTCAGTCGGTGCCAAACCCCAATACGCTTACGGTTTGCTTGGCTGGGTTTTTTGGCTGCTTTTGGATTTGTTCCATGCAATGAAACTTAAAGGACTCAGAAGTCCTTTTGCCCAAGTGACCGCACTGGCTACAAAACTCCTTTCGAATCAGCCCATCTTTCTCTACACAGCATCTCGCATTGCTCACGCGGTTCCCAAACACCCTTCGACCTTCCAAGCCATATATAAGCTTTTATTTCCCCCGTGTATTTGCTCAGTGAAAGGTTTATACCAGCAACTGCAACTTGCAGAGACCGTCCGAGCTCCTTCTGCACAGCTGGTCCTCTGGCGGGCAGCACCACGCTGCTTCGGCCCGAATAAGAAAGCCCGAGACGGCCCTTGCCCCTCCGTGATGACAAACGACGCCATGCCGTGGATGTTTCAGCGGTGGCAGACGTGTTTTTATTCCAAATCAGTGCAACTTGCTCAAGGGGAAAGTGAGCAGCAACAGACAGTAAAAGGGTGCTTCAGGAAAAGAAAACATGGCATAATGGTACCTTTCCTGCCCAACAGTAATAAAATATTAATTTAAGCATCTTCTTTTTTTTTGAACTGTTCCAAATATAGAAGGTAATTTACACGAGCAAAATTTTTTAAAGAATTTCATGAGCTCCCCTGCTGGTTTAATTAGGAGAGGTTGAGGGGAAAAAAATTGCAAAACCTGATACTGTTACTATGGAGTTAACCATCCCTCGAGGCGCTCCCACAGCCATTCTGTTAAATTAGCCAAGCTAATAGTGCTACGCTATTTCAAGGTTCTCCAAGAAGCGAACCTACCCCTTGCTACCGGCTTGAGCCATCTTCCCTTACGTTACCCGATTGAGATTAACCACGCCAAACAAGAAGCCTATGAAATTCACCCAAAAGGACGCTTTTCGCAGGAAAACATCCTCAAGAATTACTGGTGATTATGTGAGTAACAGGCTCAGGGTGCTTCCCATGCTTTTAAAGTTTTTTGGGGTTTTTTTTGCTTAACTTTTCTTCTTTGCTTAAATTTGCATTTAAGCAGTGCTCACTTAACGATAATTAAGTAGGCAAAGCTATATGTTGCGTTGCACCAGGGAAGTCCCTCCTGTACCCAGGACCAACCTTCTTCCACCACAGTTGACGGCACTGCAGTCCCACACGTAAAGCATGTGGGAAATCAAAACTCCCGTGTATCTTTTTTTTTTTTAAATGAAGAAAAGGCAAGGTACATGGAAGATGAAAGGTTTTTTTTCCCCTCATCTCAGAGATATTAGAACTGTCAAGTCTCGGTTTCCTAACACAGTGCTTTTGAGCAAAAGAACAGCTGTGGTCACACAACCACTTTAAAACACACAAAAATAAAAAATAAAAATAAAACCACCCTTGACACTTGAATCTAACTGCAGAGTCTCCAGTGTAAACCTCATGTATCACCTAGCTGTTCGTGCAAAAAGTGAAAAGCGTTCCTCAGCCCTGCGTTACAAGGTTGAGAAACACAAACAGAGCTCGGTTTCACTGTCTTCATATAAAAACTACTGTGTACAGGAAACATAAAACTTAGGAGATCATGTGTTTCAGCGTCACCTCTCCTAGCCATTCATCCACATTTCCAACTTTTTTGGGAAAATGGGCCGGCAACGGCCCGTTGTTCCGTTACAATACGAGGGAAGCCCTCCCCGCAGCAGCCTGCTGAGGACCACCGCGGCCTCGCAAGACAGGCTCTCCGCTACCACTGCCGGAGCACCTACCGCTGAAAAGTCATTTCACTCCGCTTGGCCTAAATAAACCCGAGCCACTTTTTTTTTTTTTTCTTCCCAGCCTGCAAAGACTAGAAACTCATTTTAAATTTACAGCTAAAAGAAAAATCACCACAGCTCTCATGCAACCAAGGGAAGGAGGCGTGTACCCGCTGCAGCGAGGAACACAAGCCTGTTCACGCAGCTCGGGGAACGCTGCAGAACAACTTGCCCACCGGCTTTGTGCAACTGTGCCGAAATACTCAACGCAGCTTCCAAACAGAAGGGGTCCACCATAGGATGGCAGAAAATCAACTGCCAGCAGGAGATCAAGATGCAAAATTGCAGAGGAGAAAGCTACTGTGTCAAGAGAGACTTCTTTTTAATTGAGTGCTTGACATTTTCATTTAATCCAGTTTAAGCTGGGAAGTGCTTGTTAACTCAAAGATGATCTGGAGTAAACTCCTCCTTTAGAAAGGACGGCATCACTCATTCGTATCTTTCTTGCCACTACATTGCTCGAAAAAAGTATCTGGGGACAAAATTACTAACCAAATGCAATGGAGGGCACTAAGGCAAACGACTTCATGTTTGCATTTTAATTTTGGTGCATTTTAAAAAATAATGCGTTTGTGACTCACCAAGATGAGTGTACACCTAAGATGACGTGGAACAGACTGTGGCTGCCTCGCTGCTGGTCTCTACGTGGTAGCTACGTATGCCTGTGCCTACCGTGCATCTCTAATTACCCTGGGGCAAATGGTAATGACGCCAGTCAACGCTGGCTGGCTGACGAGGAACCGGTGAAGCCCCCCTTGCAGCAGCAATCCCCCCAAGCCCGCTCGGGTGCCACAGAAAGCCTTTATGAGCCATCTCACTCAACAGACGGATTCCTGAACAAGCACAGCCGCTACAAGATCTCCAGGAGAAAAATTACTGCAGGGACAGTGAACCCAGCACTGTATAATTCATCTCCTACGAAAGGGAAAAAACTTCATTGAACTTCTACTATTGAGGTCACTGTTTCTAAGAGAGGAGAGGAGATCTTAAATGCCACACAAATCTGCCCAAGGGAACATGAGGCAAGCAGACCTGAAGAAAGTTTTTCCACTGTCGTGATTCTGGAGCCTGAAATTCATTATTTCTAATACTCATTTCCCTCTGCTGCATCCTTTCCTGCTAAAATCTGTAAGAAATCTTCCGAGTACAATCACGTAATTCATCTCCGTCTTTATTTTATTAACTCGCATGGCTCTATTACAGTATTTCCTGTGCTCAAAAGTTATGTTTTTCGTCATAATTTCACAAGCCATGAAAAAAAGTTTGCAGTATGTTCTATTTGAAAGCCAAAACTTCCCTTTCTTGCCCAGGGCAGCGAATTCTCTCAGATTTTAGCCCAAGTAAGGAAAGGGCCCAGTCAGGCCCTTCCCAGCAGGCTGCCCTAAGCTCTCTACACATTCTCCTTCCTCTACTTGCCAAGAGTTAAACATCTTCCTCACCTTAAATTAAGCTTTTTGACAAAGTACCCAAAGGAGAAAGCCAGTCAGGGACGTTTATAAAGAGTAAGTGGGAAAAGCTGAGTGAGTCTTTCCATTTAAGCAATTTTTCTTTTTAAAGACCCCTATAGTCTGGGGCTTCTTGTTGAGTTTTGATGTGTTGAGTTGTACTTTCTTTTTCCTTTCTGTTTTGAGAGAGAGAAGCCAATTAACTCCAAATCTGGGATTCCTTATTCTCAGCAAGGATGGATGCACTTCTTCGCTTATTGTTAAGGTTGGAGTTTAGAAATTTCAGAAATAACGTTAGAGACGCTCATACCAGAGCTGCTCTCACACATCACTTTCCAAAATTATGTCCAGTACCAAAAAAAGAGTAATTTCTCAGAAGGAACACTTGACTAAAATTGATGTACGCATGGAAATTTCACATGCCTAAGGAAGCAAGCAAAACCAAGGCAAGCAGGGATTACTGTGTTCCCGATGCTCCCCAGCCTTCGAAAATCTGCAGCCCCTGGCAGCAAGGGGTGGTGTCAGGCGCTACCGACTTCCCTGCACTGCGCGAGGTGACTGTCTACTTCTACCCTTCCTTTCCTCCATGTAACCACCTTCTAGCAGTGCAAGAACCTCTGCTCTTAGTCCCCTTAGCTCCTTAACAGCCATAGCTGACCCCTTCACAGGCCTCAATAACCACACTAGGAACACCTGCCCACTCCAAAAGCCACATCCATTCTTCCTTATTTTACTGTGTCTCCATGCATTGGCTAATTCTGGACTTCACAGCAGTTTCACCTAACTTGCTTGTATTGACAGAGGACCCAGTGACTGGTGATTTCCTCAAATACCCCTGAATTGCTTTTGAGAGGAGCCACCGCATTTGTCACTATTTCTGTCTCATTTTCCCCTTTCTCTTGTTCCTCTTTTTGACACCGAGCCCAACTAGAGTGGATTCCTGGCTCTAACTCCCGCAAATAAGTGCTTTACAGTCACTATAAGAACAGCCCTGACAGCACCGTTATGAATCACATCCCGGGCACCGCTCGGGGCCAAGCGAAGAGCTGCTTCTCTGGCGGGGCTCCAACATTACTCCTCCAACATTAGCCATACTGTCTTCTGGCCAGTATGAAGTTTTAACACAACCCTCCAAGAGGATGCTTCACCCCAAACTACATGTCCTCCCACACCCATCAGCTCTCCACCACTTCTGTTTAAGTTACCCCTCACTCTCAATGCCTTTCTGGTTCCACTGCTGTTTTTACGAAGCCATCCACACTTTCTACACCAGTCTCCTCCATTTCAAACATTTGCCCAATTTCTAATAAAGATAAAACTCCCTATGCCGTTTTTCAACCACAGCTTTCCACCTCTCTGCTCCTGTGCGCTATACAAACAGCATTTCGGAGGATGTTACTACTGAGGTCCCAGTCTCACACTTGCACCTCAGCAGTCCGAGTCCCGTATCACTGGTACACCCAGGACCATGGCAACTGGCTCATCACCAGCCCAAGGGTCCGTCCAGACACCCAGCGAGGTCTAAATATTTTTTTGCATGTGCCAGACAAGTGACCTTGTCATCTCCAGCATCAAAACCTCGAGTAGCCGTGCTGATAACCACAATCCTGCGCTACCATCCTATCTCATCCTGTCAGTTGGCATCCCTAACGCCGAAGGAGCTCTCTTGTTGCAAATAAACACGCAGCCATCACTTGATGGGGAGGACTCATTTATTTTAGGACCATTTCTGTCTTCATTGCAATGCCGATCTCTTGCACAGAGCTTTTCCCCTCTCAGCAGGTCTGCGGCTGCTAGCCTAGAGATGAGATTGCTCTCCGACTCATATATTAGAAGAAGTTAACAGTGCATTGCAGCAGCGAGATTGAAGTCCTGAACCAATTTCCTGCATGTCAAGCTGGTCAGTTATTTTAACTAAAGCTTGCAATTACTAAATAAAACATCAGAAAGAAATGAAATGAACAGACTTAAGACCTTTATACTGTTAATTTCAGTGTCTATCAAACTATAATTTAAAACCAGCAGCTGTGTCAAAGGTAGAGCTGCAGCTATCAACTTATCATTGGGAGATCAAAGCTGCAGAGGGGGATCACCGCTTAGACATGCCCAAATCAGCAAGCCATAAGCTCCCTTAACATATGCACAAATACACACCTTGTTTTTCTTCCTACAAGTGGCTGCATGCACAGGTTTTTACCCACATCTGCACATCCCTGAAGTGGATAAGGCAGCCTCACCGCATCACCTACTTTTATAAAAGGTAAAATTGCTCCCCATGGTCAAGTAAGGATTCTTTTGCAGCCCAATATACTCATCTCAGAAACACAGAAAAATATGATTGAGTGCTTCCCCAATAAAAATTTGGAATGAAAGACCTAGTTTTATTTATAAGCACAATGAAGAAAGAAGCATGTTGAAAGAGTAACAAGAAATACTAAGAAAGCAAGCTTTAAGATTGGAGTCAGGCAAAATCTAGCTCTTGCTAATCGTTTGTAAATAGATATAGAAATACTTACATAGATACATACACATACAAGAAACCACCAGATTTTAAGCCTCTTTTGGATATTAACATGCTTATATAGAATAAAAAAAAAAAATTCTCCTTCAAAATAATAATCAAGTAAAATGTCCTAAACACCACTGAAGTTATGTGAAATTACAAGTTACCAGCTCCAGAATTACATTGCTGAACAACTCTCCGCTACCTAAAGCGAACAAGCTTCAGACAGAATGCATTTGCTACCGGCTGTGCAGAAAGCAAGGCTGTAAAGTTTGTTTGCCACTTCACCAGATTACAGTGCTGTAACAGAAAATTTCCTAACTTAATAAGATTAACTGTAGAACTGAAAAGTCTTCTTGAGAAAGGAAAATGAAAAAAAAATCTGCAAGTTGCAAGCTAGTATATTATATAGTAATAATATAGTATGTATTTTTTTATATATATATAAAAATATATATGTATTAGACAGACAGATATGGACGTGTGGCAGCAGTTGGCAGCAGCTTTTAAGAAGAGATTTCTGAAGACCAAGCTTATGAAATAGAGAAAACAGAGCAAGAGGAGGACAGATAGTTATCCTTGGAGGACAGGAGGTATGAGGTGTGGGGGGAGAGCAATCAAAACGCTGCACAGAATTATTGTGTACGACGTCCCCAGACCCTCCAGCTTGGCAGAGTTTATTTGTCTCCGACGATTCTTTCCCTCGTACGTGCAATGCATCATGTCTTTCAACTCAGCAAACAACTAAACAGTGAGGCCACATGATTTTCCTTCCAACACACTGCAAAGAGGAGAGTGGTTTTTTTTAAACACTGTTTCCTCCAGAGGAAAACTTAAATAATGCTATTTTGAAACTTATTTCACAAACAAAAATGTAGATAAAAAACAGTGACAGGTCATTTTTGCTCCAACTGGCCTCGCACAGAGCATTTGAGATACTGGTACACACAGACAGACACAATCATTCCTATACATCATCTCTATTCTTCTTTCGCAAGTGGCCACATACAGGTTGCTTCTATCTGAACATTCAACCCAGGTTCTAGAAAGACTCTGCAACCAACCTGCATGCTCTTGGTCAAATTACCAGCCTCCCTGTGTTATCGTGAGTCAAGCAGAAGAAAACACTTAGCCTTTTCAGAAACAGTCACAACAACCTGGAGCTCACAGCTTGCACAGCAGTACTACGCGTAATAATCAAGATTATTGTATCAAAACTGGTAAACAGCCAAGCACTTCCAACAGCTGTCCATCCCTCCCATTTTGGATGCAGATCTCCTACTCTGGGACAGCACTTACTTATCTTTTTATTGAGCATTTCTCAACAAACCGTTAGCCTGTTGAGCTAAATACACCTTAAAATCTAAGTTATATTCTAGTTTCTCTGTGTTGTAGTGGTGGCACAGGGGGAAAGGATCTGAAACACGGCAGAGAGCAAGCGAGCGCTGCTTCCCGGGCGATGGTCGCACGCTCTTTAGGCAAAACCGCAGGGTTGCTCTGATCTGCCACCAAGGCACAGCTGTGATTGCTCAGATGTGCTGGCATACATATTACCTTTAAACATCTTATTGTAAATTTAACTACCACCATCCTGACTTTTGCCTAGTTTTACTTATTGCTTAAATTGTTCAGCTACAAATGTCTCCTAGCGGGCTTGGCCGTGTTAACGGGCTTCACTCACCCCAGTGCCAAGAAGGAATAAAGTACAGAGAAAATTAGTGCTACGCACTGGCTTCAGCTACAGAGACATTTTACTAGGGTTTTCTTCCCCCATGAATTCATGCCAAACATTCAAATAAAGGCACAAAACAGAATAACATGGCATCTCAAGACATGCCCAAAACAATTTTGTCTCATTTGGAAAGCTGCAGCGACAGCAAGGGGTATCAGGCTACTTTGGAAGGGGAAAAAAAAATACAAATTAAAATAACTACCTTCCTAGGGGAAGAGAAAAGCATGCCATAGTGTTTATAAACGCATATACTTGAGGCATCATAGAGCCACGAGGCAAAACAGCATCACCCTGTCATCACCGAGACAGCGGTGGATGAGACGGGATTAAACGGCTGTTCCTGTGGCAGGGTGTCTCAGCCCCCAGCAAGGCCGGATTCGGGTCCTCGTGATCCGCATGGAGCACCTGGGTAAAGCAGAAAGCCTCGTGACACGCAGGCGGTCAGGCCGAGGTGGTTTCCAACCCAAAATTTGGCATTAGCTCCTCTGCCCGCTACCACTTGGGATCAGCCGTTCCAACTCTCCGGGCTGGACCCTCGCACCACAAGCGCATGGCCTTCGTGCTAGCTAGTACCTTCTCATCTTCCCAAAATTTCCATGGAACGGCCGACCACTCTGGCATCCGCAGCCGAGCAGAAACATCCCCGCGGGATGCAATTTACACAGACAGCAGTCTGCGACAATTAAAAAAGGAGATTAACTGCCAGCACACCAACCCTTACACCTAGCGGATCGATCACTTACCAAGAATTATACCCGGGATGTATTTGCAAAGCTGAATCAATTGAGAATTTATTCCACCTCCCTCCACCACAACATCCCACCGCTCCACATCAATCTAATTTAAAGAACATTTCCCTGTAAAGAGAAGTACTATTCCCACAGCAAACAGCTAAGCCATTCACTAAACTAGTGTTAACGATTTGCATAACTCTTAATAGCGTTATGCACAACGCTGCTCGCATTGCAGCGGCAACAAGCCTATTCCTCTCCCCTAAGCAGGCGGCCGCGCTCTTTAATCACTCGCGGCTCAGCGCCAGCCCCCCGCACGTGTTTCCGATGTGCTGCAGGTAGGCGAGCCCAAGGCCCCTTCTCCATCCGGCCGGTATTTTTGTTTGGTTTGTTTGCTACAGTTGCATCTCCGAGCTCTGTTGCAGCTCAAAACCAGAGCCCGCACAGCGGCAGATCAAAGCAAACTCAAAGTGTTATTTAAAAAGGCCTAAATACGTTTCATAAAAACCACTAGCCCATTACCTACGAACACTGTAACAGTTTCATCTGCTTCAGCTTTACTAAGAAATGATTCAGCATGTTCTTTAAAGAGAGAAATTTATGCTAAGGAAAATAGCTTTCAGATATTTCACGGCACTTCTTCGTCCCCCAAGGCAGGCTGGAGTATCTTCCAGAGCCGGCGCAGAAGGGGAGAAAGAGGAAGAGCCAAACCTCAAGCACCCACGAGCCTGAAGCGTCTGCCCAGGGTAAAGCAGGTCCCCTCGCACTGCACAACATTAACTGGTAAAACCGCAAGCAAAACACATATTTCTCTGATGAGTTATGAGTCATATGAGATATGAGTTTTCTCGTTGCATGAGCTGCGTTTGCTGCAGAGTTATGATGTACAGACCCAAAACAGGCTCTTTGGCACAAGCGCGCGCTATTTCAGCCGACTTGAACAATTGGTTGCATCCACGCGTGCAGGTCTATTTTCCAATCCCGAGTCCATTACAAGTCAAATTATATCTTTGCAGGCCACAAGGTCTGCCTGGATGGGCTGCCCTCAAGTCATACGAAAATTGGGGCTTTCTCTGACAAGTCATTTCTCTTAAACACCTCACATCTAAAGCCAAAACTACCACCTAAATCTGCAGGGCAGAGCTTCCTCAGAGGCTTCACTGGCAAAGCTTTTACATTTCATTTGGAGGACAACTCACCCAAGGGCCTTCTCCTTTCTCCTTTCCCAATTCAAGGAGAGGGAATACATTTGGAATAACTCCGTCCCATCTCCAAAACGACACAGCCACTCCACCTACGCCCAACACGCCGCAGCAGCGGGGCCCAACGATGCTCCAAGCCCCCCGCGCGCCCTGCCCCAGCGCGGCGCGCACCGGCCTCCGCGCGGGTACCGCGGCTCTGCGTGGGCACCGCGGCTCTGCGTGGGCAGCTCCAACAAGGAGAGTGAAAGCAAGAGCAAGAGCCAGGCGTTCGAGGCGAGCCTGCAGGCAGCCGATCGGTGCTCGAGGCGCCGACACGCCGGCGGCGCGGGGCGAGCCCGGATCAAAGGCAGCGGCAGGGAGCTGCGCTCGGGCACGATGTGCGCGTTGCCAGCGGAGCCCCTCCGCTCCCCGGTGCAGGAACGGCGAGAAAAAGCGAGCAAGACTTGACTCCTCGGCGCGTGCACCTCGAAAAGCCGCTGCAAAGATTCATCTGCATCTCCAGCATAGTAATTCACTCTGGTTTTCCAGAGATGGAGGTATTTCTCAAAATAGACTACTCGATACCGCCATTCTCAAAAGCGCTTATTGATTTCTGCCCGGACTTAACAAGATATTTGACTTTCTGAAGCTGTACTTAATTCCTTTGGCTTTTTCTGAGGACAAGCGTCATTTTTCGCTTTACCTTAACCATGTAAGAAGGGGGAAACGCTCTGCATCCAACAAGTAAATCCTAGAGAAGCGCGACGGTTTCCAATCCTTTGAAAAAGGAGAATCCTGAAGGGTGGAGAAACATAGGGAAATCACGCACAAATAATAAAACAATGCTTAAAAAAAAATCAGTATTCCATTTAAAGCACTTTTGGCCAGTTCCCAATTCTTTCATAGTTAAGCATCATTAAAAAAATATAAATAAAATAAAGATAGGATAAATGTTCTGAGACTATGAGTGCAGCCTACCTACTTCCTCCCAAGTTTACAAAACACTGCAATCTGCCAGCACCCTCATATTTTTATTTAAGCTAAGCCAGCTAATCTTGGAAAACAAAAGCTACAAACATTAGGATTAATTCATTAAAAAAAAAAGAAAAAGAAAAAACACTCAGCCTACATCTGAGCAACGCCTGTAAGAAACCACACAAAGTATCATGCCTGAGAAGTAAAAATTAGCATGTCTCTGCTAAGGACCAAGACAGGAATCTGTGTTTTTGCAACAGGCTTAGGTGGAAAAGAGATGCTTTAAGATGGTTTGGATTTCATATGCGATCAGCAGCGTGGGAAACGGTCCGGCAAGGAAAGCGGGAGACAGGCACCGAGGTAGCAGCTGATCACGCTTCGGCACGAACGTCATAAAACCATTATCCTCCAGTCATACTTCATAAAACTCACAAGGCAGCAGCAGCAGGTTTAAGCAGTAGGGAATCAGCTTAAGGTTATTTTTGTATATTCCTCTAAAAAGCAGTATTTTAGTTGCAAGAGATTTCACAGGGTAAAGTTATATTATGAAAGGATAAATGAATCTGAAATTGCTTTCGTGGAATAAATATTTGTTTGAGCTCAGAAAATGCAATGCATCAAAAAAAGCAGGTAACCAGCATATTGCAGGGCATTTTGCTAATACATTCACCATGGCTTAGCCTCTTCCACTTTACTCTTCAAGCCAGGCAATATTATTGACTGTTATTGTTAATTTATATCTGTTTTCTAAATGCCACATGAATATACTGGATAAAACAAAGGTCAGAAGAAAACGCACGATTTTTTGAAGAGGAAATCCAGATGAAGTACCTACACAAAACAACTTTACCAAAAGTAAAAAGATTTGGCCCGTGGGGACCATGACTTTGTCCAAATGGGACAAACCAACTACTTCTGCATCATGGAAGCAGAACAGACTGCAAACTTGCATCAGTTAACAGGGGAACTTAAGGGAAAGCAGCAACTTCAGAGCACTGCGGAAAGGAAAAAGGAAATAAAACTAACCGCAGAACTTCACCCCTCCACAAAGGACAGGAAGGGCAAAGAGATGAACGACGTTTCCAAGGAGATGAGGGGATTTCTGACAGGTTTAAAGAAAGCAAAGAGAAAGATGTCTACGTAACAACACCTGAGCAGCAGTTGTTTAAAAAAAATAATAAGTCTACTGCATACAAGGGAGAGTGTCAAGATGAACAAGAACTTCGTCGCTGCCAGTATTTTACTTACTTTCAGGAGTTTGCCTTGTCCTCATTTGGGTGCATCGCAAGTAGGGGAAGGACTCCAATGGGAGAAATACCGCGGGAACGGAGGCAAATCACCATCTCCAGCACAGAAGTGGTGTTCCTCATCGGTCCATAGCTGAGGTGTTCATGGCCCTTTTCACTGGTGCTTCTTGAGGGTTTTAAAAATATGTAGAAAATTGAAAGGCCATAAAAACACTCGGCTCTCCGAAGCAAGAAATGAAGAAAAGCAGAAAAATGCTGGGGTAACTCTGCTGCTAGCTGGCAATATAATTTGAACGGGAAGGCTTTGCAGGTCTTGTATGCCTCAATCTTTCCCATTTCCTAGGCTGTAATTGCCATCCTGAAGCAGTAATAAGCCTTAGGAAAGCATACATCTGGCTACAGCTGTCAGGGAAGAGCTTTTTAAGCTCAGATTATCACCAAAATTGTTGGGCAAATGGCAGTGCTTTTAGTATATGGTTCCCAGTACACGGGCTGAATCAAAAGCAATTTTGATTGTACACTGCTTTTTAAGCTTCAATTACCGCTTCTTTTATTTGATGCAATTGTCTAAAACAAAATTAGAATCGTTTACAATAGCCACATAATAGTCTAGGTGAGTGATAAGATACCAAAATACTCCTACATCGCTGTGGCATATCACCTTTGGACACGTGCTTCCACTTTTTCCCTCCCTCCTTATAGCGAGGGAAACATGTCATTATAGTTTTGTGCGACAGAAACCCAAAGTTAGAGGAAAAGGAACTGAAACCTGATACAGAAAGAACAGGGAATAGAGCCAAGATGTCTTCTTTTGCTTGTTCCAAAGTCAAAGCTGGAGCAATTAAACGGCAATGCACATTTTACGTGAGCGTTTTCTTCAGTTTCTGTGCACTGAACCAACTCTGGGAACTCGAGTGGAGGCTCTGCAATGAAAAAGGGCTCAGGAATCGCTTGTTAATGCACTGAAGGACTTGAGGCTTGGCATACCCCCATACTGCTTACTACCCAAACTCATTCTCTTATTCCTGGGACAAATGAAGACCAAGGTCAAAAGCGCATTAAATAAGCGGCTCACACTGAAAGCATTCGATCAAGCACCAGCCGCAGCCTTCAAACATACCCACAACTCTAAGAGCGTACAGTTAAATGAAAAAGCTCTTTCTCAGAGATGGAGCAAGCATAGGAACCAAGTGAAAGCCACCGACGTTCAAGCTAAGCCAGACATCAGGCGGACCACCACGACACAGAGCAGAAGTGTCTCCTGGCACAGAGTCAGCCTACCTCTGGCTTCAAAAAGTTGAACTGAAGATCCTGCTGCAGGAGTAGCAAACTTTTCAAAACAAGAATGATATCACAGATTAGAGAATAGGAAATGTAGATTTTTAAGTTACAAAAAAAGAGAAAAAACAAACAAAAATCTGAGCAACTGGAAGTTTCTAAGTGCAACTCCAGTACGTACGGAGCTTTAAAAGCAAGACTACAAAAAAGGCAATGAAGGATGGGCAAACGCAAGAGGAGTTCAAACCTCAAAACCCACAAGTGTCAAACATGCACAACAGCTTTTGGAAGTTTTCCCACCAAGGCAGCAATAAACAAGATAAACGTGACACTTCCCATCTATCAGAATTATAGTCATCTATTTGGTACAGTGTCATCAGGGAAACTACTGGGGAGAAAATGAGAACTAGAAGGGAGGGAAGACAGAAAGCAAATTGCAAGGGAACGTAGCTTTCTATTTAAAAAGGTCTTAAATGCAGAAACTCCCCCAAACCCCAAGACTAAAACCAAGCACCTTGTATGACACCTTGGGAATGCAGCAGATCCTACCGGAGCAGCCTGGCTTGCTCGCTCTGGAGAGCCACCGCTGCAAGGCAGCTGTTCCCTCCACCAAATGCATCGTGGCAGCAGAAGACCCTGAGGAGGGCAGGGGACTATTTAAGCAAAAGGACAACGCTGGCCCAGGAACAAATATGAATATATGGGCCTTCAATAAGCATAGATGATAAGCGAGAAAGGCACAGTGATCCAAGCAATCAGCCTTACACCGAGAAGAGGCTATGGAACATGACATGCTTCCTTTTGCGATAGGGAATTTTCAGCACGGCAGCTGCAGTCTCAGGGAAACAGATTCAGTGACCCCAAAGGTCCCTTAAAGCATTATATTCCTATGAGAATTTTAACAACAAATACCCTGCTTATTCGAGCACTTGGGTGAAACAATTTTCTAAATGACCACTCAAGAGCGACAGAAAGCAAACAGAGCTTAATAAGGAGTGCAGTGCGGGTGAGCGGAGCAGAGCCATCAGCAGCGCGGTCCCGAGCGCCTACAACAGGAGGCTGTCTAATAAAAGATGATCTCTAGCAAAGATCCTGCCAAGGATTTGTTGTGGGTTTTTAAGGCCAATGTACAGCCAGAGTTCCTCACATTTTTTTCCACAATCTCACTGCAAAAATTATTTTGTTCTCAGAAAAAAGAAGTATTTCAGGTACTTTAAAAAAAAAAAAAAAAGTCAAGGACCCTGAAGCTTACGTTACTTTGATGGGCAAAAAAACTCTTACACAATAGTGTTTAAAAAAAGCACAAAGTGATGCAACATAAGGTTATCATAAAGAGAAACAGCACAGAACATGGAAGATAAGACTTGCCCACCATCTAATGAACAGTAAATCTGCAGAGAGAAGATCGGTTGCTCTTGCTCAGGTTTTTCCCCCTCCCACCACGTCCCAAATTCTGTACAAAAGGAGCCAGGGCTGCACCAGTATCTTGAGCAGATTTTAATGCAAGGAACGATCTTTTGCCATTAGACACGTCTACCTAACTTCAAGAAGCAGCATTCAAGCTATACCTTAGAAGTGTTGTTCTTGTTTCTGACAGCTTTCAAACATGATTTCCCAGATTTGGGGTTCTTTATTGTACATGATTTCATCCGTTGGGGCTCACCAGCTCCCAAGCGACACCACTGCACAGCGCAACCAACTCCTTCGGGCTCAGACAGTTTTCACGCAAGTGCAAAACATGAAACTACTTTTTTCTTTTCTGAATAAAATGGCACTAGTGGAACAATGCACAAGCCAGGGGTTGCAACAGGGTTGAAAAATAATCTCAAAACTTATGAGATCTTCAAACTACCAAAGCTCACTTCCAGATGGTAACAAAAATTCAAGTACATGAAGCAACTAAAATTAGATAAAGGACAAATAGGTGGGGATACTCCATTTAATCTGAAATGCCCACTGCCACACTGCCCTTCGTGTTCTTGTCACCAGCATTCTGACTTTGTAACGCTGTACGTCGTTTCAATATTAAATCACACAGGTGTTTAAACTTCTTTCCAGCAAGTTACCACCAATATACCTGATACAGCAGCAAACCAAGCTGTTTTGTGGGTCTTCTCCATATAATTCTGCGTTACTGCTACAACACACCATTAAACACCCCTGTAGGCAGCCCCATACGCAGGCGCTACTTTGCTGTAGTTAAAGCGCAGCACCCTTTCCTGCTACGGGCAGACGGGTAAGCACCCTCCACAGGCTGCAGAACGGGCTACAAAAATCTCTTGTGTGTTCACAGCTCTGCCCTTTCAAACTATTTACTCTGTGCAACAGTCAAGAACAGCAAGCAAAGATGCTATGGTGATGAAATATAAATGCTTTATGAAAAAACTGCTGCACAGAAATTAGAATTTGGGCTAAAAATAAAGTCACACGGGCCACTTAACTGTCTACTTAACTGCCTCCGTGCTACCCACAGGAGAACAAATCAGTGCCAGCAACTCTCTCGACCGTGTGATTTGTGAAAGATACAGAATCATTAATTTTATTCTTAACAGATCTATGTGCATGCACACGTTTCTCAGGGAGGTACGCTGTTTTACAGGACCTATCCTTAAGTCTACTGTCAGACATAAAGCTGTTAAAATGAGATTTAGAACTGTAAGTATATATGCAATTATCAGGAAAAAAACCACAGCAGGAGAAGGCTGGCACAGAGCTCCGTGGAAAAGAGCAGACCAGGGAACTAGGAACACGACTGAAAACAAATCTTTACATACATGCAGTAACACAGATTATTCCTTCTTACCTGGTATTGCCAATGCTTAGGATAGCTACACACTCTCAGTGGCTACTTGAGATTTCCTGTATCAAAGGTCCCATACTAAGCCGTCCATTTGCAGGTCACCAATTCACTATTGGCTAGTGAATGCCACCATTTGGGAGAGGAACAAGACACCTTCCTGCGTACTTGAACGCATATACGTCTACCTGATCCCAGCCAAACAGCACATGCAGAATCCACAAGCTAAGAACTTCACCGTGGCTTTTAGGAGGATCTAGAGACCAGTTAAGTGCGTATGAGTGGATATACATCTAAAGCGAGACCCATCGAGCTCCACGCGGCATCAAACAGTGCCATTAGCCAAGCGCGGCAGCTTCATCAGCGCTTCGCCTCCGTGGCCTCACTGCATTCAAATACCTGACGGGACATTTTCTTCTGCACCGTAGTTCTCGGTGCAGAAGGAAAAAAGGCAGCCTCTCACCAGGGCTTCGTGGCAGCTTTGCAAGGCTACTGCCGGGAAACTACGTGACGCCGCTATCAGCACACCCCTACAGCCTATGCCGGCAACAAGCAGCATGCCGTTCTTCACCTCCTTGCAACGCTCCTCATGCTGAAAAAGACAACGGGGGAAAAACTGGTAATGTTAGTAGCGCAGGTTTGGTAGCAGATAGTTTGTGTCATAGAAAAGGCATTAAACAGCTGTGGCCAGGCCTGAGAACACGACCAGCGCGTTGCTGCCAGCATTGCTCCCCAGCTCTGTTCTAGAGCATCTCTCACCTCGGAGTACATGGCTCTCAGCACAGCGCTAATTCAAAAAAGAAAAAGCAAACCAAGCCAAAGAAACTGAGCAATGGGAAAAGGAAAACAGCGTTCCTACAAACACAAAAGTCGTGTACATGTCATACTTCATGTTAAGATGTGATTAGGAGGCAAAACAAAAGGAAAACAGTCTCGCTAGAAATAAACCAGTACACTAACGCTAATCACAGCCTAAGTTTGCTTGCAAAATACGCTTAGTGATGGATTTCATTACTCTTAATCTTCTGTGTTATATTAAGCCATAATTGATTCTTCCTAGAAGATCATATACAGCAGCACAAAAACTGCAAACAAATTAAATATATACATATATATATATAGCACTTGTCAGCAAGACAGATCTAAATGGACAGTCTTTAAAATAAATTCCTTGTATGCCATGGCCTACAATTACACTTAGTTAATTCACTAAAATTTTCAGCTTTTACATTACAAATGTAAAAATTGAGTAGGAATTATGTAGAATGACCGGGAGCATACACACTCACTTAACTATACATGCACCTGAGTCAGGGAAAACAGAGGCGAATTCTCAGTCCAGCAGAAGTCCAGGAGACACTAAACGCATTCAGATAAGCTTTAGAGACCAACTATAATTTTGCCTCAACAGACAGTAATTTTCCGAGACTGCACAGCCCCCTTTGCCAAGCTTCTTGACGCAACCCGGGTAGTAGCAGCAATTTGTCTTGAGAACTTTCTCGCTGTTGAGCGACCTCAGGACTGCTGATTTCAGGAGGCTGGACATCTCCAACAGCTCCACTAAGGTGAAGGTAAGACTTGCATGATGATACTTTATGCTACTGAGGCACAGGAGTGGCAAGAAGTTTGTGCACAGAGGCAGGGAAGAGCTGTTAAAACTATTAGCTCCAACTTATCTAACACTACAAACTCAATAGATGGTTCCCCCTACCAGTGTTTTTAGAGCAGATAATTCTGCTGTAATACTGGTATTAGCAGATACAAAGCTAGGACGAGAAAAAGCCTTTAAGCCACATGACACCTCTTCCATCCGCTTTACGTGCCTTGGTGAAACACTACTGGACAACATAGAGCGACTAGTTTTGGCACAAACAATGCCAGCGTCATTTCAGAAAGTTTCTCAGCAAGTCCAGTGATTACCCTAAACCGATTGCTTCCTACTCAAAATGCAAGCTCTTAGCCCCAAGCTGCCTTAGGCAAAGTGCCCCCTATATAAAGCCAGGTGGTAGGCTTAAGCTTGCACTAGCCTTCACATTTTAGTTACCTGCTGTGCCATCAAAACAAACTGCAAAGTTCTTCCCCAAAAGTTGTACAAGGACACCTTCAGAAAGAACCTGGATTTTCACGCCTACGATGACATCCTCTGCGGTTGGCAGTCCAAGTCATCAACTTGTCAGTCTTGGTAATTGGTGGGAGGGCGAGAGGACATTACATCCATATTGCTGATGGATGGCTCCCTTTAGTTGGAGGCTCCTTTAACAGTCACAAGTTTTTTTTTTTTTGGTAATCTGCCTCCAAAGCTAATAGAAGAGGAACATTACCAGAGACTCCAAGGGAGAACATTGCCCCCCCCAAAAGAGTTTTCAAGGCATTTCAATAATCCCTTGTCCTTTACTGTCAGTGAGGCAAACCTAGGTACCATCTTCCACTGCTTCATTGCTTTTTGAAGTCATAATCAGCAAGAAATAGAGCAAAAAAGGGAAGCGGATTACAGCATCAGTAGGCAAAGCTTCAACCAGTCATGAATTTTGGGAACAGTCCGATCCACCTACTCAGTAGTTTGAGTCCCACTGCTGCGCTTCAGACTACTGAAAAAGAACCTCTGCCAGCAGGTCGCCTGCAATGACTCTCCAACACCCACGTTGTCAAGCTTCCCCTATTTAGGGAAACGCCCAGGTAAATCCAGACTAATCGCTAACAAAAAAGAAGGGAAACACCACTCACCACCAGCCTTTCGCCTCTCCCTACTTTTCTCCCAGTGTTGGCTGCCGAATGGAAAAACACCATGTTGTGACACAGGCGGCTGCACGGTTCCCGCAGGCCCTACGCTCCTGCTGCAAATCCAGGGGCTACTACGTTTTCCAAGGGAGTATCTTTTTCTCCTGCATGCTTTGGAGTTTTTCAAAATACAGCAAGATCTTTACCAACCCGAATTCTCTTCCCAGGGTTCGCCAGGTATAAATCCCATTTGATTAAAATGTTTATGGTTTTAAAAAACGAAACCCTGAAATAGCCACTGTTTAAAATCCACCAAGTGCATTTATCCAGATCTTACTCAGTTATAAATACTTACCTAAATAACCTTGTTTCTCATTAAATGAGGGGAAAAAAGGGTTTTTTTTTTTTAAGATACAAGTTTTATTGCCATATGAAATGCATTGCTCTCAAAGCCTGGTAGGGAAAATAAAATAAAAGACAAATCACAAAGGAGAAGTAAAGGAAGGCTGGAAGATTTATCTACTGCCTATCATGTGGAGATTTACAGGAAAATATCACTGCTTTGAGTCAGTACTAGACAGTTGCTTGCCTACCAGAATATCGCCTACCCTTGGTTCGTTACACCACGACTAGGCTGGAATGCGGCTCTTTTTCATCTAAATATAGGACACTGCAACAGTCTTGTCATTTCAAACAATTTTTTCTAGTGGACATATTAATAACTGAGATTTTGAACTGTTCTTAAGAGATGGAAACATCCTACTTATGAATGTTAAATATCTTACAGCTCTCATCAGCTCAAACGGATGCAGAAGCCACTCGGTGCTTCTCCAAAGGCCAGGCGAGCTCTGCCCGTTCAGCTTGGTCCTCAGAGTGCCAAGCCGGGGACACTCCGCATAGCACAAACTCATTAGAGCCTTAAAATAAGGTTAGCTTGTTTCCTACCATTGAATTTCACTTCATTAAATATTTTAGGAAGGGGTCATGTGATTATTTGGGGGAGCCCATCTGTGGGCTTATATTACAGACTCCAATCTACTTTCTACTTCATCAAGGACATGACTTCTCCTACTGTCTTTGAGAAGGCTTCGGGTCCACTTGCACCTATCCATGAAGTCTGTGGACCATCATGGTTTCTCACAGCTCCTCCTATTCAGCATAGGAGCTCCCTCAGTAGAACTTCAGTAATACTAACAACAACCACCTCACAGGCCCAAAGGACTGTTCTAGGAAGAAACAATTATTGCCTTAATGGATGACAGGCTGTAACGTTCAGCAACCGCAAGAACCCACACAAATATTTCATCACTTCATAAACTATGCTGTTACAGTGTAAAGAGAGCAAAAAAAGTATTTCATGCCTTTACAACGTGGCAATCAAAAAATATTTATTAATCCTTTAATACTATATAGGTTTTAATGAGTACATTTAGCTTCTGCTTATCCACCTACTAGGTTTCTTAAACACAGACTAAAAATTAAAAAAAACAAAATAACGCTCAAAGGCAACATTGTATTTCTGCCTCAAGTTGTTCATTTTTCCGTGTCATATACACGGCACTTAAGCTGTCATTACATAATTCCATTAGAGTGTGGGTTGCACTTCTAGGCTTGTGTTTACAATCATTTTAGATGCGACAATAAAAATAAGATATACCACACTCTAATTACTCTCATTGTGCCGTCTCACACATTTTCTTCCCTCCAGTTTGCACTCTCTGCTCGCAGACAGTTCGTAAGCCAAAGGGAAGCTCTACACAGATACACCGTGGAGAACAGAGACGCAAGTTACTTCAAGCGGCAGGAAACATCACCAGATACCAGAGAGATCTAAATGAGTTATTTCAAGTTTTAATGTAAAAAATTGAAAGGAAAAAAGAAAAAAAAAAAGAAACGGTGAAGTCGGTTTGCTAAACTAACCACAGGTCTGTTCAGTGGAGACTCTTAGGAAAGTATCTAACATCATATTCAAGGACTGAGACACCATCATAGTTAATCAGTCCATATCTGCACATACTTAGCTAAGCAACCTGCATATTGCTGAGCGAAGTCAGGACTTACATCCAGCTGGGATGCAGTAACCTTCCCAACAGTCAGGAAGAAACGGCTGGCCTAACACGTACAAGGCCTTTTTCCACTCCAGCTGGAAGGGTCCCCAGCATGTCCCGTTGTCATCATTTAGCCCTCCCGAAAGCCTGTCCTCACCGCTACTGCATTTCAGTGAAACAGAGGCTGCTGAAGCTACTTGGATTTTCTGGGAGACCTGAGCTAGCGGTGACCCAGAGCAGCAGCCTCCGTCGCTGGTCCAGATGGACCCAGGAGCGCCTACGAGGTTTAACCTCCTACCATCACCATTACGTGCCTGGTACGGAGCGAGTGCGGGCAAACGTTACATCATCACATAGATGTTGTTCATACAAAATGCATAAAGTGCAGGTAAAAGAAAGCTGAATCAAACCAACCAAAACCACATTGTCTGAATTTTTTTTTTTTTTTTAAACAGTATTTCCCTTCTACTTCTGAGAGGGCATAATTAATTTCTCTCTTTAGAAGAGATTTATTTTCTCTGCAAAAAGAACAGTCATGAAGAACACCCTTACCACAAACATCCAGCCCGTTATCCTAAAGGGCTTTTCCATCTGAAATTTTAAACAGCTCTTGTGGCAAGCAGCATCCAGGGACCTGCTTGAGTTACACTCGCGCGGATGGGGAAATACCCCACGCGTTGTTTGACTGTACTCACTGCCAGGCTTCAGTCCCTCACTCCCAGGCATCTTTTGCCAAACTGCAACTCAGAAAGTTAACACTGAGGGCTGCGCTGAGAGCAGAGCGTGGCTCCTCCTGCTCGCGTCCCTGCGCGGGTGCCTGTCAGGCAGCAAAGCTGGGAGCTGCCGGCCCAAGTAATGCCTGTGTATTTGACGAGAACTGTTCCCTTAAAACAGGGTGGCTCCTCTGTGTTGTAGGAGGGATATTAATTTGGCTGAAAATTATATTCCTCACCCAGGAATAACTCCCTCTTAGCGAGCAAACAAGCACCGGACGGAAAACGGCAACCGCAATAGAGAGGCTGCAAGATGGACAGAGGAGCAATCCCAGCCCTCGGTTTTAAACAAACCGCCTTCCTAGAGAAAGGGATATTTTCAGTAGAAACGTGGGCTAATGCGTAATTCAGGAAAAACAGGCAACTTGACCCACAAATCCACATCCAAACGGGCCTGCCTCACAGCCAGAGCAACAATAAAAACACCGCCAAGTCTTGCGAAAAGCAGTGGGCTGCGCGTTTCTCTCCCACTAACTAAATCACTTCAGCGAGAACAGCTTTCTAGTGCCTAAATACGATGCTCGCGTTAGGAGGGACGAGCTAATCTCCAGCTAAGGCAGCTCCYGAAGCTGCTTTATTGGCAGTATTTTTCTACCTATTCTTTCCAAACACCTCTCAAAATCTTGCTGCCAGCTCTTATCAGCTGCCCTTGTATTTCGACTCTGTTTCTTCTCCTCGTACCTCAAATAGTTTGCTCCGGTTAGAGAGGTAAAGCAGAAATGAAACATAGGAGCTAAATAAAAAACACACTAGCACTTCGCCAGCGATGGAAAATAGCTGCAGCCTCTGCGGCAGTCTACCTGGAGCTCTCCTCCGGTTCCCTCGCTTCTTCGCCCATCACTCAGCACTGTTTCGGGGAATTCACCCAAACCAAGGCCTCGTCTTTCCACATTGCAGGAGAAAAAAAATAAAAATCAGCACAGCCTCCATCAGCATTTCTAAAATGAGCCCAGGGAGCAGAGCAGGTCAGATCTTCAGCTCGCCACTTGCYCATGCAGCCCCAGCTAAGCTTACTAACCTCCGCCAAGCATCCAAGCCMATATTCTGTATAAAATACAGAATAAAACTACTGAAGTCACTTTTACTCAGAGATTTCCGTCACCAGCTATTAAAAGCACTTGCTCTAACTTTTTGGCTTTTGTGTTACAGTTTAAAAAATAAAATAAAATAAAAAAATCAGGCATGAAGTCACCAAAGAACGTAATCCTAAAAGCTAGAGGACACATAAACGACTGCCGATAGGATTATACCAGCTGCCCRGACTGCCACACCACCAGTCCGAGCAGCACGAAGCATTTCTGCCCAGCAGTTACCGTGAAGTCTCCTCCGCTCCTCCGGGCACCGGCAGCCGCAGGAGCGCTGCGCTCCCGGGAGGCGGCTCTGGCGCGCTCTTGCAAGCTTTTAGGCACTTCGCAGCTTCCTCCTCCAAAAGATTTCACGTCAACAGAGACATAAAATAGCCAAAATAGCTACTAGCAGCCAAATGAACAATATATATCTGTGAGGTATCTTTCTGCTTGCTTTCCTCAGTCAGTGGATTAGTTATTTTTAATTAAAACAGGAAGCTCTCAYTGCAGGTTAAGTAATACACCTTTCCACTTTAAGTGCTGTTTGCTACAGTTCACATACTGCATCCGTGAACTATTTGTAGGAGAGAACTGACAAAGCAGTTTTTAAGTTTTAAACAGCTTTTTGGCCAGATTGAGGTCTCTAGCTTGAGCTAGTCAGAGTTACTCACTTACCTGGGCGCTTTGAGTACGTACTAACTCGCTACCAGCTCAGCTTTCAGCTATGCACTCTGGATTCGGGGGAAAACCAGGCAGTTCACATAAAAACAATGCCTCACTTCTCTTTGTGTGTGTCCAGCTTACTTGGAGTTTTCATGAAAACCCAAAAACTATCTTAAAGGGGTAAAAAAGGCTTCATTCACCAAACCAGGCAGTTTTATACCCAGCTTACTGCTATAGCTGAAGTAACATCAAAAAGTTTATTCTCCTGTTTTCAGATTTTGATGCTTAAGCTGAATAGAGGCACTGATGCCAAGACAAACATAAAAAACATTTGTGCTGTTTTCCAGTTTAAAAGCATTTTAACTAAGGCCACAAAGCTAGCCATATTATTTCTAAAGTTTATCAAACCCAGAAGAGAAGGAGTCTAAAACTACCACGTTTGCTTCTTCCATCCATTTTCCAGCAACAAACACAATTTCAAGAACAAAATACACACGATGGGTGAAGCTGCTCACATACAACATAAGTCTCAGACTACAGCGGCAAGTCTCCACACTTATCAGGCTGCTAAAGGCATGGGGAAAGGAGCAACACAGGACGGAGACCCGAACAACCTTGTTCAGAATCTGAAAACTTGTATTAATTYGCCAAAGGAGAAGCCCTGTAACTCCGATCCGTGTTCACACTAACCTCAGATCAAAAAAAAAAAAGTTTTTTACCACTTAATCAAGTGTGAACCATCACAGACCTTCAATTTCTTTTAAAATCCAAAGCTGAGTTGCACTTGCCTTTACACATACTGACTAGGGGAGAAAAAGACTAATGGGTGTGAGGGAAGACAGGAGGGAATCAATGAAACAGCTTGCATTAACCRCATTTGGCTCTCAAATCAGATCTTRAATTTGACTGTAGGGCTGCAAAAACTGCAAAAGAGGTGGGAGGAGTAAACACATTTTTTTTTGCTGGTACAACCAACCCCTGCTTTTGCAAAATGTGTCCCACTGAACTTCAGTACAAACCTAGGTCTTGAGGTTTTAAGTCTACAAGCCACAATACTACTACTAAAGAAGCTCATTGGAGATTGATTTTTTAAGTTGAGGGAGAAAAAAAMCTCACATCAACTTCCAACACCTGCCTAAAATCCATCCTAATAAGCCAACCTTAACGAAGGCGTACGATGCTCAGCTGGTGGACACAAACACAACAGCTACATTCACAAAAAGCTGATTGAAATGCTTCATCTGCAAAATCAAATCATATTAGCACTCACCTTTAAAGATGTTTAGGAAGTTGCTTTAGTTATTYAGTTCAGTTATGCTCTTTTTAACAGAGAAATTAGCCTCTTGCCCCTTCCCAAACACGTGCACACTTGCCGTTTGGAAAGAAGCAGTCAAAGAAATTATTTACCATAGCAGGATGCTCCCGTTAAAGCTGCACTACGGAAACTTGAATTGTAACTTCAGCAAGCCTAGTCCAACCCTGCAAGCATCTAGTTACGGGTCTGAATCCTCTCTCCTGAAAATCAAGCGTATGTGAGCTACAGCCGCCGTACCTTCCAGAGGGGGGCACAAGGGGGCTCGCTACATCAGCGGYGCTTGAAGAAAAAGGGCAAAGACAGCCGTCTGCAGCGAAGCAGCAGCGTGCCTCCAGTTCTGCACAGCTTTCCGGCGTGCCACGAAGTTTAAGGCCGAAGGGATGTCGGCACCGCCGTCGGGCACGCGGGGGTGCGCACGCGACCGGACCCTCGCCCGGGCCGCAGTGCCAGCACGCTCGGAGGCTGAGGAAAGGCGCCTGCCTCGTCTGCGCCCGGTGGCTGCCTCGCCAGGCAGGCTGCTCTGCCGGGAAGCGGAGACGGATAACGTTTTTTCAGAGCAAACGGCATTTGGAAGCTGTACCGAGCAGGAACAGTTTGCATTCGTTTCCAGCTTGCTACGTGGGATCCTGAGAACATTTCCTTTGCCACTTCAAATACACAGTCGGATTTTATTTTTAAATCCTCTCCCCCCCCCCCCCCAACTCTGGTTTCCAACCATCAGAAAAGGCAAAACATGCTTCACTGAACCCGKCAGCCTCCCCAAAGAGCAGCCTGAGGATTCACAGGTCACAAACCTTTGCCCATCGCCC